>LOEQ01000457.1:330891-365736 GCA_001685075.1 Bramus lutescens | reverse complement strand
TCTATCTATCTATCTATCTATCTATCTATCTATCTATCTATCTATCTATGGTTTCTGAGTGAGGAAGGAAAGCTAAGTTTAAAGGGCATTTGATGTATTTGGTTTGATTTTGGAAGTTCCTGATTAGTGATGAGGAACTGATTTGTGAAAACAGGAAAAGCAGGTCCCTAGCTCTCATGTGTACCCTGAAGTCTGCAGTGGGGGTAGAACCAAAGAAAATAACCATGAGATTATTTCAGGTTAATTATATTATGGTTTTAAAATTATTGTTAAGCAGACTATTTGTCATATAGAAGAGACTAATCCTGAATACATGTTCCTTTTCTACTTTCTTAACCTCCTGACTTCTGGATTTACAGGTATGCATTATCATGAATGTCCAGCTCTACTTTTCAAGTCTGAATAAACAACAGTAAATACG
Source organism: Bramus lutescens (assembly GCA_001685075.1). NCBI lineage: Eukaryota > Metazoa > Chordata > Mammalia > Rodentia > Cricetidae > Bramus > Bramus lutescens. The sequence continues at coordinate 365,315 of LOEQ01000457.1, read as the reverse complement.
TATAACTATATTGCCCTTAACAATTACCTCTACCTTTTCTCTATTACAAATTTTATTTCCTATACAAGAAAAGAAATAAATTATTCCTGAGAAAACATATTTACTTTTTGAATACCATAACAAAGTTTTTAATGAATTGTTAATCAGTATACATATTTTGGTTTTTAAATGCACACTTATGTTTATTAAATTCAATTAAAAATATGTTGAAGCCATAAACCAGTTCTATATGAAAGTGGTACAATCTAGAGAATAATGTAAAATTCCTTCTCACGAGGAATTATGGCTAAGAGAGAGAGAGAAGAAACTAATAATAAGAACATTTTTTAAGAGCTGACAGCACTTAAAGAGAAATTATTTAGTGGTAAAGCCAGCATTACCAAACTGTTCTTTATAAATAAAATTAATTAAGAGTGAAAATATTTAAGTATGACAAATAACAATGGTTAACCACCATTACCTTGCTAGCTTATATCCTAGAGTGGAAGATACTATTCTTTCAACTTCTTATTCATTTTTGTATTTTGGATTGGCACTTTCAGAACATATCTATGAGTATATGAATTAATATGTATGTCACCAATCAGTAAAATTAAATATGACAATAGTTGATCAAGGTTTTGTTATGGGATGAGCAACAATTTGCAGTTGGATAAAAACCCAGAAGAATAAAGGCCTGATTGCCGTGATGCATAATGCATAGAACCCATGGTACTAATTAACCTTGTACTCCAGGAAGATAAGGTAGAACAATGAGGCTAATTTGATTGTGCTCCTGCACTTTTCCCTATGGCTTGTGGCTATCCCTCTTCAGAACACAATCAATTATATATTCTTATATAACAGAGATATGTTTGTTAGTGTTTTTCACATAACCAATGAAAGAAAGAAGTTACATTTTTAAAATTAAACATTTACTAAAATTGTAGAATATTTACCTTTATGTGATTACATATAATAATGCTCAATATTAATTAATATCGGCTAATTTAGTAAATAGTCACAATTCATTTATAATACTTTCCTTCATTTATCTAAGAATTTCTTTCCTCTTAAATTACTAAAATGAGTTAAATAGGCAAAATATACCTTAAATTTACAATGGGAATGTTTTCTCAAACTAACTTCATCATTAATTCTAAACATAACCCTTCTATATTTTATGACTAAATTTTTTGTTGCAAAAAAGTGTTGCCTGTAAGGGTGTATGAACTTCTTCCTTTAGTGCTTTAACTCCCAGATTCAAACCATCATTTAGATGTGTCATGTAAGTAAGAAACATTTCAAATTCCTATTTTCTTTTTTCCCTTCTATTCTTTTTTGATTAGAAGTAGATTTTTTTCATATAGTATATTCTGATCATTGTATGCCCTGTCATCCTCTCCTTCTCCTCCCCATCCAACTCCATACGTTATTGCTCTCTCTCTCTCTCTCTCTCTCTCTCTCTAGAAAACAAGTCTCACTGTGTAGCAAACTACACTAAAGGGCAGATCCCATGCAGTCAGCTAAAACTGAACACAGTAGTCATTTCAGGGATGTTAATGTCTCACAATATTTTGTCTAGGCATTTATTACCTTACTCATTTCTCACTTAGATATTATTGTTTCTGAACTTGTGGGTGTTTTTTTATTTGAGTAGTGTGTGTGCATTAAATATATATTTACACATAAAAAATAAAGAAATATAAATGGAATCACCAAACAATGAGAAGACAAAGTCCCAACTAGCCATTTCTTGCCACCAAATGAAACTTCCAGTGTCAGGAAAGGGTTACATCAAGTTCTTCTTTCAAAAGGTCCTTGGCCAGAGTTTGATAATAAAGACACCTTTAGATTTTGGAGATATGACTTATTTATTTTGCCCTCTTCCCAAATATCTGCTCGAGTATATTACATATGCTTACATACTTACACAATTCGTTTTTACTATATATTTTTGCATACCAGAATAAGCAAAAGCAATCTGTAAGAACCAAAGCTGAATTACTGGCAGAAAAAGGGAGTCTACCACTTTTAATATTCATATACATAAATATAGTGTTTGTAACCTTAGTTTATAACAAAACGTTATTTTAAGAAGTCTTTCACACACATATGTAATTTTAATGTTTCTAATATATTCTTTAACAACCTTACACATGCATATAATGTGATTTGATAATATGGACCCCTATTACACACTTATTCTCATCCTGGCCACACTGAACTTTTTCTTTCCCTACATTTCTTAATTTAATATCTTCTCTTTTTTTAGTGTGTTCCAATCTTAGTGTGTTTCAAGAATGTGATATAGTTGTACTTTCAATAAATATTTTGCCTTCTAAAATTATTCACACAATCAAATTCTATGATAATTGTAGAATTATGAGTTCAAGCATAATGCTTTAGTATAGCTGACTATGAACACAGTTGAGTTTAATCAGTTACCTTCCCATTTTATTCTAGAATTATCAAAGATTGGCTCTTGAATCTGAATCGAACCAAATTGCAGTTCCTTTTCTTCAGAAGAGTGGTATGACCTTTGTCACTTTTGTCCTTTATTGTACAGTTTCCCTGCATCAAAGTGAAAATAAATATGCTTCATCTACTGTAGATAAAATAAATTCTAAGAATTTAGAAAGCAAACATATTCATTTTACCTGAAGGGTTATATGTATTGAAGCCTAATAAAATTGTGTTTATAACCAATTACTGCCAGAGAGTACTTTGAAATCTTATTCCACTTACACCAGACTCTAATATCTATTTACTTACAGCTATATATGCACATTTGTTGTTAAGATAAAGCAATTTGCTGCACATCTGGGCTGAACGGACTCATTCATGAACAACTTTCTTATGTAAGCCCATTTTCCTCGTTAGAACAGAAATACATTTGCTTTTCCTTCCATTGTAATTACTTCATTTTCATCAACCAAGAGAAATAAGAATTATTTTTATTAAATTTTTGTTTATGGAAATTTGTTTACCAGAGGATAGTTTTAATGTTGCTTTTTAAAATGTTGTTTATAACCAACAATGAGCAAGAAAAGCTTGAAAATTCTTTAAGGTGCCTTGTCATAAATTTTTGTTTCTGCTGCCGTGTGGTGTCAGAACTGGTTGTAGCAAATGCTTGATTACTGGGCGACAGGGTACACAATTTGATTTCCATTTGAATTCTACCAACTCTCTCCACACCCAATTTGTTAACATTACTTATATATCACAACCACAAACCAAAACAGAACCAGCAAAGGTGAGCACACTTTTTCAAGAAAATGTCACTTTGATTTCTGAGAAAAGATATTTAAATAGCTTACTTGGGAACAGAGAAAATACTAACTTGGTTGTGCAAGAACGAGCAAGGACAGAAGTTGGAAATAAAATGCAAAGTCACAACATTCTTAGACAATTTCTCTCTTGAGTGTATGCATTCTGGGCTTAGGGGGAAAAGCCTTTTTCGGTCTTTAATGGGATGTTCTCCTAGAAAGCATGCCAAATTACAAAGTTCTTCCCATTTGTGAATCCTAACTGTGAAGCTTCAGATGCCCAGGAAAAGCCCTGGTGTTCTTCATCCAATATTCCCACTGCTCTACTTTCCTTTGCACTTTGATTCCCTACCACATTACACATTGTAGTTGTATTGGTTTGTTTTGTGAGTGCTTGCACCTGCAGGGAGTGGTCCTGCCATAGTAAACATGTGGAACTCAGAGGGTAATTTGTGAGTGAGCATCATTTCTCTCCTTTCATTGTGTGTGTTCAGGATAGAACTCGGGTTGCTAGCCTTGGATGCAGGTTCCTTTTCCAACTGACCGATCTGGCAAACCCAACTGTCACTACATTAGTAGTTATTCTTCCCGTCACTGTGTGGTTCATTTTTATTTTCTTAGTGTGACACCTGAAAGTAGAGAGTGAAACTACTTTATATAAGAAGTAAACATGTCTTTCCTTCATTTTGGCAACCTCTTTCTCATATTTACTTCATTACAGCTCAGTCAGGACAACATATTAAGTTCACAAATGATTTGAGTCAGGATGACACAATCAGAGAGTTTCAGATGAATCTTAATGTAGAACCCACAACTGGGAAGAAAATTACTGGCTGACATAAACACACCTGGGGTCGAACATCAGCTACCACTTTCTAGTTCTGGTTTGTGTGATCCTGCTAAAATTAACTTTCTCAGCTCCAGTTGCCCCAGAAACCGGCTCACAGGGTGTTGTCATGCTTAAAGGAGAATTTGAATAAAACATTTAACAGCACAGGCACACGGCAGTTCTGTACATATGCACCATCTCCTCTGCTTGCCTTACCAGCTCAGTTGAAAGATCCTGACAAGTCTGATATGCAGGACCTTAGGTCTGACTCCCTTCCCTGAGATCTGAATAATTTCTCCTGTACTTTTGCCTTTTAAATGTCTAAGCCAAACTATTTCCATTAGTGCACTTTTGTGTTTTCTAGAATAGTCTTTGTCCTTGATTCAGGGTACTTCCTCCTCACTTTAGGTAAAAATAACTCCTGCCATCCTGAGTCCAAGTGCGGGAACTCAGGCCAGCTTCCCCAAAATGACATCACAATGACCTCGTGAAAACTTTCACCTTCATCAAGCTTTTCGCAAAGCTCGGATTTCTCACCCAGTCTTGTGTTTCCTGAATTTTTAATTTCTTTCTTCCTTTCATGAATGAGCTCACCAATCCTGCAGCATATTTAATCACTTGCAGCATGCCTGGTTGCTCAACTTTATTCCTGTCAAATTTAGATCAACTGTGTGATTATTCCATTAATACAAAGGATACTCAGAAAACATGCTAGTGTTTCCAGGCATTGGCATGCAGAGTTGCCTGGTGAACAGAATGAAGGACATTTCATGTCAAAGTTTCATACTCTATCCTACTAAGGGCAGGAGAATCAAGCCCTTAATTGAGGCAGTTCTTTCTAGTCAAGAAAGCAATAAAACTGTAACAACCTGTTTTTTCTGACTTCATTTTTCTTATTTTGAGCCGCCTTCCCTTCTTTTTATAAACTCCAACCTCTATGAGAATTGTTCAGCTGAATTTATCCAAGGGAATTACTTAAATCCGTTGTGAGTTTTGACCTGGCCGCCATCCTCATTTTAGTTTAAATATATTGGTTTTACTTCCATTTGCTTCAACTGGTCATCGATGTTGATACATGTAGTGCAGATTCAATTCATGCTAAATAAGCTTTAGGAGAGCACAGTCTTCAAAATCTACTTATTTAGCTGAGGTTTTGAAATCTACTGTGAAAGGCAATAGAAAAAAAGTATTATGATAGATAAGTTGCTGAAGCTATGTACCAAAAGCAATAAGACTTCAGGCTCTGGCAAAAAGGTACAAAAGATAACAAACTGGAGCAAAGAGGTATTTTCTTCGGAAGTTATTTTGGCAATACTATTAAGAGATGTTTTCTCTTTCTTTATTGTATTTTATTTTGAATTTGATTTAAACCCACTCTGCACAGAAGGAATAGTGACGTTCTCCCAGGCTTACATATATTGTTCGATCATAGTTTGTAATGTGTGGTCCTGAAGAATACTGATGTAACTGCAGTATAATCTACGATTACTGTTTCAATTCTTCTCCCGTACCCCCTTTTCCACCACTAACAGTATCAAAGAAATATATTCCTGTCACCAAACAAGGGGTTTCCATAGTTGTGACATTTCATTTACCCGAGATGCAACATGCTTGAAAGGAGACTGCCTCGAACTAAGTATGGAAGACAATCAAATGCAGTTAAGCAAACCCATGTTGACATATTAAATCATGCTTGAACCACGAGAGCAGAAACAGACTACACACAAAACCTTCTAAGGAGATTTTTTAAAATAAATAAGTAATGCAGGCCTGTCTGCTCCTAAATGAAGAGGCTCTTAGCATGGAAAATTGGGGAAATAGATGAATGTGGAGGGAAAACCATCACAAGATCAAGTAATTATTTCACTCTCATATTATAAAGCATGTAAGGGGCTGGGCTAGAAAAGAAATGTGATTTTAACCCTGGAAAATGGATAAATTCACGACACTTGTTTTCCAGTCCATGGAATGGAAAACAACATTTTGATTCTTTACCCTAGAAATGTCTTAATAGAATACTTTCAAAGAGCTTTGCATTTAGTAGATGAAAAGCCCTTATGCATATGGAGTAGCGCATTATTATTCTCCTTTACAATCACCCAGCGGGATCTTGGGAGCATTCATTCTCCAAGTCAGATTCCTACTAATAATTGCATCAAAGAAATGGAGTGATCCATCAGTCAAATGATCATTTGCTCTAATTGTTGCTTCCCCAAACTGGGGCTCTTCTTTCTTTTCTCTCTTTGCATCCAAACTACACCTTCATAAGGCTAAATGAAGGGGCCATCATCATGCTCTGAAAGGATTTACGTACCTCAACATAATATTTTCGTTCTTATACTGAAGACCCTTAGGCACAAACACAACATGTACACACGAAATAATAAAAAGCTGCAAGGTCAAATGTGGCAGACCTTGGAGTAGAAAGAAAGAAAGGAAGAAAAAGAAAAAGATAACAGGAAGAAAAGTAGTAGGGAAGGGTAATGAAAACGGATTAACTGACAATGGGTTATTGGAAATTCTCCTTTCATTGTGATCATTCATGACACATTTCCTATTGTGACTATGCCAGTGTTGGTGACCTAGTGTTTCCCATTATGAAATAAATGGCATGCCCTTCTGGAAATGTCCACATGTAAATAAAATTTTAAAGTAAGTCATCATATAGATCAAGTACATGGGAGATTTTACTTATCTATCATATCTATCTATCTATCTGTCTATCTGTCTATCTATCTATCTATCTATCTATCTATCTATCTATCTATCATATCTATCTATATATCTATCATTTCTATCTATCATCTACCTATCTATCATCTATCTATCTATCATCATCTATCTTCTGCCTTATTTTAAGTCTTGAAAATGGTATCTCCTTCCACCTCACCTCCCAGACACCTCTCCCCTACCCACTCCTCTGTTTCACTTCAGGAAAGGGCCAAGCATCCACGAGATACCAAACAAACATGCCATGCAAGTTGCAGTAAAACTAGGCACCACCCCTTGGTTGAAGGCTGGATGACACAACCCCATTAGGAGGAAAGGGGTCCCAAAAGCGGTGGAAAGAGTCAGAGATAGAACGTGCTCCCACTTCCTACAAGAATACCAAGCTGTACAACTATATTCAGAGGGCCTAGATCAGACCCATGCAGTCTCCCTGAACTGATGTTCAATCTCTGTGAGCCCATATGATCACTGCTTGGTTGATTCTGAGGTGTTTTGTTGTTGTTGTTGTTGTTGTTGTTGTTGTTGTTGTTGTTGTGTGTGTGTGTGTCCTTGATCCTGCTGGTTCTTACAATCCTTCCTCCCCCTCTACTGTAGAATTCCTTGAGCACTACTTAATATTTGGCTGGGGGTCTTTGCCTCTGTTTCCATCAGTTGCTGGATGAAGCCTCTCTGATGACAACTATGTTAGGCTTCTTTCTAAGAGTATAGCAAAATATCATTACAGGCCAACCATCTCATCATTTCTTTTAAAATTATTCTTTCTGGTTCCGTTTGATTCTATCCTGGGTCTCTGGGCTATCTATCCATTCTCTGCTTCCTGGCCATCCAAGCAGCATAAGGTGTGGCCTCTTTCTGTGGCATGGGTCTCAAGCTGGGCTAGTAATTGGTGTTCCCTTCCCACAATCTGTGTGCCATATTTACCCTAGCACATCTTTTATGCAGGACAAATTGTAGGTTGAAGTTTTTGTTTGCTGGGTTGGTTTCCCAATCCCTACACTGGAATTCTTGCCTGGTTACAGGTGATGGTCAGTTCACACTCCATATCCCCCATTATTAGGAGTCTTAGCTACTGTCACCCTTGTAGATTTCTGAGAGTTTCCACAGCACTAGGTTTCTACTCAATCCTAAAATGACCTCTAATTTCAGTTGTCTCTCCAAGTACTTTCTCCCTCCTCCAAGGTGGAGGGAAGATGGAAAGAGAGAGAGAGAGAGTACTGGACAGGACATTTTACTAATTTATGTCCTGGTTGTGTTTGTATTTATCCATCTGTGCTTCCATGAGTTTAAGTATAAAATGTGTGCTCAATAGAACTTAGAGGCCAGAAAAGGGTATTGGATCCCCTAGAACCAGAAATGCAGGTGGTTATGAACACTGTGTAAATGCTGGAAGTCAAACATCTGTCATCTACAATTGCATTTACATTCAATATGTATATATTTGACCTTAAATGTTTACTGATTTTTCTATCCTTTAAATAGTGTAATAGAAATTAAAATAGCCCATTTAGCCAGGAAACTTAGGAATTAGTTAGTCTTTTATTTCTCAAAGTTTAATATTCAAAACACTGGGACAACAGTATAGATGCATAAAGTAACACAAATTAGCGCATTAAATTATTTCCTGACATTAAAAGATTATCTGCTGAGTTACTCTTTTATTTCCTCGATGTCTGTGTTAAACATCATTTTTTTTCTAAAACGAAACATTATTTTGTCCTAAGTTAGCACAGCCCATCCTCAGGTACTCATATATCCAACAATAAAGGATGCCTACGTCTGGTATTCAAAGATGAAGCTATATGCATATCTGTCTGTTTTCCTAGAGTACAGCCTTGTATAGACTGTATGTACTGCTTGACACAATGTTAGTTAAATAAGGAGAAATATTACTTAATGTAGTAAGTTTTCCTACAGTTCTGGAACTCTAGAAAACGTATTTTTTTAATTTAGGAAGTTAATTGATATTTGAATTACTTGGTTTAACCTAATACTTCAAAATGTAAGATTATTTTTTTATATATGAAGCCACTCAAAAATACAGTCCATTTTAAAGAAATTATGAATGTGCTAACCTATAGCTACCTTAGACTTATAATAAATGCATACACTCCAGTAAATACACCATTTTATTAAAGTATAATAAATAGCAAGTGTCTAGGAAAAAATACAGTGTGTTCAATGCTATGTTAAGACCCTTTTATCTGTCAGCTGCTATGAAGCAGGAAAAAAAAAGAAGGAAGTGAGAAGGATTCAGATGCTTGTATTGGAGAGACAGCCAGACTAAGAAAAGGACAATTTGAACCCATTTTGGGTCAGAATTAATGTGCTTAGAACCCTAGACTGCATTGTCTTCCACAAACAGTATTTCTCACCATTTTTGAAGGTAATTTAGGCAGCTTTTTAATATATGTACCTTGCTTGTTCCATGGAATCTAACAGGTCTCTATCTCAGAAGAATTATTATTATTCACTTTTCCAATGGTACGTAGTTCATAAATGCATCTAAAAACGTGTTTAGTACTGTTGGAATATATGCTCACTGGGGAAAATAGAGGACTTACTGCTCCTCCACTGAGAGTGAGAATATCACAGAGAGTACTTGGCTATCTCTGGAGTCAGTTTTTCACTTTCAAAATGAAGTGTAGAATTCCTAAGGCTGCTCCTAGGTGAGATCAGAGAACCTGCTAAAATCCTCTCCCCTTCGCTGACCCACATTCCTACTTGCACCAGCTCATAAGTATTTGGCTCAAAATATTAATGACAGAGTTGAAAACACGATTTAGAATAAAAGAAAACATGAAAGAAGACAACATTCTGTAAAACTTTAATAAAACTTCTGCAAAACCTCAGTAGAGAGCAGCTTAAACTGAAAGAAACAAAAAGCCATCTATTTTTATTATCCTTATATGTAATACTTGAAAACACATGTGAGGGCTTAGCTAATGTCCACATCATGGTGCTTATACATACATACAAACATGGACACACATACATAGCTGACTCACAGGTGCATACATGCAAAGACATGCACATCTATACACATAAATACACATGTGTACATACACGCATATGCTCATACTCACACATGAACACATGTACACACATGCAAACAAATCACTTTTATTTTATACTTGCATAATAATTAACCATAGCTGAAAATTTTAAATTAAAATCAGTTTCTTATTGTTGAATACAATAGCATATCAAATAGAACCAAGAGTTCAACCTTTTTGATGTTTTTTTGGTAATGTGCCTAATTAAAAATAACTAGGCTCCCGAATGCATAATTACAAGAACACCTAATACACTATACTTCCATCCAGACTTTATTCACTCATAAATATGAGCCAGAAATATGAATGATCACTATACTGCTCCCTGCTGTATCTGTACTGTTTCTGAATCAAAGGTCTTTCCTGGGTTGGGTATTTTCACTACACTTTTCCTTGCTGTGCAATCATCTCCCAGTTGGACAATTAATAAGTGGTTTTCCTCCCTATCCCTTGATGTGCAACCTGCTTTACCCTGTATTTCACTCTGGCTGGTTTTGGCAGTGACCCACAATCTAAATCCCTTTTCCCCATTTGATATAAGTGAAACCATAATTATCTAGGGCTAATTTCAAATTACTACTTCATTCCACTCTCAACTGATGAAGATTAGTGGTCTTGTTTTGCATTTGAGTAAGTCAGCAACACAATCACAAGAGAACTCAGCGGGCAACATTTGATTCATGTGAACTCAATTACATCTGTCAAACACATCCATTTCAATAAAAAGCAGAAACTTTCAAAATGGGCTTTTGCTAACCATTTTGTGCTAAAAAAAATCATATGACTTCTGGAGAAAAATAATATGAAATACACAGGAAATAACAATAAATAATAGGTAAGGAAACACACATGGGTAATAGAATTGGGTTAGAATTTTTTTTTCTGAAAACAAAGAACATTTCAAAGAAACAATTTTGAATACATACAGTAGTTAATTATAGAAATCTGAGGCACGTATTTCAGCATCGCAAAGTGAATACATAGAACATTTTATATTAGTAAAATAAAATAAAAACTAGAATATTGTATTATTTGACCCAAAACAGATTACTGCAGATAAAGCTGTGTGGTACTTTACAGGAAGTTCAATGGGAGCTTCAAGTGGTGTGAAAATAAAGAATCATTTATTACTTAACTGACCTTGTCCACTGAACCTATGCTCTGTTGTCCTTAGGGGTGAGACCATACAGTTACTTACTTGTTTAGCATTCTCAACCATGAAATTCAATTTCTAAAAATCTTTAGGTCAATCCAATCATGCCTACAGGGGTAAAAGATCACACAAGCATGACTGACCAGGTTTCCCAGGTCATCACCTGGAGAATTTTGCAAATATTCATGTATGATAATGTATTACATACATATATTCAAACTCCAGCTTCTTGACATAATTACAACTTTAATTAAACCTTAACCTAATTTGGTGGGCATAGAGACTGAGTAATTAAATGTCATTATGTAATAAGTCTACTTTATAAATATATTTCAATAGGCCAGTTTTGTGGCTTGACAAAATTGAGTGAGATGGTGCTCACAGTGATGAGTACATGAAATGCCAATCATTTCAAAGTATAGAAATAACTTATTTCTTACTATTGAGATTTTAGCCTCAGAGTTTCTTGGCCAAGAGTTATTTTAGAAGATTATTTTGTAAGATGTATTAAATATAATTTTGAGTAGAACAAGAACATTTTCTGTATGTGAAGAGAAATCTAAAATATATCAGCAACACATTTTTCACACCTTTGTTCATTCTCTTCTCTCTTTGTTGACTCTACTCCCTTTCCTCTTGGTTTCCAATTTCTTTCTCAATTTGACTATATACCACTCCTGCCATAAGAAGTGAATAGTGTAATGGTAATAGAAAGAGGAATGGCATCACTAGAAATTTCTGTGAAAAGGCAGTGTACAAGTAAATAAGAGTGAGCTTTGACCCAGTATTGATCAGTCATAACATCTCTCAAGAAAAGCTATTGGAGTCTAGATCAGAAGGATGAGAATGTATTTTCCAGGAATGTTGGAGACAGACGATTATTCAAGAGGGCAAAAGAAGAATTATAAAAGAACAAGTAATGCTATGAAAAAATGTTTTTGATAAATTGAACAGAGCTGTGTGCTTAGCATGTAGAGCAGGACAATTAGCACAGAGACAACATTGGGTTTCTTACAGATGGAGTTAGAAACAATTGTATGCGGCCATAGGGGAGTTGGGGATTGAACTTAGGTCCTGTGCAAGAGCATCTGTATTCAATCACTCAGCCATAATAATATGGAATATTTTAAAGATTTTTTTTTCATTTACAGCATGACCTTTTCAGTTCATCCCTCTGTCACCCATTGCGGTCTCTACTCAATTACGAAGAGTATAAGGTGAGAAAGAAAAGAAGATTAGTGTTAAGTTCTTGCAATAACACATATTTGATCAGACACACTACTTCCTTGAGATAGGATACTTTCAATGATAAGTGTCAATAGAATGGTTTCATCTCATCAATTCAAATTTTATCCTAAGGGTTCAGAGGCTTCATATACCCTCTCTTAATCTGAAAGAAAACAAATTTTGTAGTGGTCTAATTTAGCCTTCACTTACTCCCTAAAATAACAGAGGTAATCAGTCAAGTAGATTGTTGCTTTAAAAGGATAACAAACAATATTAAGACATTATTAGTAAACTGCCTACTTACAATATTTAAAAATGAACTATAGCCAACATTAATTTACTAGCTGTTTCTATCATAAAATTATATATATATCTCAACCATAAACTTTTGCAACTGTTCAAAGACAAAAGACAAGGTACTAGACCCTTTCACAATTCCAATCAAATAAACTATGATTCATTCTCCTAACACACTTAGAAACATAGTATCCATCTGACAGCATTCTTAAGTGTGTGTCAGTATTTGTTTATGTATGTGAGTGTACCTATCAAGAAGAGATTAAATTGGAAATAACTAGAATTATCTATAAACAATATTGTGAGGCTCCCAAAAATAAATTTTTAAAAAATTGAAAAGATAAATTTTATTACAGGAACAAGTTTTTGAGAGAATCAAGAAACTAGCCTTATTAGGATGATCATGTAAATGATGCAGATTTGTCTCTCTAGATCTTTGATAAACTGAAATCAAACTTGAAAAAGATGGGTAGTTCAGCACATATACAAGGAACTTAGGAAATAAGAATACATACCTAGCTACCAGAAGGATTGAGGATCTGCTCAGTATGATGTTTTTGACTCAGACAATACACACAAACCTCTTGCTATCTACTTAAAATTAAGAAATCATGTTGAACACAATATGAAGCCCATAAGAACACACATTTCTGAAGGGGGAAAATGTGTTTTCTTGTACACTATTCTTCACTTTGTTATAAAGCGCTACCCTGCTTCAAAAAGCCATTGATAAATATGCAAGTCTAAAAGGACAACTTACCATACTGTGGGCAAAGCGAGAGCATTTCAAATGAATGAGGAAGCATGCATGATCAAGTTTCAATTTAAAAGAAAAATTAAAACAGAAAAAAAATCTCCAAGTGTAAATTGCTTTGAAATGACCTTTCCGTATTGACTCTGTCTCCAAACAGTTATTTTCATGGGGCGCTGCTTATTATGCACTTAAAATTGATCTATAAATTTTGAAAAGCAACCATATAATTGCAAGCATATGTAAACAACGTAGCAAGCTATGTCCTTGGAGATGACAAATGTTTTTTCTGAGAAGTTCATGTGGCTGAACCCATTTTCAAAGAATTTTTAAATGGAAGTTTAAGGCTTGCCAGGACAAGTCTCCTCTAAGGTTTTCATATTTTAATTCTGTACAGCAAAACAAGGATAGAAATAACTTCATGGCAGCAAGCCACAGTGGTAGACAGACAACAGTCCTACAAAGGATGCTAGCAGGCCATCGATTGTGTCAACCACAATAAAACTTCTGAGCAGGAGGTGAATATGAGACATCGTACCAAAATTCACACTCTGAGCATTAAATATGTATACCCAATAAAGTAGTGCATTAAATCTTTCATCATTGCTTGAAAGTCTTTGAAATTCAGAGAAGAAATAAAACTTGAAGAGAAATAATCTCCAAAAATTAACAAAATAAAAATTAACTTGTAATCAATGCAGGAAATAGACACACATGATCCAAGCGAAACACAAAGCCAACACAAATCACAGGAATGGCTTACCTTGGCAGGTGCCATTTTTCTCTTCATATCCGGCCTTGCACATGCATTTCCCAATGGGGACCAGCCACTCTCCTTCAGCACTGCAGTGCATTTTGGGAGGATCATCTGTCACAGAATGGTTGACACAGGAACCTGACACCTCTAACAACTGTGAAGAATCAGCTCCAGTGATGGTGTCAGGGAATATAGCCAAGTGTCTTACCACAGAGGGACATTTCTTATAGTAAACACGCACAGAAACCAGAGCAATGCAAGCACCGACATCTTGGAAAGCAAGATAAAATCCCTTCTTACTCAGAGGTCCTACATCTCTGACCTCCGTATTGAGTTTCATGACACGGTCTCCAAGATCTAGCTCTGTAAAGCTCTCATCAGCAGCAATGGTATCGATCTTGATGTACTGATTCTCTTTAACATTCCTTCCATTCTCATCATCGGATTCAAAATAATACATGTTAAATGTCTCCTTACAAGTGCCCAGTCCTCCAGGAAGGCTGTTGCAATCCCTTAGAGTAAATTTGAGTTCAATAAAGATTCTGGAAGCACCTTCATTGGATATCCAACTTGTCAACAGCCAATTATTTTGATTCTGTTCCATAACTCTGCATACTTGGTATGTGTGGATAGGGGCATAGTTTTCATCAACTTCTCCAATCTCTTCCCACTGTACAAGAGAAAATAAAGAGGTGTGAGAAAAAAATGAAAACTCAAAAGGGAAAAGGAAAATAACACATACAAACTCACACACAAAATAATAAATTGTAATTTGCCAAAAGAAATATATGTGCTTTCACAAATAACATTGAAATAAGTCATATAAACAGTTTGGGGAGAACAGATTCACAAAAGCATTTTGTTTTTCTGAATTTTAAATTAAGGATTCAATCTTAGGTCTGATATTGCTAAGCATACACTCTCCCACTAAGCTACTATCTATACCTCATTTGTTGTGTATATCATTGGATTAACCCAAAGATGGAAAAATGTGAATGAAATGTCCCAAAGAGAAAAAAATACAATTTTAGAATAAAAAATTTATAAACAGATTTATATTTGTTGAACAGAAAGAATGAAAGTGGATTCGAGGAAACAAAGGGAAGTCTCTAAAGGTTCTATGTGCTAAAAATTTGATCCCTGGCTGCATAGCTATTTAGAAGATATTGGTACAGTGAATAGTTAGAGGTATAACTAGGCACAACAATATTATTTTGATAAAGGAACATAGCAAAAACTTGACTACTACTGACATATTGATATACCCGTAGATGAGGACACCACTCAATCTTCATTAGAGAAGCTTCTTGCAGTAGATGGTAATTAACACAGAGACCTACAGCTGCACAATGTGTAGAGATGGAGACTCTGTGCTACATAGGCTTTTTGTCTGCTAGTTTGTTTTTGTTTATTTTTGTCAAACCCTTTCCCTGAAGGTTATGTGGAGTAGGAGAAAAAAAAGATTATAAGACCCAGAGGTAGTGTATGACTCTTAAGAAACAGTGTCTTCCATACACAATAGGACTGATGCACTTGTGAACTTACAGAGACTGTGCCAGCACACACGACCTGCACAGGTTCAAACCAGGCAAAATCCCAGCACTGAGAAGAAGAAGTGGGCACAAAGACGCACCCATAGCCAAAAAGCTATTCACAGCCACTACCTGCTGGGAAGGAAAGATCTGTTTTCTCCAATGGAATATCCCATTCTGACCAATGCAGAAAAGATCCTATATTTATTAAGGGTTGGCTTTTTTGCTTCATTTTGTTTGTGTGTTTTTGTCTTTTTGTTTGTTTGTTTTCATTGCTGATTGTAGAGACTTTTTTTTGAGAGGGAGAAAGATCAGGGAGATGAGCAGGAACTGGTAAGAGTTGGAGGACAGGAAGAAATATATTGTATGAAAAAAATAAGTAGGAAGACAACAAAATAGTTGAGGCCTGGAGAGATATCATTAATTCATTTCACAGTTTCCTTCAAAGGGAATGAGAGGGACTAGTCTTTTCTTTTCCACTGGAATATTCTGGTCAAGTAAGCAGTTTTTCTCTGCCACATACCATTGCCAGCACTGCTGCTGATTCTCAGAGCAGTGAGACCCAATTGATCAAAGACCAAATTCATTACAACTTAAAACTGAGATTTAACTTTTTGTTCTATGATTTAACTACAGCAGGTATTTGTTTTAGTAGCTGAAAGAAAACAAGGTAAATAAAGTTTAACTGAAATAAAAAACATAATGTAAAAATAGAGAACAGATAACAGCATGTACACAAAAGAAAGATATTACATTTATTTAATATTGTCATCTTGAAAATGATATATCTATGTGATAAAATTTGAAAATAAATTTAGTAACTCAAAATTAATAATAGATAATTAACCTTACACATTGACTCCAAAACATATCTTAAACAAAGAGGACTTATAAATAACTTATTCCCGTCTAAATACTCCCACCTTTAGAATACCAAGACACCAGATTCCAGAACAGCACATCACAGACATTCATGGCTTTAATACGTCAGTTGAATTTAAGAAATTTTGTAAGCTTGTACAGATCCTACTTGAACATAACTCCACAAAATTAAGTTTTTTAGTATTCTAGAAGTACAACCAGCAATGAATATTGCTGAATTTCAATAAATGGAGAATATATAGCTTCAGACATTAGATATTAGACATAAAACTCAGAGAAATTCATTTGTGTGAATGTAAAATTAAGGATAGCATTGATTTTTTTTTCATTCTCTTCATTTGGTAGGAATGTAGGAAATATAGAGTCAAATAGACGGAAATATATCTTATACTTCAGATGCCTACCTAAAATTCTAGTTGCCATCAGATAGCTACATCTAAAATGTGCAAAGGACATAAAACTTCTGAGGGGCAAATTCACAAGAGAAACCCATGGACATCATGATAACAAGGTTCACAGTGTGTGTCATCATACGGCTAGGTTTTTTCATTCTGTATCTTTTTTTTTCTATTTAAAATGAATATCAACTTTGCATAGCCACTGATTCTACAGCAGCTATTTGGTCATTCTAATAACAAGCTGATTATATATTAGTCTACAAGCAATTTTAGTTTCGCTTTTATGTTATAAATCATCTCTTTATGTCATGATCAATATTTAAAGTAGAAGAACTACAAACAGAAAGGTGAAAAATAAATTAACCATAAGATCAGTTAAATGGTGTGTTTTGTATTAGTAAAGGGGAATATAACATAATAAAGAAAAGGAAATGAAAAATATTCATCTTCTTTCATGGTACTCTTTCAAACAAAGCATAATCAATACTGATACAAGGTCCAGAAGGATGAGGTTACCAAGTAGAGTAATATAAAATACAAGGAGCCTCCGACAGCAGAAACCAAGACAGTCACAATCCTTTTGAGCAAAGGACAAATAGAAAGTGCAAACCACCCAGCAGCTGGCAGGGCAGCTGCGTACTCCTACTTCAGGTGCAATTTAAAAGCACGTGTATGAATGTCTTACTGCTCTGAATTGTTTCAATTAATGGGGAATAAAACATTTAGAATCTGTTTTGGTAAGATTTTATTTATTTATACTTTTCCAAAATAAAACTGTAGGTTCACAATGTATGTTTCAATGAACAAAGAGACAACTTTAAACATTTTGACAAAAAAAAAAAAGTTTCCAAGCAGGGACTATGGAGATTTCCCATGCCTGTCCTTAGTTAAACAAATATGTTAAAGAATTAGAAAAATATTTTATTTATTATAGATTACCTGAAATAATCTCAAATCTGGCAGTTTTGTTCCTCTTAGCATAAGAAATGGTCTTTCTGATCTTAGAAAAAGGACAAAAATAAAAACAGGTATGATGAAGAAACAATAAAATAAAATAATGATGAAAATATCATTCATCAAGAACTCAGGAAAGGGGTAGGTAAATTTCAAGTTATATTTACAGAAGTCGTATCAAGGTGATTGTAGTAATTTAATGAAAGCTGTGAAAAAAATTATGTTTAGTGTTTCTGGATGAACTATGATTCTGTGGCCACTGGATGTTAGTAAGGTGGACAAAAGTCTGTCTTTTCAGGTCAAGGCTATTCTCCAAGGTCCCCTAAGTCCATGTTCTTCTCTGTAGTTGTTTCCTGCTTATTTCCTATGTGTTTGCCTTAAAATTTAAGTTCCTGTTAAACAGGTAGCTTAGGTTGGCATGACATCTCTCCCAAGTGCTTATGGCTTTTTAACTTTTCTCAGGCTTGGAAATACAACTCCTACGAAGTTGTATTCTTCACTCACACCCCCTGAGGCTGTACATGTCACCCCCACTCACCAGGAAACTGATTCACTATTTTATATGTGTGGCACAGATTCTTTTCCCTTTCTCCCTAACTATAAGAACGATTTTCTTTGGTCTACTCTGGCTGCCTTCTTAAGCGTCTTGCCTGGAGCACCAGCTATCTCCTGCTTCAGCATGAATCTCATGTCCAATCCCGCAGCTCATATGCTGCACTGCGCTGTGTCTTTTCCCTTTAACACAGGAAAATACTCAGGGCACAGAGTATAGGCTCTAATCTTCCTTTAGATTGTACTCCCAAATCCATACTAAGAAGCATTGTGGGAATGGATTCGACTCTGACCTTTACCCTATCAGAGGTTACAGATCATCCAGTTCCGTTTTCATTGTTTTATTTCTATTTATCTTTCTTCTACATTAAGAAATTAATCAATTCCTTGAGGTCACAGAACAGTGGTAAGAAACTCCACAGTCAGCCTCTGGATAAAGATGATTGATTGTCGTTCAAAATTTTTGGCAATTTTAGTGACAAAAATTCTGCTATCTCAATGTATGAATCGCGATCCAGTAACTGGCACTTAGGCTCCGTAAATTAAGCTGAGAACTGAAGTTATCTACTGTGATCAGTTAAAAATACTAATGTCCAGTTTATTTTTAAAAAAAAAATGAAAAAGAAAAGAAAGAAAAACAGGAAGAGTCTAAAGATCGGATGTTCTAACCATTTCAGAAATAAAATATCTGAGGAGAAGAAACAAGAATGGGCCTTTTAAAGCACACATAAGCACACATCTGACCAACTTGTCTGTCCAGATCTAAATCTACCTTTCAGGCATATGTGTCCTTCATCTGAAGACTCCCTTGGAGGATTCCTCCATTCACTACACCACTTACTATGTAATTTTAGAAGGATGAACAACTAAAGGTACAATTATGATTCATGGTAGAAAAGTGTATGTCTTAGTTAGGATTATTATTTCTGTGATGTAACATCACAAGCAAAAGAGTTCGGGTTGCAAAGAGTTATTTGGCGTACACTTCTACATACCAGACTATCACTGATGGAGGTCAGGGCAGAAACCCAAACAGGGCAGGAAACTGGAGGCAGGATCTGATGCAGAGGCCATGAAGGGGTTGTTTGTTCTTCTTTCTCATAGAGCCTAAGACCATAAACCACTAGGGGAGGAGTGACACCACCGACAATGGGGTGCACTGTCCTCTGTAAGTCACTAGTTAAGAAAATGTCTCAGAGAATTGCTTACAACCTGATACATGGAGGCATTTTCTCAACTGAGTTTCCCTCCTCTCTGATGACTCAAGCTTGTGTCAAGTTGACAGAAAATTACCCAGCACACTGATATATCAGACTAATATGCTTTGTTCCACATATTTGTTGCTTTCTAAATTTCTTACAATTGATCGTAAGTCATTTCTTTTGGGAAAAATGCTATAAATGAGTAGAATCTCAGTCTCAAGTCAGTAAGCATTTGCAGTGGTTTACCCAAATGTTCAAGCTATGAAGAGTCAAAATGAGGAATTTTTGCCTTGGGTCATTATTTCTTGAAAAATATTGCAATTTAAAAATAGTTCTAGAATTTATAGAGACCTCAATGCTTACATACTAGAGGAAGAAAATAGATGCAGACACATTTTTGATCCATCTTGTACAACCAATTTTATGTAGAGAACAACCTCAGAGACTACAACCACACTGCTTTGTGAAAAGCAAGCACAGGCCTAAGTAAATTACGCTAATAATTGCCAAATTATCGAAGTTAATAGTTCTGATTTCAACCAGTGTCTTTGGTTTTATGAGAGCGATTTTATTTCATTTTTCTAGATGTATTTATCTTTACTAAGAATATATTTCCTCCAAATGAGCACATTTTGTTTATAATTCTCTCTGAGCAAAAATTTTTCTTTTACTTCTTTTAAAACAATCTTTTTTTAAAATTTACATACCAATTTCAGTTCCCTCTCCCTCGCTCCTCCCGCTCTCTCCACCTTCCCATCCTCTCTGCAGAAAGGGTGAGGCCTCCCATGAGGTGTCAAGGAAATATGTCTAGATGAATTCATTTTATATGTATGTGCAACATGTGCACCTCTGGCCTCACTAAAGGCCAGAAGAGACTATCAGAACCTCTGAAACTGAAGCCCCAAAAGACTGTGAATCACAATGTGGGTGCTGACAATCAAACTCAGGTTTTCAGAAAAAAAAATTCTAACTGTTGAGCCATCACTATAACTCTAAGGATTAAAGTTTTAGTGAATAAAATACAAAGTCATCTGAGGTCATTTTCACCAACAGAAGAGGAAACTTTTCAATGTTTATAGAATCAGATTATTTTTTATTTCATAGAAAATAGTTTTTATTTCATAAAAAAAAACAGTTTCTTATTTAGTTTTCTGACTTTTGGCAACTCAACAGGCAAAATAAACATCTTTGGTTATCTAAAAACTCCAAAGGAAAAAGATTTAATAATAAAACACTTAACACAACTCCTATTTCCTAAAATCAATCTCTCCAATAGTTACAGGTCTTTGGTAAAACAATTATGATAAAATGTTCAACGTCTAGCATGAAAAACACAAATCCAAATCTTTTATTTTTTTCAGTAATATGTTAGTGGTAAAAGGCCTTTCATCAAGTAAACTTTTAGTTTCTTGAAACATCTTTAAATTAATGAGTAAAATACTATTGCTAGAAATGATTCAATTAATTTTATGTGTACAAAATTAAACTTAAGTTGATTATTCCATTGCCTATGGACTAATACAGATATTTATGATCTTGAATTTAATTCATGGCATGAAGAAAATCATTGAGAAATGAATTCAGTCTTTGAAGCTTATAAGAGAATTTAGGTATGGAAATTTATATGTAATTGGCTATCTATATAAAACAATATGTGTGAATGACAAAGAAGTGATACTCCCTTACCCTCTTCTCCTTTAATATTTCAGTTAGCAAATTTTCTTAAATTGTTTATTATTCATTATTTATGTTGAAAAGATATGATTCATAAATAAATACAAAAGCACCTCAGGAAATACTTGTGATAGAAATAGATGTAAGTAGAAACATTTTTATAATTCAGGTCGAAAGATAACATTCAGTAGGAGCATGCTTTGTGTGTGAGTCCCTGAGGCCTTGAAATGCATTCTAAATGACACAAAAAATAATGCTGCCAGAAAGTTATGAATTGATCAAGAAATTATTTCTTAATTAAGTTATATGATGAATATAAAATTAAGAGCTAAACATCAAATGTAAAATTATTCAACTTTAAAAAGAGATATTATATCATTTTATATTCCATAAAATAGCAAAATATTTTATGAATATTTTATATTGAAAATTTCACATTTATCCTTGAAAAACTCTTATTAATAAAATAATTTATATCATATGAATTTGTTAATAATAATTTTAGAATACAGCATGGTCTAAGTGAATATGATCATCTGAAATTAACAAATTAATAAACTGAACAATCTTAAATAATCTCATCCACATCCTCTTAAAAAGCCACCGATTTCCTATGATACACATTGTGAAATTTTTCAGTGACTTTGTGCTATGAGTTATGACTTCATAAGTAACAGCTTAAGTCAAAAAGGGTTACAAAGCAGTGATCCAGTTCACTGTAATATTGCAGCAATATCACAGACATTTTCACTCTGAGGCTTCTGAGTACAGGTTTTCTATTAGAATATGCCAAGAGATAGTCAAACATTTGTTATCAGGCAGAACAAATTATCTCTTGTTGTTCTATCTCAAAAGTTTATATAACACTGTGCTTATGTCTTTCTTAAAATGTCTGTGACCTCATTTCTACATGTGTTTAAAATAGAAATGCAATTATATTGCTGGTGTAGTAGCAAACTATGGAAGCCACTGTGTAAATTTCCAAGACTAAGCCAGTGCTACTATATAAATTAGCTGTTCCACAACTGGAACTAGAATCAAAATAATCAAATGCATCATACTATGAAGAACATTCATTACCCATGTTTATTGTGGCACTATTTAACACAGGCAAGTTATGGAGCAGACTAGATATTCCTCAGCAAATGAATTAATGAAGGAAATACAGTAAAGATACGGGATTTAATTTTATTCAAGAATAAAGAATAGCATGATGACATTTGCAGGAAAGTAGATGGAACTAAAGGCAATTATGCTAAATGAAATAAATCAGACTCAGAAAGACAAATATGGCATGTTTTCTCTAACCTTCAGGATCTAGATATAGGCGTGTGTGTGAGAGAGATGAGGGGGTGAAGCTAGGAAAACTAGAAGCTAGGCACTAGGGAAAGTGGCAAAAGTTCAAGAGGAATGGAGGGAAACATAATAAACATGAGATGAAAGCAGAAGGATAGACTACTTACCCCTTGCTCCTCTCTCCACTTGTTGCTGGCATGTCCCACGTCATAAATAGTATATCCGTAATCCATAAATGACGTGGGACATGCCAGCAACAAGTGGAGAGAGGAGCAAGCAGTAAGTAAGCAGGAAGATAAATAAGCATAAGGTATAATGCATGGAAATGCCGAAGTAAAGCTAGTACTTTGAATGGCAGCAATGATGGAATACAAATTTATTGCTGAGATTTTATAGTTTAAAAAGAGAGGGAGGACTGGGGGGGGATACTGTGGCCAGGATGTATAGTAGATAAATAAATTGATTTAAAAAAAAAGAGTCTTCATTTCTCAAGATGTCCTAGGAGCACATACCCAATACCACTATAACTACTGGGAAGTGTTGCTCTGTGTTAGAACATGCAAGAACAGAGGGAATATTAGTAATATTCATGTGTGTCTATTCTCAGTAACATGTGAAATTCAAAAGGGACACAATTATATTCATTAATCTAAATGCTATCATGTCATAGACAACTGTAAAGTCTTTAGAGAAACTGTTTTTCAAAGCAATATAAAAGCATCAGTAAATAGAAAAAATATACTTATGATTCAATTTAATAAAATAAAGTACATTAACTTTGGTGTGTGTACTGTTTCAGATGAAATAAATACAATTATCTTCTTGCTATCTTGCCAACAACAAGAAGAATGAAAGGTTTCAGTAAACTATTTGCATCTCTGGATATTGGGTTCAGTTTATGAAATATATCTGAAAATATGATGTTGTGCCTGTCCATTGCTCTTCTCTCTGTCCTTGATTTTCACTAGATAACATTACACTTTGTAGCCCTGATTGTGACAACAGCAGCCATAAATCAATTCCATATTTCACATTAATCATGTTCTTGTAATCAGTGGCTATTCAACACAAATCTCCATCTCATTTTTTTTGTTGGGAAACAACCACATTAAGGATATGAGCTTATTCACATTTAAGTGATTAAAGAGCCATAACAGAGACTCAGTCCCTCATCCTCAGGCCACAGAAGGATTAATGAAATCCTTGGAAATAGACACTTTCTACTGTCCCGGGGCTGGGCAGTCAGCAATTGCATGCACATCCATAGGGACAGCATTATTTTCAGAATTCCAGTGCTTTTATAGTTGAGATAAAAAGAGATGAAAAACAGCTGTAGGTCCATTGCAACTCTCATTTTCTGCATATATTTATTATGTTTGTTCCTAGCCAAAACAACATGCACACATGCAAACATGTGTGTGCACACTCATGCATGCACCCATGCAAACATTTACACATCCTTTTAATTGAGGAAAAAGTGACTCGTTAACAAATGACTGCACATGAAGTGTAACAAGTCTAGTGATTGCTGTTCGATAGTAATTTCACATCTTGGTGTTGCTGCTTACATTTCTTTCCTTTTCCTGGGTCTGTATATACAATGTGTGTATATGCTTGCTGGCACATGTGGGTCCAGAATCTGGGTCTTTTTGACAGCTGAGATGGTCAGTCCAGGCCACTGCGACCACTCTGCTCAGGCAAGGGGCTAAGCCAGCTTTCTTCTGCCCGTGTCATCAGGGTCAATTCTCCCATACCTCTGGTGAGGGGTGGGATCCTCTACGGGAACTCTTCTGTGAAGGGTAGGATCAGCTCTTCTGTTGCAGTGTCTAACATGTGGCAGGTCGAACTATTGTAAGGCCACTGAACGGCTGGGTCAGCTCAGCACATCCCTCTGGTTTCATAGCACATGGTTCCTATGAACCATGGTAACACAGGCCATGGACATCAATATAGACCCCAGCTGCAGTGGGATTATTGACCCAGACATAGCTCTAGCTGCAGCCTGGATCTGGATGACACCATGGCCCCAGGTATCAGTACCAGTCACTCAGATTTGTATGGTTCCAATAGTAACATGGCTCTCTGACACCAACATGGACTCAAGTGACTGACAAGACCCCAGGCATCTTCAATGCCTTCAGTGGTTACTGAAGCCATGGACGTCAGCATAGACTCTTGTGAGGGTAGGGCCATGAACCGAATAGACATGGCCCTTGGGTACAGTTCAGGTCCAAATATCATTATGGGCCTGGGTAGCAGCATAGGCCACTCAGATCAGCATGGCACTGGAGTCATCATGGCTCTTAGACATCAATATATCACGGGTGGTGGCCCAGAAACCCAGGCAAACTTGTTGCCTTGGGTGGCAACATGGGTCATGGATTTCAACACAGACCCCTGCTCTGGAAGGACCATGGACCCAAACATGGCAGTTGGCAGCATCCTTGGCCTGAATATCACCCTGACCCTGGGAGACAAGCAAGTCGCCAACATCAGCCTGTTTGTCGCTGCCTTATGTTCTTTTTTTTTTTAAATATTTATTGTCTATGCAATATTCTGTCTGCGTGTGTTCCTGCAGGCCAGATGAGGGCGCCAGACCTCATTACGGATGGTTGTGAGCCACCATGTGGTTGCTGGGAATTGAATTCAAGACCTTTGGAAGAACAGGCAATGCTCTTAACAGCTGAGCCATCTCTCCAGCCCTGCCTTATCTTCTTCAATTCTGCCTCTTTCCGCAGTATATGAACCATTCTGCTTCTCTTTCTCTCCCATTTCTCCACCGTATATTTGCTCAGCATAATGGCACCTACCTTCCCAGTTCCACAAGACTTGATGCCATTCATCGGCCTAAGCAGAGTGGCACCAGGGTGGCCTGTGGATGCCTTCAGTGAGTCCGGGACTCTGAGGATCCAGGCTAGCCTGTGAATGTCTTCAGTGAGTCCAGACTGTGAGGACCCAACCTGACATACAGATAGCTTCAGTGTTTCTGGTCTGTGAGGACCCAGCATGGCCTGTGGATGCCTTTAGTGAGTCTGGACTTTAAGGACCCAGGCAGGCTTATGGATGTTTTCCACCCATCTGAACCTAATGACAACAGACAGGCCTGTAGATCTAGAGAATTATTCTGAGCAAAAGATGACCCTGAAACTTTGAATATTATGTGATATTATTTATGAAGTCTTTTTCATAGGAAAAAATTTAAAGGTGCATAAAATCTATATGATTTTCAGAATTAGAGATGGAGCATGAAGCAGCAAAAAAGGCATGGTGGCAGTCATACTAGGGCATCTTGTATGATCACATATTATTTTTTATTTCTGTGT
Source organism: Bramus lutescens (assembly GCA_001685075.1). Lineage (NCBI taxonomy): Eukaryota > Metazoa > Chordata > Mammalia > Rodentia > Cricetidae > Bramus > Bramus lutescens. The sequence goes on along the minus strand of LOEQ01000457.1, from coordinate 339,457 downwards.
AATCTCATAGCATTTGCATATTTACACAGGTTTTGCTATGTTATAGACTACACACAAACACACACACACACACATACACACACAAAATACATGACAATGCAAGAGAAAGAAAACTGGAAAGATAGATGAGATACCAAAAATAAAATTCCAAGTTAATTTTATGTACTATTAATAGTGAATAATAATAATATTGGAAGTAATATTTATCTAACTTCAAAGATTATAATTCAACCATTTATAGCATTATGTTTTACAAACATATACACTGAATTCATATGATTCATAAAACTGCAACATAAATCTCCTTATTTAGATTCCTATGCTATTTATTACAATCATTCATATTTGATAACTCTTATATTCACAACACATAGACTCATCCTAGAAATCATTAAACTTAGGAGGAAATGTTATGATTTTGGCTAATTGCTTAGGTTGTGGCCACTCTGTGAGATAACCTACAAAAAATTACTAAATTCTGTTCACTCTGTGCGCATATTTTTCTTCATATCTAATTTCTTTCCCAGCATCATTTTTTAACACTTGTGTCCCTGTTTGGTTTGTTTTTTCCATCACAAACAAACCCACTTTTAAAATCATCTCTCTATGTCTTTTAAAGTGGTTGAAAATTCAATACACAATGGTAGAAGATTGAAAATATGTACATGAGAATATATAAAAGAGCAGATGGATAAATGGATTTACCTAGAACCATTTGCTTTACTCTTCCCGCTTAGCTAGATTTACTGTGATCTAAAACAAGGAAAGGAAAGACCTTTTGAGTGACAGTCACTTCTCGCACCTTTTGCTAGAAGTTATTCAGTCAGAGAGCACTTGGCATAGCAACTCTGAAATTTTGCCAGCCTTTTGCTCTATCCCCTATTTCATTCCTCTCTATAATAACCCCGACCAGAAAACTAACAGAGAAAGAACGAGAAGGTTAAACTGAATCCTGTCACATGTTGTTAGGAGTTGAAAGCTGCAGGAATGGTTTTATAGGGGAGAGAATTGAATCTCATTGAAGAGTTCTCCTTGAAGCAATATGAATGTCATTTCTCTCAGTGTCCCTGGTTTGTAATTACCCCTGGAAAGTTCCAGTTGGCAGGACCATGGAGATGTCCAAGAACGAATTTTTTTTCTTAAATCATCAAATGTGTAATATTTCAAAACAAATGTTTTACATAAGTAAAATTGAAGTTTATATGTCATGATATTGAAGCCTGCTTGAGCCATGTTTAAGTCATGTTAAGTGATGTGTAAAATCTCTATCTCATCACAAAATAAATTATTTTTAGGCTAAATGTAAAGTTCAAAATCTTGGATAAACTCTCTGCCAGTTAACTCTTAAGAGAACCTGGTCCTTTACCGCCTCAGTTGGTTTATGTCCGTTCACCATACACAAATGCTAAGTCAATGTACTAAACATAAAATTATTAACATACTTAATTACTAGGAAAAGTAAAATGTGAAATACTTAATTGGAAATATTTTAAAGAATGGAGAATTGTTTCATAGTCAGCAGTATTCATAACTAATATTTTGTTTAAATTAGACTTTTCAGTGTACTTTTTATTCATTGGCCATCATAAGAACTTTAGAGATGATACTCTTAGTGTTAATAAGGAAAGACTGTTATCTTTCTTGAAGAGATAGCTTAGGGCTCCACAGAGACTTACTGCAGACAAAATTAATTTTTGTGGTGATTTTTATAGAAAAGTAAATAGGCTACAGATGTGCTAACTTTTCTCCTCTATGGTGAGAAACTAGGCACTCAAATTCATTGGGTAAATGATTCTACTTATAATTCCGTTAACTCCACTTGAAATATTCCATTCATAATCACACAGAATAAATGAAGTGAATGTTTTGCTCTAGTTACAGAACTTTACCCCAAAGGGACCACAAAGACATATTAATCACGTTGACCTCCCGACGCATGTGTCTGGGTTCAGTCATAGCAATACAGCACTTCCTAGGCACTCATGAAAGTGCCTGGCACAGACATTTTATGCTTTATGTCATGGCAGAACTTTCTTTTCTGTATCTGAGAAGCTGCAGTTCAGTCTTTCACAAGTATTACACACAGGTACAGAGAGAGAGACACACACACAGGGATTCATAAGGACATATAACTAAGTATTATATTTTGTTAGGTGGTACTAAAAGAGACAGTGAGATATTTATTTGGTAATAGAATGTAATTTGTACTTTATTCAAAGCAAGTATCACACAGTATATAAGTTAAAAAAAACACTACATATCATCATCAAATATTTGAGATTAAACTTTAATTTAACAATTCTGAGAGTGTTATCACAATGAAAAATGAGCGATGACTAATTTTTTCTCTTTAAGTCAGTTTCAACCATTTTTAACCCAAAATGCTGACAGAATTAAACATTCAGCAATATATATTCTGAGTGAGTCTCATTAATATAAATAGGCCAGATATTCATGAGGATCTATGTGCAAAGAATTCTTATCCAAATTAATGGGTCTAGTTTAAATAAAACTCTACCCAGAAAATAGTTGCTTAGTATCCTAAATACAAAGCTGTAAGTGTTTCTTCTTCTTCCTCCTCCTCTTCTATTTCCTTCTCCTCCTCCTCCTTCTTTGTCTTCTTTCTCTTCCTCCTATTTATCTTCTTTTTACATTTTCCCCTCTAAAAATAACTAGTCATTCTCATTTTCTTCGGTTCTTTCATTCTACATGCCTCTTAACATTGTAAACTTCTGCTAAGAAAGGAGATTTTTCCCCATTGAAAATGGCCAGCTGGAGGCTTTATAAAGTAGTAAATATAAGAATTAAAGCTTATTAAAAATCCCCAAATGAAATCAAAGCATAGATTTTGGTGATAAGAATTGTTCTTCCTAGGGACCCAGTGAAAAGTTCTGGGATCTAGAAAATTTAGAAGATGGAGATGTAGTTTTTATTTGGAAAGGCATACATATGTGTATTTTTGGGGGGAGTTCACATACATCCTCCCACATCAATAATACTGTATTCATGTACTATTTTCTGAGCTGAACGATCATTTATTCTGTGACCTCTCAGAATTCTTAACAAAATAAATAGATTAGGTGTTAAGCTCTGGTCATGAAAAATGACCCTATATTTAATTCCAAGGAATTTGGAATGACTAAAAACACTGCAATGAATGCATAGTAACTTTAACACAAAAGAAAATAGCCGTGATAGAAGAAAGCACATATTTAGAAGAATTACTAAGTTTTTGAAGTTTTCCTGGTATGAACACTCTGAAAAATCTTCAGAACCCAAAAGGAGTAAATATCATGGTGGTCAGATATGGCATGGAGACAACAGCAGTGCCACATACATGATGAAAGTGGGAATCATAATAACCATGCATATTGATTCAGTTGAGAGTCAGTAATAGTAAGAGGAAGTTGTTTTCTAGTTTTAAAGGTTGTTTTCTCCTTAGACTTAAATGATGGAAAGTTTAGCTGGCATCTGTCAACTTACAATGTATATCATTATTAACAAGTTTGTACAATAAGTATTATTTTATAAAACTAATCAAAGTAACAAAATAGGAAAACATCTAAAGGAAATTACAGTCCAGGAAAATAAATAATTTTCAGAGCTAGAAATATANATAGTAAGAGGAAGTTGTTTTCTAGTTTTAAAGGTTGTTTTCTCCTTAGACTTAAATGATGGAAAGTTTAGCTGGCATCTGTCAACTTACAATGTATATCATTATTAACAAGTTTGTACAATAAGTATTATTTTATAAAACTAATCAAAGTAACAAAATAGGAAAACATCTAAAGGAAATTACAGTCCAGGAAAATAAATAATTTTCAGAGCTAGAAATATATTTCCTGTGTCCTGGATATAAGACATGAATTCAAATGTTTGGTTATTTCCAGAAAGTTTTTCCATGGGGTTTCTAGCAACAACACCTAACTTTCTGGCAATTTATGGTGCTTCTCAATATATAAACTCATGCTTTCTGTGTGATAACCTGTATGTGAATATGATTCTGAGTGTATCTAAGATGTGCAAAATCAAAGGGGAGGTGTACTGAGCAAGAATATCATCACAGATACTCTGAATTCAAAGGAGAGTCAACAGTAGTTCATTTGACTAAGTTTTGATATAGCCTAAGAAGTTTATTGAAAACTCAGATGAAGCTCTGAAGGTTGAATTTATTATACCAAGCCCTACTTTATCTAGGCATCATGATATTAGTCCTGTGTAACTGGGATCTATCCAGCTCATTTATTTTATAGAAAAGTAACTTTCTTCTATTTAGAATCAACTACAAGCAGTATTTGATTTGGTATACTCTTCAAAAGTAAACTGTATACTTATAACAATTTTTTTATTAAATCTGTCAAAAAGTTTCATGATAGAAACACTAAATTAGTAATAATAAAAATATTATAGCACTATAATTTTAAAAAAATTCACTATTATTAGTTTTAATACATTAGTTTGCTTATATAGAGACCTATGTGTGTTTATCACAATGCTTGTATTCAACAGGTAACATGGAATCTGAACAAGAAGTTAAGTGGTTTTGTCTGTAAATGAAGGTACAAATTTTACATCACCCAAATTTCAGTCAATAAACAATGTCAAAGTATTCACCAACTATTAAGAAAATAAGACACTTATAAGTACATCATAAAACAAAGTTTGTTTAACTTAATCATCTATTCTTTATTTGGACAAGTTTATGCTTATATTTTACTTATAGGACTATCTTTTTAAGAAAACAGTAACTATCAAAGAGTGAAATATCTGGCACTTTAATTCATTCAGAGTTTTGACCTTGAAATTTGAATCACTGGTTCATGAACAATATAGGTCTTCTCAAATTCTAGGAGGTTCTTATTGCCTGTTTATGTCTTGCTTGTGGAGATGTGGGGAATACACGATGGCTCCTAGAATCGACTTGATGTAGCGTCCGAGGAAAGCTGTGTAGAGTGATTAAACCACAAGACTGTGTGGCTTTAACTACCAATAAGAGCAGAATGATTGCTATTTCCATCTGCATGTCTGAAAACTGTTAACTGGTGTATTAATATTTAACTTAAGATCAGATTGTAGTTGCATGACATTCTTATCTGATATAAATGACATGGTTTTAGGTATAGGAAGCTTGGGAAGAGCTAGCATTTCCATATGACCAATAGAGAACCTATCTAAACTTAGAGATCTTATTTCCTTGACAAGTTCTTTTGATAAGAAAGGATGGGTTGCTACACCACAAGTCTCACAAAAGGCCATCAAACTATGTCACATGAATGGAAACCTTTACAATTATAGTTTCATCCAGACATATAATTGAAGATGTACAGTGTTTATTAATCTTTTCAAAAATTGTAGGCACCAGAACCACATAGTTCTATAAATGAGGAAACATTTCCTTTCCAGTCTGAATGTTATATTAACTAATTATTGTTATTATTATTCATCTAGTATTTATATTGATTACCTACTGCATGACGGACACAGAACATGAAACAAAAAAAATCTATATTCTTCTCACATATTACAAGCTTTCATAATGAAGAATTGAAATGTGTTTGCCCTAAGCCTCTGTAGTAGATTGATTAATTTGGTCCAAAATGGCTCTTATGTCATCAATTATCATGCAGTCTTGTGTAAATATCATTGTAAATTAGGAGTCCATCTTTGGCCATCAATTCTTAGCCAACCACAGGGGGTAAATTTGCTTCAATCAGCCAGATACTGAAATCATGATTGTTGATTGAGATGTGTTGAATCCATACGGCCAATACAGAAATGAAGGCTGAGGCTATATGTAGCTAATGCTGCAGTGAATTTACAGTGTTCTGACCTATTGCAGCAATGGAATACCCAGATTAACATTCCTGCAGTTCCCAAACCTCATGTTTCTGGGAAGGATATTATAAGGCATTATAGACAAAAGTTGCCAACCATTCAGCTGTATAAGAACACAAAGTAGTTAGCAAATCTTCAGAGGTACTAATGGCCTTGCCTTTAAAATGATTGACTGAGAAACCAATATGTTTTAAAGAATGTTCTTTAACAGAAGACATTTTGCAGGACACAGAAAAAAAGTGACCGACAAACTGCCAGTATAGGTGGAACTGTCTTTGAAATTTCCTGCTTCATGGGAAAGTCTGCTGGATACTATGGGCCTGTAGGCTAAATATGAATGCCCTAATGGTACAGAAGAACTTTGGGTGACTGTCCAGGTAGTGAGATGTCTCTGTAAATTCTAGAGTTTTGGAATTTTTTTATAATGCACTTCCTGTTTACTTAAGTAATATTATATCCTTCTGGATTCTTTGATGGGTTTGAAAAATAGACAGTTATAATTAAAGTTTTCCTTAGTTATGATAAAAGAAAAAGTAAATATAAATATTGTAATCATAATTCTTTTTTAATACCTGTTTTATTATATGTAATTTTACTATGTTAAAGTTAAAACCTTCTGCCTGGTGGTGGTGGCACACACCTTTATTCCAGTACTTGGGAGGCAGAAGCAGGTGGATCTCTGGGTTCAAGACCAGCCTGGTCTACAAGAACTAGTTCCAAGACAGGCTCCAAAGCTACAGAGAAACCCTGTTTTGAAAAAAAAAATACTTTTTTAACTTAAACAGAAAAGGGGGATGATGTGGGAGTCCCCTCTGCATGCTGTGAATACCATTGGTTATTAAACAAACTGTCTTAGGCTTTCACAGGGCAGAATATAGGTAGCCAGGGAAAACTAAACTCAATGCTTGTAGAATGAAGTTGGAATTAGACAGAAAAACCATGAAGCTCTGCTGGAGACAGACGCTCAGGATGGAACATTACCTGGTAAATTACAGCCACATGGAGATACACAGATTAATAGAAGTGGGTTAAATTAATATGTAAGAGCTAACCAATAAGAAGTTAGAGCTAATAGGCTAAGCAGTGATTTAATTAATAGTTTCTGTGTGATTAATTTTGAGAGTCTAGGTGGCCAGGAATGAACAAGCAGCCAAGGAGCCTCCTACAACACATGACTCATAAACAAACTATCAGTAGACATCTTTGACTATACATGATCAAGTTATTTTTGTATGTCACATTTTCCTCAGGAAATAGATACTGCCTACACTTTCTGGGATTTAACGTTATGAACCATCTTTGATCTGGAATGGTGATAAGGTATGAATTTTTTTCTTGCTACAGTAAACAATAAAATTAATTAATTTAAAAACCAGAAGATTAATAAAAATTAGCTATAACATAACATATAATACAATGTCAAACTTTTTTGAAATGTCCTAAAGAAAATATAAATTCTCTCTTATTACTCTGTAAGATGAATAGATTAGGTCAAAAATCACAGGGTTTGGATATTCTAAGTATATTCAGAATGTCTCTTAGTAGAGACTGGGGAATGTAAACTTTGGAGTCAGTATTTATAGTGAGTGTCTGAGTAGAACAGTTATTTCTAATGATAGAATGGTAATAGATTATGTGTTTCTACATCATATGATAAAATCACATGAAAAGTTATATGGAGGCAGGATTACTCTTCTAAGTCTTATAGATAGATTAATCAAGTACTTTACAATGAAAAAAGCCAGTACTATGACATATAGAATAATCAATGATGGAAATGCAAATCTTAATTTGATGAAATTAATAAATCTTAAGATCACTTAGAAAATACTAAATGATACATTTGTGCATAAGATCACCAAATAATAACAAGTACTCAAAAACAGTAAACACTCACTGTAATGTAGCTATATCCACATTGTAGAACTGAACAGAAATAGACTTACTTAGACATATATGACAGGGGAAGTATTTCTAAATTCTAAGATATAATAAAATGTTTCTTGGATTATTTTCATTATAAAAATTTAATCCCACTTTGAAAGGCTGACACTTCCTGTAGAGTTGCCATTGTTCAAGATCTTACACATCACTTAATGTAGAAACTCATTTAAGACTAAGGTTGAGACACATGAATGTCAATGTAAGAAGTTTGACATAGGGTTAGTGAAGAGCAGACTTTCTTTGCAATAATAAAAAAATTCAATATTTTATTGTAAAAGTTGGTCTTTTAAACTTAATTTTATATTTCCCATACTATTTGACTACATTTGAAGGTAGATAAATTTAAAAAGACCAAGTATTGAGAATAACTGAAAATAATCTTAAAAATTATGTGGGCAATATAAATACATAAAAATCAATACCTTAGAGGGTAAAAAGTAAAACCTCAAAACTGAAATAAATAAAACAATCATCTCAGATTTCAGAGGTTTTTATTACATGTGCTCTTAATAAAGTAAGATATTATGTAATTTAAGATTTGTGGCTAGCTTAGATAAGAACAATGGGTTAATATAAGCTACAAGAGCTAATAATAAGCCTGAGTTAATGGGCCAATCAGTTTATAAGTTATGCAGACTCTCTGTGTGATTTTCTCTGGGACTAAACAGCTAGAGGACTGGGCAAGACAGAAACCCCAACAAGCCAGCCCTCATGTTACAGAATGGTGCCCACATGGATAACTGCATCCACAGAAAGCCTGAGAAAGCTTGGGAAAGAATAAAGTAAA
>LOEQ01000457.1:319916-330867 GCA_001685075.1 Bramus lutescens | reverse complement strand
AATAAAGTAAAGCATGTTTTCTTGGTAGCAGCAATTTCTCGGGTCTGCTCTGCTTGCTAGAGGTAAGCAAGCACTCTCTCTTAAGAGAGACTTCCTGACTAAGCTTTAGCTGCAAAACCCTGCAGTTCTTTTAAGGGGTCCTGCCACAAAACACTTAAATGGTGCTGATGAAAAACTGAATGCATGCTTTTTGGTTTTCAGCCGAAGCAGGAAAAAAAAGCTGTGCTGTTTTAAAATGCCAGCTTTCTGGGTCATCCTGCCAGGGCAAACTCTGACTCTTTCAGGCAGTCAGTCTGACTATGAAGCATTTGAGTGTGGCTTCTGAGTGTACTACTGCAGCTTGCTTCTTGGCAGGGACATTAAAAGGCCAGAGTTGTGGCGATAAACATGGCTACAGCTGGTACCTCCTCCAACATGAGGCTGGAATCACAGAAAGCTAAAGAATGGGCTGGATCTAGCAGTCAAAGCCACGGCTTTAATCCTACCCATATTGCTTGATAAATTAAAGACTCACATGGTCACAAAAAGATATATATATACACATATATATACAGTAAAAGAAAGATTCAAAGTGGAAGAAAACCTCTAAATGGTTTACAATATATTAAAAATATACAGGCTGAAGGTTAAAGTCCTTAAAAAAGAGTAGTTGGGTGTGGCAATACACACCTTTAATCCCAATGCCTGGGAGGCAGAGGCAGACAGATCTCTGTGAGCTCAAGGTGTGATAGCACACACCTTTAGTCCCAGCACTGGGGAGGTGGCAACAGGAGGACTTCTGTAAATTCAAGGACAGCCTGGTCTACAGAGTTATTCCAGGACAAAGATATANTTGGAGAAGAGATTTTGCTTTTGTTTCCACAGGAAATGAGAGTCTGTGGATTCAATCTGAGTTAAGAAAAATCAATCAAGGAAGATCACCTGAGAAATCTCTGGTAGGAACAGATGCCCCAGATGTCTGAGTTCTACATCCAGAAAAGATTCAAAATGCTGCCTGAAATGATCAAGCCTCACAGGATACTCCAGTCAGGACTTGATCATAACTCTAAATTTTCTTTAGGTCCCCATAAGATTATCAGTGCACCCAACCAGCCAGAAGTAGCCTGGAATACTATGCCCACATTCCCAAGAAATGGAGTATGGGTATTTTTCCTTTGTTTAAAAAATAAAAAGCAAAAAAGAGGGGAAGAGGTGCTGGATAATTATATTTTGTCAATCATGTTTTAAATAAACACTGATTGGCCAGGCAGGAAGCATAGGAGGGAAACCAGACAGGAAGTAGAGGTGGGGCAGGGAGAACAGGAGGATTCTGGGAAGCAGGAAGCTCACTTTCAGCAGTCCAACACAGAACACCGAAGAAACAACATATGTCCTACCCCACTATGAAAGGTACCAAGCCATGTGGCTAGCATAGATAGGAACAATGGGTTATTATAAGCTATAAGAGCTACTAAGAAGCCTGAGCTAATGAGCCAATCAGTTTATAAGTAATATAGACTCTCTGTGTGATTTTCTCTGGGACTAAATGGCTGGGGGACAGGGTGGGACAGAAACCCCAACAAGCTGGCCCTCATGTTACAAAGATTTAATTAAAGACACAGATTTTTTAATTTCTCTTGTCACAAAATATGTTAAATTTATATCACATAAAATTTGGCATGCTAAAAAGTAATAAGTTAAGATTAGATAAAAGTGAACTAAATGCAGCACTAAGTTTAGCTAATTGAAAGTTACTGAAAAGAAAATTATCAGGTCTCAAGGAATTAATTTTTTTACAAAAACTGCTGGTTTATTAAATAAAAAGTAGGAAATGATGGAGTATTTCTACACACACACACACATGCATAGAGAGAAAGAATAGGAGAGAAATATGTTATATATTCAAATTTTCTGTGTGTGCAGAGGAAATCATATTACTTATGATACATGAATAAATCAAACAACTAAACAGTTTAATATTTCTCCCACATTAATATTTACATCTTCAGAAAGATTTAATAGTTGGCATAGTGCTGTGAGACAATGGTCTGTACCCTGTCACTTGTATTTTAATAAAATACTGATTGGCCAGTAGTCAGGCAGGAAGTATAGGTGGGGTGACAATGTAGAAAGTAGGGGCAGGGCAAAGAGAACAGAAGAATTCTGGGAAGAGGAAAGCTCAGTCTTCAGTCATCACCTAGCCACAAAGGAAGCAAGATGAGAATGCCTCACTGATAAAGGCACCAAGACACGTGGCTAACATAGACAAGAATAATGGCCCAATGTAAGATATAAGAATTAATTAATAAGAAACATGAGCAAATAGGCAAACCAGTTTATAGTTAATGTAGACCTCTGTGTGTTTCTTTGGGACTGAACAACTACAGGACAGAAACCCCTGTCAATAGAATGGCACAAACATGGATAACTAAATCCACTTTAAACCTGAGAGGGTTGGAATAATTATAGACACAAAAGAACAGAGTTAAGCACAGATTCTTGGTAGAAGAATTTTCTCAGTTGGGCTCTGTTTGCTAGAGGCAAGCATGTATCATCTAAGAGAGGCTTCCTGATTCAGCTTTAGCTGCAAAAACCTTGCAGCTCTTTTAAGAGGCATCACCAACAAACAAATTATGTTGATAAATAGCTGACAGCATGCTTCTTGGTGGTGGCAGGGATTTTGAAACTCCATAGAGTTTTGGCAATAAACATGGCTCCTGCCAATACCTCTACCATGAGGCTAGACTCTCAGAAAGCTAGAAATAATGGGGTGGATCCAATCATCAAAGCCATGGCTTTAACTCTAGCCATATCACTTAGCAAATTAAAGATTCATGTGGTCAGAAAAAGAGAGACATAAAGTAAAGATAGATTCAAAGATTAAGAAAACCACAAAAGGTTTACAATGTGTTTAAAAATATAGTAGGCTTGAGAGAGAAAAGGAAAAGGATAAAGTCCTTAAAATAAAAAAAGAAAGAGATTAGTTGGTTGTGGTGGCACATACCTTTAATCCGAACACTTGGGAGGCAGAGGCATGCAGATCTCTGTGAGTTCAAGGATAACCTGGTCTACAGAGTGAGTTCCAAGACAGCCAAAGCTACACAGAGAAACCCTGTCTCAAAAGCCAAAAATTAAAAATAAAAATAAAAGAAATACAGTTTAAAATAAAACCACATAAAGATGAAAATACACAGAGAGTCTGGATGCTGTATGTTATTGTATTGTCTTTAAATTGTTTGGTGGCTGAGGAAGGAGCAAAAGCTGCTAAAAGATATTTGATTAAAAATGCTGCTGGATTAATCCAAAATACATATTTTGAAAATGACTTGACTTCAAAATTTAAGTCAAAAGTTATAATACTTTGGAGAAGAGGTTTTGCTTTTGTTTCCACAGGAAATGAGAGGCTGTGGATTCATTCTGGGATAAGGAAAATCAAGTTTGATCAAGGAAGACCCTCTGAAGAATTTCCAATAGGAGTAGATGGTTCAGTTGACCCAACATTTCAGAGGACCTCTGTTTCCTCTGAGTTCTGTATCCAGAACAGTTTCAAGACTGCTGGTTGAGATGATCAAATCTCACAGAATATTTCATTCATGACTTGATCATAATTCATAATTTTCTTTAGGTCCCCATAAGATTATCAAGCCCCCATAGCTTGAAAACTATGCCTCCATTCCCCAGAAATAGATTATAGGTGTTTGTCTTTTTTTTAGAATGTTGCTTACAAGTTGTTATGGATAACGGTAAGGAGAAAAGCTAAACAAAGAAGATTCAATTCATAATTTTTGTTTTAAAAAAGGGGGGAGGAGTGCTATGGGACAATGGTTTGTACCCTGTCACTGATTGGCCAGTAGCCAGGCAGGAAGTATATGTGTGGCAACCAAGCAGGAAGTACTGGTGAGGTGATGAAAACAAGAGAATTCTGGGAAGAGGAAAGCTCAGGCTGCAGTCATCACTCAGCCGCAGAGGAAGCAAGATGAGTTTGCATTACTGATAAACATACCAAGCCACATGGCTAACATAGACAAAAACAGTGGCCTAATTTAAGATATAAGAATTAATTACTAAGAAGTCTGAGCTAATAGGCCAATCAGTTTATAATTAATGTAGGCCTCTGTGCATTTCTTTGGGATGAATGGCTGCCAGACCAGGTGGGACAGAAACCTTTGTCAAGAGCAGAGGTCATCTAATTCTTAGGAAAGGCCATTTCTAAACTGGGTTATCAATAAAATTTTTCTTTGTCACTGTGCTTGAAATTACCCACAATGCAATACCTGTTTTAACTTATAACTACAAGATATAAACTAATTTGGGATTCTATGAAACTTATTTAATTGAATTTCAGATACAGTCATCTGGGGTTGTTAACAGGCACTGGGTATTTGTTTAAAATTATATTTCAGCAATCTAGCATATATTGGTCATGCGATGGTAAATAAAAAGTCAAATGTAAATCATTGCTCAGATTTTCCACTAGCAACAGAAAATAAGAATCTACTCAGATAATTAAGTAACACAATTATACTTTTTATATTTTAGAAATAGTGTAAGGAATCATAATTTATCATAAATAGCTCTTGATTCCTTTATATATCAATAATTTGTGATCAAAGCTCATTTGTAGTATACTATTAATTTTATTTGTATAAAATATATTGATAAGCCCAGAATTTATATTTACAAGGTTACACAGTACTGGTTGAATCATTTATATTCTGAGTGCCTAGCAAAATTCTAGCATCTAGTATATTAAATTGTTCCTTACATAAATAGATTGACCTTAAAACTATATAAAGAAGTGCCATTTACAGAGCATTACTTAACTCCTCATAAAGGAAACTTCTACTTATAACAATACAGAAATCCTCAATCAAAAAATGCAGATTTGTGGAGCTCAGGCTAAATTGGATACATCTACAGAATACTCCCAAACATGAGACTCAGAGAAAATAGAAAAGTAGACACAAAGAATGTTAAGATCCAGAAGGCCAGAGAGTTTCTGTGAAATTTTGTCTCCTGATATTATCAGAAACTTATATACATAATGTGTCCCCATTATGACTTCCCAAATGTGAGTTGCCTAAGGACGACACCGGATGACTTGCAAAAATGGAGAGGAAAAATCCCACAGTATCCGACACTACATAAAGAACTAAAAGCAACTTGTAGAAAGCTGACTATTGGCGAAGTGGTTTTCACAGGGAAAAACACACACCGATTGGTGCCCAGTGCTAAGCAGTAATCTCTGAAAATGCTTATACAAGTCACATAATACCGACGGAACAGTAATATTTAGGACTATATAAATGTATGCATATGCATCTATGCATGTGGTAGCAATTAGTGAAAAGAGAGGCCATGGATTTGAGACTGTGGAAGGGAGTATATGAAAGGGTTTGGAGGGCAAAAAGGGAACAGAGAAACGCTGGAATTATGGTATCAAAATAAAATTAAAAGCAAGCATGACTCCAAATTTAGATGGAAACACAAATTTCAGATCAAAGTAGCACAGAGAACATGTACTTACTCATCAATGGACTTAAGGAGTTGAACTGCATGGGGTTTTACATAGCTGCCATCTGTGTACTACTAAGGAAACATGGAGGTAGTAACAGAGGCTACTACTAAGAGTATAAGCTTAATAAAAGGTTGAAATCACTGTTTAAATATATTTGTTTATAAAAGCAAGCAGCCTCTCCAATTGGGCTCCAACCTGTCACTTCACATCTGTGCTGAAAAAATGGAAAAACCAGATGGGACCCCTGAAGTATGTCAGAATCCATGTCAGGATTGTAATTCCCAGGAGAAAGTTGCAGGGTTTTAGCTTACATATTTCCGAGTATTTGTAGGAAAAGGATCCTATGATCCTGGTCTATATATTATTAAAGTGATTTTAAAAGTTTCTGTATTTGTTAAAGCCCCTGGGTCAGGAAAGTCTGGGTTTACTGAGAACTAGTTTTATTTTGAGTATTTATTAATTATTTTAATTTTATGTGCATATACTGGTGCACTTTTGTGTACACATGCTCATATGTGAGAAGTGGTCCACGGAGTTAAGAAGGAAGGAAGTGCAGTTACAGAAAGTTGGTAACTGAAAATTGGCTTTTGAGACTGTACATAATGTTTTCAACTATCATGTCCTTTGTCAAGCTCCAGAGCTTCTTTTAAAATTTAAATGAAATTTTACTTATTTGAGTAATTTTCATGTAGTGTTCCTAAATAGCATGAGGAGCAAAAAGGTGTCATCAAATAATATGACAGAATCCTATGCCCACTGAAACTTTAGAAGTCCTGTATAATAAATAAACCTAGGTATTGCTTTTAATTTCATTTAAAACCTGTCTGTTTGACCAAACTTAATTCATGACAATAAGTTTAGACAATCTCTAGCAATCAACAAATGGGGAAATGTTGGACATCCGTTCAGAAACTTTGACTTTAATTGCTTTCATTCTAAATGCTTGCCATTCATGGAACTGCACTAGTACTCGAATTAACACAGCCAGAACTACTGAAAGATTTTTGACATTATTGCTGCTGTGTCTGTGACTGCTCACCTTATCTCTCACCTTTGCTTTGAAGAATTCTCCTGATTCAGCAACCAAATTAGTAAACCGTACCACATTTATATATCGCCCCTTTTACAACCCTACTTAAGGCTGTGTGATATCTGCAATAGCAGCCATGGATTTATTCTACAGTTAACATTCATAAATGCTATAATAAAGTATCATGCTTCTTTCCTAATCAAACCTCATGCAATAAAAGTATAAATTTTGTATTAAAGGGAATTTCAAGCTGGTCATGGTGGAACACATTATACATCAGCAGCACTCAGGAGATGGAGGCAGGGATCTTAACTGAAGTTTGAAGCAAGCCTGGGTTTTCTAGACTGAGTCAAAACATAAAATAAGATCTTAAAATTATTATCATTTCTGTTGTAATAGATTTATAGACTGAAGTAACTAAGTTTGGAAAACCCACAAATTCAACTCCATGTGAATGCAAGTTGTGGCTGTTTTAATTTGCTGCTGCTATCGTTCCATATTTCAATAAACGTTGAGTGGTCTTTAAGCACAGTAAAGACCCTGATCATATTTGTGCAATGCCATTGTGGTGGTCTGAATGAGAATGGCCCCATGGGCACATATATTTGAATGTTTGTTTCCCAGTTGGTGGGCTCTTCAGGAAGAATTTGGAGGTTACTCTTGTTGGAGGAAGTATCAGTTTTAGAATTCCTCTTCATTGCAGTCTTGCTTTCTCTTTCTCCCTGCTGCCTGTAACCAGAAGCATCATCTACTTCTCTAGAGCCATTCCCAACTGCCGGCTGCCTTGCCCCTGCCACGATGAATATGGACTAACCCTCTAAAACTGTAAGAAAGTCCTGGATTAAGTACGTTTGAATACAAGCTGCCTTGGTCATGGTGTCTCTTCACAACAGTAAGAATCACAACTATAAACTCATGTCTAGTTTATTATTTTTCACAGCCACATTGTCAACCTTCAATCTAAAGTTACGGTGAGTCCTCAGTGAGAAGCAGTTTGTTTCACTACTTGACTTGCTGAGTGATATTATATTTTCACTCTGATACCTAATTTCAGAGAAGAAAAAAAAACAGGATATGCAGATGTAATAATTTAATTAAATTGAACTAATCAATACCTCTACCATGAAAATGATTAGTAATTGACTGCCTCTGAAGCAGTTGCAAAAACTGAGGCTATGAGTCTGATCTTTAGCCTTCCAGGATAGCTGATGACATGGTAATACTTCAATTTTGAAGCACGTTAAGATACCTGATACTAATATCCAATTTATATATGATATTTCACAACAGTAATCATAATATGTATATTTTACTATTGTAAAATGATATGGGAGATAAGTACAATATCCAGTCTCTTGACTGCTTATTGTTTTAAAGCTTCCAATATTTAATATAGTCTTAAAGGAAGCAGTTAGTCAAAGACAACCACTTAATGATGTGATTACTTTTCAGAATTATTTTCATTCTTATACTTTAATTGTACAAAAGGGAGGAATTATTGTTGCAAACTGAATAATGTTGAGCTACTTGCACACTCGTTAATCATAATTAACAGCCTGTGAGTCAATGACTTATCACATAGTTACTTGTTAAAACCAACTAAACTCCACCTGTGCCAAAATATACCATAAAACCTTGCTTGAAATAAAACATATTAAACAGCTTTTTTAATTGCCCAGATATATAGGATGTACAGTAACATAACTAAAGGTTGTTAGACACTTATGATATTATACCAATATTTTCATCATCTATACTCTAGATAAAATACTAAACAATAGTAAAAGGAATTGGAGAATTCTTAAACGACGTTAGATTCATACAGTAGGGTGTTAACTAAGCGCTGGGCTTAGCTCTCAGAATCCAGTTGAACAGGGGGAGAAGCAATAATATAAGCAAAGGGGTAAGCTCATGATAGGGATACCCACAGAAACTCCTGACCTGAGCTAGTGAGAGCTCACTGATTCCAGACTGACAGTTGGGGAATCTTCATAGGACCAAACTAGGCCCTCTGAAAGTGGGTGACAGTTGAGTGGCTGGGGAAGTTTGAGAACCATGGGCAGTGCAACCAGGACTTATCCCTAGTGCTTGAACTGGCGTTTTGAAGCCCATTCTCCTTGTAGGGATTCCTTGCTCAGTCTAGATATAGGGCTGAGGGCCTTAGTCATGCCTCAAAGATTATAACAGACTTTGCTGACTCCCCATGGAAGCCTTACCCTCTCTGAGGAGTGTATTAAGAATTAGGAGGGGACGGAGGGAAGGTCTGAGGAGCAGGAGGAGGGGAGGGACTGGAATCGGGATTGGTGTATAAATTTAAAAATAAAAGATTGTTTTAAAATTAAAAAGTCAGTAAAATAAGATTCACAAAGTAGGGTGTTAAGATCCATAATGCCATTTGGAAATGTTAGAATCCTACAAAGGATAGTACATCAATAGAAAGTAAATAATGCCTTCCTTTTTTTTTCCTGTATATATTTTTATTACACAACTTGCTTCCAAGCAATAGACAACTTTAGCTGCAGCACAGGGACTTGCAGAGCTAGGTCAGTAACCACAAGGGTGACTTTTCCAGGCTCTAAGGAAACAGTGAGCTAATAGGATGTTATTAGTTTTGCATCAACTCATAATAATGAGATATAGATGGGAGTATAATATTATTTTAAAATTATCATGGAAGTACAGATGAAGAATGATGATAAATTTAAGACTTATGATCAGTGACTGGTGTGAAGTCCAAAATACATGAACAAACAAGTCCTGCCTCTCATCCTTGAAATAAATTAATATTTATTTGAATAAATAAAAATAATAAAAGAATTGAATGCTGTGAAAATGCAACATAGATCAGAATTTAGAGATATAGTTAAAATTATATTCTAAATCAACTCATTCTATTCATTACACATTTTGAAAAAATATTTTACACTGTAAGTACTCTTTAATAAGATCAATCAACTTCGCATGGAAACAGCTTGATACTAGAAACAAAGCGTCTTTAACTTAATTTATAAAGGCAGTAATTTCAATGAAACCCAGATACTAATATTATTTTTTTAAATCCACTCTACTTATAATGCAGTGACACCAGCCAACAGCATCAGCGATACCCAAAAAAATTCAGTGTTTGCCTCTGTCCCAACTGTTAGAATAGTTCTCATCTGTGGTGAGTAACACTCCAAGGTGGGATCATCATAGTCTTACTGTGTGGAAGTGTTAGTGTGACCTGATTTCTTTAATATAGAAAGCCAAGTTTGGAACTGTAAGGAACACATATGCAAACTGACACAATTATTTATGTCTGCAGACAAAAGAATGAGGAGGTCACTGTGAAGAAGGGGAAGGCACAGAGAAGTGAGCACTGCATGAATTATGGGAGCTTAGGAAATACTTTTATTTTAAGCAAGAATATATGATATGTTCTCTAAGTTCACAGCAAGTATTTTCTTTTTCTTAAGCTAGTAGAAATCCTTGTATAGTACAACCAACTGAAATGTGACATAAAAACTAGTGATAAAGGATAACAGATTCACCCATCTGTACCACTGCAACTTAAGCACATCTCTTAGAAACTGTTCTTATAAATACAATATTTTAACATTTTTGGTAATATATTTTTCTTATATTCTGACTATTTAATACTAAAATATGAACAACACTTAAAATGTTTTGATATTAAAGGCTAACACTGAATCTATACCACATATTGTTACCTTTCTCAATTTTAGGGTATTTTCCCAAAGAGTATAAAATTGGGTAAATCAATGAACAAAGAAACTATGAACTACAACTACACATACATGCAGATACACATGTACAAAAAGATACAGATATATGCTCACACATATAGAGACAGAAATAAGACAGACACACATGCATATACACACAGAGAAGCAGACAAAGATTCAGAGAGAGAGAAAGAGTGACAGATGAAACAGGTAGAAAGATAGAGACAAAGACAGAGTCAGAGAGGCTGAGATAAGACATAGATAGACACATGCCTATACAGGGATAGAGAGTGAAAGGGAGAAACAGAAACTGAGACAGAGATAAGACATAGTCAGAGGTATTGTAAGAGGCTGCTTGTTCATTCCCAGCTACCCAGAACACAAAATAATCACTCAGAAACTATATTATTTAAATCACTGCTTGACCAATAGCTTAAGTATTTTTTCTAACTCTTACAACTTAAATTAACCCACTTCTATTGTTTTATATTTTACCATGAGGCTAATGGCCTATTGGCAAAGTCCCAGATGACAACTCACATCTTTCTCCTCTAGCAGCTCCATGACATCTCATGACTCCAACTTCTTTCATCCAGCATTCAGTTTAGTTTTCCCTCCTAGCTCTATCTGCTAAGCCACTGACTTTTGCAGGAGAATTGTCTGTATTCTGTCAATCATGTATTTTAATAAAACACTGAT
>LOEQ01000457.1:302649-319879 GCA_001685075.1 Bramus lutescens | reverse complement strand
TAGGTGGGTCAACCAGACAGGAAGTAGAGGTGGGGAGATGAGAACAGGAGAATGGTGGAAAGGAGGAAGCCCATTCCTCCAACTCCTGCCCAGACTCCAAAGAAGCAACATGTGATCTATCCCACTGTGAAAGGTGATGAGCCAAATGGCTAACATAGATCAGAATAATGGGTTAATATAAGTGATAAGAGCTAATAAGAAGCCTGAGCTAATGGGCCAACCAGTTTATAATCTTATGGAGTTCTCTGTGTGATTTTCTTTGGGACCTTTCTGGCTGTGGGATACAGGGCAGGACAGAAACCCCAAGCAGGCCCTCATGTTACAACTGACCAAAACATTTATTCATTAACCAATAAAAGCAACACATAGACAAAGGACCTCCAACAACACTTATTGTTTCTCTCAGTGTCTGTGCTACTGAGGTTATATTCAGGAAGTAGTCTCCTCTGCCAATGTGTTCAAGTGTACTTCCAACTTTCTCTTCTATGATGTTCAGTGTGGTTGCTTTTATGTTGAGGTTTTTTGATTCATTTGGAGTTGATTTATGTGCGTGGAAATAGATAGGAGTCTATTTTCACAAATGGAACCTCATAAAACTGAGAAGCTTATGTAAAGCAAAGGACACCATAAAGAAGACAAAATGGCCACCTACAGAATAGGAAAGGTTCTTCACCAACCCCACAATGGACAGAAGGTTGAACTCCAAAATATACAAGAACTCAAGAAATTGGTCATCAAAAGAACAAACTATCTAATACAAAACTGGGTACAAATCTAAACAGAAAACTCTCAACAGATGAATCTAAAATGGCTAAAAGACACTCAAGGAAATGCTCATCATCCTTAGCCATCAGAGAAATGCAAATCAAAACAACTCTGAGATTCTGTCTTACACCTGTAAGAATGGTCAAGATCAAAAACACTGATGACAACCTATGCTGGAGAGGACATGGGATAAAGAGAACACTCCTCCATTGCTGGTGGGAGGGCCAACTGGTATAGCCCCTTTGTATGTCAGTATGGCGATTACTCAGAAATTTAGGAAACAACCTACCTCAAAACCAAGCAAATACCACTTTGGGGTATATACCCAAACGATGCTCAATCACACCGCAATGACATGTGTTCAACTATGTTTATAGCAGCTTTGTTTGTCATAGCCAGAACCTTGAAACAACCTAAATACTCCTTGACCAAAGAATGGATAAAGAAGATGAAGTACATTTACACAATGAAGTACTACACAGCAGAAAAAAATGACATCTTGAAATTTGCTGGCAAATGAATGGATCTAGAAAACATCATATTGATAAAGCTAACCCAGACCCAGAAAAATAAATATTATATGTTCTCAATTGTAAGTGAGTTTTAGAGATTATAAATAAAACAACAAAAAATCCTATCATACTACAATTCACAACCCCAGAGAAATTAAACAAAGAGGACCATAAGGGAGACATACTTGGATCTAATCTACATGGGAACCAGAAAAGACAAGATCTCCTGAGTGAATTGCGAGAATTGGGACCATGGGAGAGGGTAGAAGGGGAGTGGAGAATAAGGGAGAGGAGTGGGGAAGCTATATATAGCTCAATAAAAACAATTTCAAAAAGAAAGGCAAATACACAGAGAAGAGAGAGACAGAGACAGAGAAGATGAGACAGTGACACGCCCATACACCTCTCATCTTCTGGTCCTACAATTTTTCTTTTGTTCTATCCTTGGTTCTACAATTAGAAAACATTTGTTTTTTCAACATGAGAACATGAGAAACTGAATCATTCATTGTTCAACACAGTTAAGTATTTTGTGAAACTTTACCCACTCACTATGATGCTATCTGTAACATGTCTTAAAACTTTATTAATAAATTATAAAGACCATTCATGAAATTAGGAAATACATATTTTTTTTACTTTTAAACTTTAATTTCTTGCTCAAACAATACAAATGTTGCTATGTTAGCCACTAAAAAATAGCAATCTCATGTGTTTGACCATTAACTGCCTACCTTGTTGATAGAATGAATTCAGATACTAATTCTTAAAATAAGAAACCAAGAAGAAAGAGAAGGCTGACCTCACATATGATTTATTACACAGGGCCAGGAATTGTACTGAGTATCAATTTATTGTTTCATGTAGTTCTTATGAAATGCTAACTCAACAATTAGTGCACATAACATGAGGAGACATGGGGAGGGTTTAGGTAATTTAATGGCTTACAAACTATAACTTGATTCTGAATTAGTATAGTTAACTATTTACATATTAATTGTACTTCTGCTTAGGAGCTAAATATTTTCACAAATTAATAATTTGAATCAACTATAATATAAAAATAAAATCATAGCTGAACATATGTTTCTCTTCTTCAAAACTATAATAAAGTTCAATTGAAACTTGTCTATATTAATAGATGTGAAGAGGAATTGAATCTAACATATATTTGTAAACTTAGTGATTTTCTCTATAACTTATTTTTTTCAATTAAATAAATTTTCTTAGCCTAGCCTTGCTTGACACCAAATAAAAACAATTGCCTAAGTTCAAGTTTTGACATTTTTCATCGTATATCATTTTTAGCTAAAATGAACAGGATTTTTTTGCTGTTGTTGTTCTAACATCCACTACTTTCTAAACACTTAAATTTCAAAGTATCAACCAGTACTAAATGGACTTAACGTAAATTTATATTTGAGCCATAAGGCAATATTCTCAACATAAAGGGGAAAATTGATCTTTAGATGAAGGCAGCTCTCACATCATTCACACAAACAATGAGTGTCACCTTTAATTCCTACATTTGAGTTTGTTCCATTCATAAGAGCTCTCTTGCTTTAGTTGCAGAAGTGGTTACCCTTATGGATGGTAATGAGAGATCCATGCTGTATTTCTTGTGATGGGTTTTGAAAATCATTAGCATTAATATGGACACAAAGTGTGGAAAGAATGATTTCTAGAAATTTGCACAAAACAGTATAGGAAAAATTTATACAAATCCTCTAGGATGCTATAGAAAAGACTTTCTGTGGAAAAGCATATTGGGATATAATACCATAAAGACAACAGTGGCCAGGATCCAAAGTACAGTTCCAGGCAGCACAGTTTGGGCCATCATTTTCTGCATTAGTGTAAGCTGGAAGAGCATGAAGGAAAAAAGAGCAAAGAAAAAGCAGTGAATGGTGAAAGCCTCAAATCTTCATGGGAGAGAGGTTTGAGCGTTCTTGCTTCCCCTGCTGCCTTTAATGGAAATCATCAACAGGAATGCTGGATGATTACAGTATATTTTTTCTCTGTGGGAGAGGGATATTATGTACTCAGAACCATAAAGCAATTGCTTGCGAAATTAATTCAAATTGACTTTCACAGGAGCTCTGTCACATGAATTGAAAACAGCAAGGGCTTTCTTTCTCTCTCTCTCTCTCTTTTTTTTTGTAGGATCATGATAAACAACAATGAATCCACGTGGAAAAATACCTACTGTTTGGGCCTCAGGGACTTCTTGGAAGCTTGAATTTATTTAACATCTTTATTAATGATAGGGAAGATGAAAGTTTAAAAATGTCATAACATTCACTTATGGAAAATGATACAAATACCAACGAGGGCAAATCACTTCATATTTTCTATAAAATGTAATTTAATCCTAGGTTATTTGACATGGACTATACCTTTTGTGCATAAACATCTTGACAGACATAAATTCTTTGAAATTATAAAATGAAGAAAAGGAAAATATTAATACTCAGCATGAAACAAACAGATATAGTGGGTAAAAACTGTTTTGTAAAGTAAATGTACTGGTTCCTCACATCACAAGGGAGATAGAAACAACATATTCAATTCCTTAGAAATTATTTTAACTTCTTTTTCCACATACTTGCTCCCAGATTGTGACAACTGAGAAAGAAAATTCAAATAAGAAGGAATTTAGCAAAATTATATGTTAGATAGGAGGCCTTATAAATTCGAAGTATGGAATCTGCATACTTTGCACTGAGTAGGAAATAAAATAGGGTAAGCTTTACATGAGGGTGGTGAGAAAATTTGCATAATATTATCTGTAAAAGGGTGAAAGAGAGTTCCACTCATTGGGATTGAAAAGGTTGACATTTTATGTAGCCAATTGCAGTGGGCTAAAGAGAAGGCATCAACAGAAGATAATATAGATAAAATTCATTTCTCAGTCCATTTATAAACTTCATTATAATAGCATAAATATCCTGGGTGTTTTACTGTATACAAAAAAGATATACATGATTCCATATTGACTTTAAACATATGACCAGTGGTCCATAATGAACAGATAATACACATATATCACAATGCAATGCTATTTTGCAGGACTGCACTTTGGTGTCTGCTAATTCATTCTGCATGTTTGCATAAATCAAACATCTAATACAGCATTTGCCTTATAGGCAGAAATAAGTTGGACATTTTAAAGAACTTTATTCATAATTGCTAAGTTTCCATGTGGGAAATCTAAATGCAAAATCTTACGCCTTTTAAATCAGAATATGCCTAATTATTGTCTTGAATGAATTCCTTAAATTATTTATCTTAATTACCTAATGGGTACAGTGTGGTTTATGCTTTCCTAAAGTACAATAAATACTAAGTAACTTTGGCTCAGAAGAGTTCTTCATTACACTAGCAGTATATTAGAATATTATTATTAGAATTAAACTGCTTTGTATATTAGAATATTAAAATGATAAAATAAAGTTTTTAAAATAAATTAAAATAAAAAACATTATTTCCCCTTAGAATATTTTTCTATCACTGTGTATATATATATATGTGTGTGTGTGTGTGTGTGTGTGTGTGTGTTACCGATGTGGTCTTGTTTTGCACACTTCAACATTAGTTTGATTTTTATCAACTTCCATGATTGCTATGGTCCTAAGTACATGCTGATAGCATTAGCACAGTTCTGCAGAATGCAAAGCTAAAACGAGGCCCTAGAGGAATTTACTAAGATCAAAACCAAAATGTGAGATCTTAGGTTTGTCAAGATGATTCTCCCAATTCTTGCCTTTAATTTGTGGGAAGTTGGGGACTCTGGTCCTTTTTTATTTATTAAAAACTGAATATAATAATTCAGTATAAGATTTTCCTGAGTCAGAAAAAGATATAGGACAATATAATTTTGATCACAATTCATTTTGCATATTCTGAATGTTTTTAGTTATAAATGTGAATAGTGATTTCATGTCTAAGAGAAATCAGAAAGTAGGAAAGAGTGAAGCAAGAAGGAAAGCCATAACCATTGTGTTTAAATAACTGCTATGTAAGTTCATTCTTTTTCTCCTTTTTCTCAAGGCAGAACATGCAACTCTCCATCCATTTTGAAACAAATATGATTTAATCAATATCTACATTCTTCTTAAAATGAATGCTATTATGAAATATCATAACTCCTAAATGCAATGAAATAAAAGAAATTCAAAATAATAGTGATACTTTTCTTTTTGAAGGTGTAAAGAAAATCTGAGGGGGGAAACCAAAATAACAATACCAACAAAAGCAAAGGTACAGTTGCAGTGCAACCCTGGGATCATGCTCATGGGAGTCCTGAGGCTTCCATGCCCTGTTCTCCAGGAAGTCTTGAAAACTCTATAGGGAAGGGTTCATTCCACCAAGCACAGGAGGCAGGTGTGAGGCAGGTCGATGCAATGAGCATCTCCAACAACAGGATGTGCAGAAAAAAAAAAGAGTGATGAAGGAATTCCTAAGACGCAAGACTATAATCTGTTTTTAGCAAACATCCTGGCCATTAATTTTATTCTCATAAGAATAAGCCTTGGAAACTATTGCTAAAAATATCCTGGAAACAACTATGTTTCCATCCATGCTCAGTCTATATAGATTAATCAATAGCAAATGTTCCAGAAGGTGACTGAAGTGACTCAAATGCAATTAAAAGAAAACAAAGTACAGCTTCATTAAGTGAAGAGGCAAGTTAGTAAAGTTTGAATGTGATCGTTACAATTCAAGCACAGGAAGTGAGGGACAGAGAAGAGACTTGGCATTTGGAGTAACTCTACAGCTTTAAGGACTCTGTATTACAGGAGGCTTGTGTGGACTGTATAAATTTAAGTAAGATGTTTGCCCTTGCTTAGCCTTGCTTTCCTCATCCACAAAACAAAATACTGAGCGCACCTTTGCACATTTCCCTAGCTAAGTTTTAATGTCAGTGATGCATTCATGTACTAAAGGATAGCTTTATCTTGGTCAAACTGAATTAAAAAGAGGTGATATTTTATTTGCAAAATAACAAAATTAAAATGTTTTGAGTGACTTGAGATCCTGATACTTCTGAACACCTATGTAAGAAAATACAAGCCCAGATATTATTCTATTACCACCCTTTTTCTTTGATTGCTCACTTACAAAACCACGAGTTCCCTCTTCTTCCCTATTCTGAAATGCCTATAAGTGTGACACATTCTCAACGCCAAGTAAATGTTGTTACATTAATAAGCACAGAAAAGTTGCATAGAGGTTACTGTGGTTTGGTATTTTAACATATGTCTAGAATCATGTGGGGAAAGATAATAGGAAAGGTTTGTGGGAGGGGTAGAGACTATAGTGCTATGTAATAATTTGTGTGATGATTGAAAGAAGGGATAAGGTAAAGATATGTCTAGAATAAAAGGAAGGGAAGCTATGTTACTAACATAGTAAAACAAACACAGAGGCAAGGATTACTATATATACAATAGCTAAATATATCTGCTGAAACACAATGACCCCCGTCCTAATTAAGCTAACGGAGTAGAATAAAAATATCTCATCATGTATCAACCAAGATATTGAGGAATATTTAGGTGAAGATATGTCATTACGATTGGTGGGATAAGAAGCTGAACAGCCAATAGCTAGGCAGGAGGAGTTAGGTGGGACTTCTGGGCAGAGAGAGGAGGTCAGGATGAATTAAAGCGATCAAGGGAGAAGCAAGTGAGACATGAAGAGAGTCAGACAAACAGAATGGAGGAGAGGAAAAAGCCACATTGCAGAATGTACCTTAATAAAAGCGGGTTAATTTAAGTTATAAGAGATATTTGGGAACACACCTAAACTAAAGGCCAAGTTTTCATAATTATTACAAGTCTCTGTGTCATTGTTTGGGAGCTGGTGGTCCCAAAAGAAAGTCCATAAAGTTCACTACTCAAAGAGTATTAAAAAAATTCAAAGTCTTTCCTGGAACAAAATGAAAGAGTGAAGTTTGTGCAATGTCAAAAAGATGCTTACAATTTGCAGGACAGAAGAGCATGAGCAACACAGAATGCATTCATTTTCTTAATCCTACTTCTCTATTTTGTGTGTCCTGAAACTTATAAATAAATTATAAATCAGCAAAAACTAGACATTCAGATTTTATATGAGATCTTCCAACATTTAGGAAATGACAATGAATTAGTATATATATATATGTGTGTGTGTGTGTGTGTGTGTGCAAGTGTTTGTATATATAATATGCAATATATAAATTTTGTATAGGCGCACATTTAAAATAAATATATGTATACATATTTAACAAGTATATACATATACATGTATGAGAGCTCATATATGTATATATATATGTAGGCATGCATATGTAGTAAGTATATATTTATATATATATGAACATACAATGATAAATGGCCTGGTGAACATGTTTGCATAAGGTCAATAGAAATGCAAGAAAAGGTCAAAGAATATTTATTGGCTGCCAATATTCAACATTATACCAAGTCACACTTGTTTAGTACTTCATAATTTGTGCTCAGTTTTAAAATACTAAATATACAGTTTTTCTCTAGTAAATGCTTATTGACAAGAATTTAGCTGTCTTATAAACATTATAGAATATCGAATATAAAATATTTTAAGAATTCTAGGATCTTAAATATAATAAATAAGATAAAAAGATACAATAAGGACAAATTATTGTTTCTAAAATGCATCTAGGATATCTGCATGCATAAGATGATTGGACAGTGGTATTCCACTTAAAATTTTGCCCAATTAAGCCTACAAATGGAGATATGCTTTTTCAATCCATATATCCTTAAACAAATATACATGGAATTAGCACTTTACCTTGTATAGTGTTCTATTTTTATAACACCAAATCAAAATATTATAGTCTAACAAAACAATTCACACATGTATAATATTTAAAGACACTTATGTAGATGTCTGCCAGTGCATGTGCATGTAGAAGACAGCAGTTGATGTCTATCTTTCTTAATTGCTATCTACCTTATGTAGCTGTTATACTGAAGCTATAGCTGAAAGATTATGCTAGATTGGACAGCAAGTCCCAGAGATCCTGCATCATGTTTTGTCATGCCTAGCTTTTTATCTTATTTTATTTTTTCTTTATTAATACAACTTAATTAGGAAACAGTAAGTACTTCTTCAGACAGATTCATTTATATTGGGTTTTGACACATTCACAGATAAAATTTTGTTGATAATGTCACTTCTATAGAGGTACCTAGATTTTTTATTGAAATAGATTTCTTGGATGTTTTCACTATCCAAACTTTTCCTAAATCTTTATCATCTTCCCACCCAACTAAATTACACTTTTTCTCAGTCTCATTAGAAAAGAGTCAACTAAGAAACAAACAACCTCTCCCTAAAAATTCTAGAATAGAACAAAACAAATAGAAAGAGCAAAAGCAAAGATAAATGAAACACATTCAGACACACACACACACACACACACACACACACACACACACATTCAGACAGAGAGAAATTACCAAAAAAAAAAGACAAAAAAAAAACCCACAAATTGGAAACCATACTATAAGTCAAAACAAAGAAACCCCAAACAGCATTATGGGACAACCTCCAAAAATACCACGTGTGTGTGTGTGTGTTGATCATCTACTTCTGAGGATGGGCCATGCCCTTAAGTGTGGTTTTATGCCCAGTAAGACTCTGTTGGAGAAACTATTTTTTTTCCGTTGGGAGCAATTATCACTTGGAGATAGATCCTAGGTTAAGAATGGGCACTTATGTTCACTTCCTGCCTCAGCATTACTACCCTGTCTGTCTTATTCCTGTGTAGGCTTAGATCATGCTGCTGCATCTGTGAGTTCTTATGTGTATCAGTTCTGTTTTATCTATAAGGCTCCATTTCCTTGATATCTTCCAGCCTCACTGGCTCTTACATCCCCCTCTCTGCCTCCTCTAACACAAAGTTCCCTGAGCCATGAGGTGAAGGATTTAATGGAGACAACCCATTGAGGACTGAGAGTTCCAATGTCTCTCACTCTCTGAATGTTGTCTAGTTTAGAGTTTCTATATTTGTTCTCCTCTACTGCAGGAGGAAGCTTCTTTAATGATGTGTCTAATTTTAGAAAAAAAATGGGTATTGGGGAATCTAAACTTGGGTTCTCATAATTGAATAAGAAGCACTTTGATGACCAAGGCATTTCCCAAATCCATTTCTCATACATGCTTAACCTGTAAAATCTGTGCACCCCTATGTGTTCCTGCAGGCTCCAATATGTGTTTATGCTGGAAAAGAGTCATGAACCACATGAACCACAGAATAAGCACTTGGTCAATGAAGGCCTGCTAATATGACTATGGTCCATAACACTGAATTGTCCAGTAGCATCCAATCCAGCTCAGTTTTAGTAAGTACTCACTAAAATACTGTCTCAATGACAAAATTGAATACAGCACGCCTTAGGCTGAATCTCTGTCATCAAGTGATGTATGACTGTATTATATCAAGTCACAAAATTATTCTATAAATAAACCATTTTCAAATCAATTATTGTTCCTTAAAATAAATGTGCAAACTTATGAAAAAATATAATTTATCATTTTCTATGTTTCTATCAGCACGAAATAGGGAGGATAAAAAGCAAAGTTTGAGAGATACTAGTAAAGTTCTATCTTAAAAAATAGAACTCTGCTTTTTATAACCTATTTCTTAGATATTTCCAGTCAAAATATTTCTGATATTTTATATTATTTCAGAGTTTATTTAATGAAAGAAAGTGCCAATTACTCCTTACATTAAATTTACTTTTACTGGGCATGCAATTTTTATAGAGAGACTTGTTTTCTTTTTTTTAGCATTTAAATACATTAGGGCTTAACTCTGGTATCATGATCTTTTATGAATTATCTACATTTAATAGTACTGAGTATTTCTTATACATGGTGAGCTATTTCTCAGATGATGCTGTCACAAAGTTCTCTTTGGTTTTAACAACTGTGGAGCTCTTTGAGTTGGTTTTACTTGTTTGTTGATAAATATGTGTTTTGTTTTATTTCAAATATGAGATTATTCCAATTGCTTCATCTTCACGTATTGGCCCTGTCCCTTTGAGCTACTTATGTCCTCCTCATTGTCTCCCTTTCATTTTCTCAGACAGGGAGAGCCCCTTTGTTCTACTTCCATCTTTATTCTCCCTTTCTTCTTCCCGACCAAGCCTCTTGTTGGACATTCGTAGTGGATCCTTTTGTTCAGGTTTTACATTTTTCCCTCTATAAAATCTGTTTCCTTATAAGATAATCAGTCCCTATTGACATTCTTAATTAAATGAGATGTAGTTATATTTCATTTACATTTTCTTTTAGCCTTTCTACATGTTTTAAATGGCTTATTAAAGTTAATAAAGTCTACACCTACTAAGTCAGATCCCGGGAATCCTCAACGTAATTTCTCTTGTTTACTTTTCTTGTCCGTGTTGATAACACTAGTTGTTCCTTATTCTCTCCTTGGTTTTGGTTTGAAAACTAGGCATTTTTAACATATTGGTGGCATTTGTCAACTTAGATTGCTCCCGAATTCCGGCATTTGTGGATTATTTGTAAAACCACCATTCTAAAGTAATTCTGAAAACAGTAAATTTCCCTTTACGTGGCCATCAGTGTGATTGTTTTGCTAAATACTAGACAATACCTGACTTAAAAAAAAATCCCCTCCGAATAGTAAGTGTTCATATAGTCACCAAGTGACTGCCTGTGCCTGTTGACACGTTCATTGAACATTTATCTAAGCAACTGTGTTTGGTATTCTTTTGTATAAGATCTCAAGGCCACCCAAAAGTAAAACTTAAATCAATCTCAGTTCTTAATGGAGCAGGCTTACATCCTTGGCAAGTTGACAATCCTCCTCCTTCAGCATTCCATTCTGGTTCCCAACAAGTTTTACTAAACAGTGACTTTAGTGTTTATATCAAATTTTACCTACAAATTAGAAGATGTTTGCCTTTCTAACAAATTTTAGGTTGAAAATAATCAAACCAAGAGTGTTCAAATTCTAATCTAAGTCAATCTTCTAGGAACTTAACAGACATCAAATAATGACAGTTGTTTGCAATTGGGAGCATGAAAGATTTTCTATCTTTCTCTGCTTTTTGGTGCCTACTTAGCTGGTATTTCTCATGATGCTGGCTGAATTGAGGTATTTCAGGGATTCCTGGGAGATTGAAAGTGGGAAAAAAACAGTATACAAACCTTTCTCTTCTTACAAAACTGAGGGTATTTTTTTGTTTTGTTTTGTTTTTTTTTATAAATGTTCTCTAGGTTACTGTCAGATCATGGTTTATTTCTAGACTTTAAAAACACAGATTCTGACAATCTTTTCCAATATTGCTATGACTTTCATAGAAGAGAAAATTATTAGAGGCCAATATTCTATGGCTATTGTTGACATTATTCCAATGACTTACATTTCACACAGTATGATGTTGCTTATATAATTATAAATTCCATAATCTGTTCAGATTACATTAAAAACTTGTACATTTCTTCCTTTACTCATTTAGACTTTGAACATTGATTTTACTTAAAATATTATTATCACTTCTATTATCTTGCATATAAATGGCACCTAACAAGAAAAATATAAAGATTTCACACAGATTCTTCCTCTTGTAAAACAAAATTGCTAAATTTCTTTAAATTAACTTCTCTTTCTTCAGTATGCAGTTACAGGTTAGCTCTGTCAAAAAATATAATGCATAAAAACCTACAGTCATCCTAAAAGTAATGAGCATTGTTTTACAATCTAGAAAAGAAACTAGTATTAGTACAAAGATTGTAATAAAAAAATGTAACAGAATATTGTTGAAATGTTAATAAGAGCTTGGTCCTTATACAAAGATCTTTGATTTCTATAAAGGAATGGTACAAGAAATTACCTCCCAAAGCTTCCAGTCCTAAGAGTAACTACATCATATTTATAGTCACTCAGACATATACATTCAACAGTTTTAATAAATTTCCAGTTGAAAGAGTGTCATATGATAAAACTAAATTCAAAGGAAATAACACATTTTCTGAGACCTGTAAATACGTAATTTTAAAATGCATTTTATCATATATTCAAAAAAGACACTTAATATATTCATTAAATAAAACATTTTGGTATATATTCTAAAATATAATAGACACACATACACAGCGAGACACATACATGTATAATGGCAGTTATAGAATTTTAAGAGAGCAAAAGGAACAAAATGCAAAAAGGTTAAAATGACACAAATGATTCACTTACATTAAGAATCATTTCAGCTGTCTCAATTATTTTCTTAACATACAGATTCTATCATCTGAACAATATTACTTCTAGCATTGTATGTTGCTAGTTGTTGTTTACTCTTAGCTCTTTTTAACTTATTCTTTTGCAGGTCCACCATCCAACTCCAATGGAGGACATTGTTCTTTCTTATGAATGCCCAGCCTTAGCTTCTCTTGTTTCTAGCCAGCTTTTCTTAGCTTAAATTATTCCATCTACCTTTTGTCTCTGGGCTCTCTTCTTTTCTTACTTTTTTACATCTTACTTTTACTCTTACTTCGTGGCTGGATGTGTGGCTGGTGGCTGGTCCCTGGCATCCTCCTTCTCTTGTTCTTTCTTGATCCTCCTTCTTCTCCTCCAATTTTTACTCTGTGCTTGCCAGCCCCACCTGGACTTTCTTTACCAAGCTAACTGCCTTTCAGTTCTTTATGAGACCAATCAGATGTTTTAGGTGGGTAAACTAGCACAGCTTCACAGAGTTAAACAAAAGCACCATGAAAGAATGCAACACATCTTTGTGTCATTAAAAAAAAAGGTTCCACTGTGTAAACCAATGTAACATATCTTAAAATAATATCCCACAATTGTATTTATAAGTGCAACTATAATTTGAAACATCAAAGAAATTTGATGTTGCCAAACTGTATAAAGCTAGATGATGTAAGGATATTTTAGCACATAATTAGGAATTTAAAAAGTTAATATAACCTGTGTTATTTTCTTAAAATAACTTTCTTGGGGAAGGGTTTTCTTAGTTTGCTTCCTGTTGCTGGAATAAACAACATGACATAAAGCAACATGGGAAGGAAAGAGTATTTTGCTAATAATATCTGAGGGAACAAAGGGCAGGAACTCAAATAAGACCAGAGGCAGGGGTCATTGAAGACTACAAGGATTGCTCGGCTTGGTTACTTAGCCCATGTAAAGCCACCTGCAGGCAGGTGGCACAGCCCACAGTGGTTGATGACTTCCCAAAGAAATTACAATCAAGAAAATGTTCTACAGATGTAGAGAGAGGCTATTCCCCAATTGCAACTTACTCTTCCCAAAGACTCCAGCATATGTCAGGATGACCAACACTCATCAGCACAAAGACTAATTAATTCAACCATTTTTTCATTAATTGGAAAATTATCATGAAGTATTTTGGATAATTAGGTTTCTAACAAAGAATTGTCATAATATTTTCTTGCTTAAAGTTGTTTCCATCTCATGAGAAACAGATATCTATCTATCTATCTATCTATCTATCTATCTATCTATCTATCTATNNNNATCTATCTATCTATCTATCTATCTATCTATCTATCTATCTATCTTTATATATATGAGAGATATTAAATTAATTGTTTACGTGACTATTAAAGTAAGATCAATTGAAACACTTTAAGTATAATATTAAAGCAAATAACTGAACTTGGCAATTTTTGTTAAGATAATTGAGTATAATGTTGGTTTGAAAATTTTGTCAAACTATTAATGTTGTAGCTTAAAATATCAAAACATAAAATGTTTTTATTATAAAAGTTGTATAAAAATAGTTTTTCTGAGTCACATGATAATATTATAGAATAACATTTAATTTGATCTTTCATTTTCTGAATACACGTTTGTGAATTTAATTGGAAAACTGATCATGGGATGCTTTTTTAATTTTACAAATGCATTATTATTGTTAACAACATAAATTCTGTTTTATAAATGTATATAGTCACAAAATGGCATTTATTATTTAACTCCATGATTTTACTTTAAAATATTTCAATAAATAATTTAATAAAATATTAATAGTAGAAATGTTTTAGTGAAATACTATTTTCTGAATAGTTTACAGTGAAGAAAAATTCAAGATTAGGAAAGAAACTTTTGGATGATGACAGGACTGATGACTTGATCTACTTAAGAGTGATGTGACTGTAAGAGAATTTTTTGTCTTGATTTCTACTTTTTCTGGAAAGGAAATAAAAGATGAGGTGGTTTCTATGTGCATTAACATTGCACACACGTAATTAGGTTTCTTCAGCAACTTTCCTGAGGTAGCGGCAAAGCACTGCCTTTCCTAGGTGCTGAAGGAAATTTTCTCTTCGTGGAGAAATGCTGAGATGAAAACAATGTATCTGGTACTTACGGAAAACTAACCCTGTTGGTTAGTTTTTTTTTTTTGGGGGGGGGCAGGACTATTTTGAAATTCTTCCATACTCTACCTGATAGAAATAGCCATCTTTTCTTAACAAATATGTCCAAGTAAATTTCAGTCTTGCTTTTGTAGCCTGAAGGCTATGTACTTAGCTTATGCTTTATGGAAACTTTCATAAGAGCTTACCCCATTTTTTGGAAAAGCAATCCATCCAAGGTCCCCCATGACAGTGCGTGAGTCCAATAAATTCACTGTAAATAGAAAAAAAATAAACTGAGTATCCGTATTTCACCCCATTGAGATGTATACCATGCATATTACTAAGAGTAGATTATGTGTTCTTATGATGAATACAAGGGTGACAAATTATTATTATAATGAGAGAGAACAGTTGGTTTGTAATAAATGAATGAAGATATGTAACAAAAGCACTTAAACTATGTATACCCCTAAATGCTGTTGTTACCAAATAAGAGAAAAGTATAAATAGGATTAAATAAGTAGTACTGAAAAAAAATAGAAGTAAATGGTTAGAGTTGGAATTAATTTGTAGCCTTAAAGTTATAGCTAAGCTTTTTTTCTTTTCCCTCATCCCTCAAAAGCTGTTATGAACTGGCAAATATTACATAAAATAACAATAAACATTTTATGAACATATTTAACATTTCACACTGATAACCAAAACCTTCAGTACAAGTTCAAAAGTTTAATTAAAAAACAAATCTATATATTTTTACTCAAAATGAAGAATCTAGCAATTCAATGCTTGTTGCTATAGTTCAGAGTACTGTGTATTCCAGATGTCTTTACTTAGAAACAACCAGGACTTAAAAGTGTCTCAAGCTGAATTTTAACACACTTTATGTCTTGACGCCATAATATATTTATAACTCCTAGGACTGATATGCATTTCATCATTACAAGGGAATCAGAAGATAAGTACACATAATCATATTGACCAACATATTCTTACACATTGTGCTTGTATTTGGTCATTGGGAAATTAAATCAATTTAAAGGGTAAAGTTAATTACATAATTCAGGTATGGGTATTTTGTTTGTTTGTTTGTAACATTTGTTTCTCATAAATTTGTCTAGGCCACAATGTAACTGAACCATTTTAATGGAGCTTGATACATTGACCAAAAGAGAAACCATATGTAATTTCTTGAAACTACCTATAACACATACAGGAGCCAGTATTTTAGAAGTCCATCAAATTTAAATGTATTATTATTTCTCCAAGTGAATGCTTGATGTATAAAAAAGAGATTGTTGATATAAGTTTCTGTCCTGTCTTGTCCCACAGTCATTCAGTCCCAAATAAACACGCAGAAATTGTATCATTTACAGCGCCATTTGGCCAATGGCTCAGGCATATTCCTAGCTACTTTCTATATATCACTAACCCATTTCTATTAATTGTTGTATCACCACGAGGCTGAGACTTACTGCTAAGTTTCTTACGTCTTTCTCCTTCGGCAGCTACATGGTGTCTGGCCGACTCTGCCTTCTTTCTCCCTGCATTTAGTTTAGTTTTCCTGCCTGCCTAGGTATATTGTGCCTGACATAGACAAAAGCAGATTTTTTTATTAACCGATGGTAGGAAAACAGATTCACAGCATTCAGAGGAGAATCCAACATCAAGAGCTAATATGCAAGGAAATTGATTGTCAGACCTTATCTAGAAAGTAAGAAAATCACTATGAGATAGCAAGAATCACAACTAAAATTGGAAATGTGGGTATTTTGTTATTTTCTAAAACTTGTGTGCATTTAACATATAAATTTATTTCACAGTAGTGAAATCATCATTTTAACCTACTTTAATCATATGGTATCATGTTGTTTATAGAATTGTTAATTCCTTCAAGGATTGATGCCTTTACTGAAAACCAATAATTTAAAGGAGAAAAAAAAAAGAAATCACAATTATCTTGATCACGTAAGACCTGCCAGACAGGACACTGCATCTATCTCTTCAGTAAGAGCCATGCTCTTCATTTTACTGTGTTGTTAGCCTTTCTTGTCTCCATGGCAATACGGTTACATTAAACATAAATGTCCTTGTCCTCCTTTCAGTGTATCTGGGACACTAGGGCTCTGTCTAGACATGACTAAATGCCAGGGGAGTGAACACTTAATTGTTATGTTTATTCATTTTAATGATTCCTTTGGTTCATCTTCGATATTGAGCAGCAGTATGCCTGTGTAGTTGAGATAAACTAGCTCATATAAACAGAGTGTGTTACTGCTCTGTACTCAGTTGAGCTTCAATCTGTAATCTAAAGTGGTGTGATAGGAACACCAGGAATTGATAACCAGCCTTCTAGCAGGGCAGCACTTCTCACTGGGGATGGAGAAGGAGCCTATAATTAAGAGTTTGTACTGTTCTTGTGGAATACATGGATTTTGTTTCCAACACCAGTATCAAGTAGATCATATAAGCCTGGAACTCAGCAGATGATACCACTTCTGGGCTTCTCAAGTACCTACCTTCACATGTACACATTTACAAACACAAACACACACACACACACA
>LOEQ01000457.1:279667-302609 GCA_001685075.1 Bramus lutescens | reverse complement strand
GAGAGAGAGAGAGAGAGAGAGAGTCACACAAATATACATGCAGATAAACAAGAAATTAAGCCTTGAAAAATAACAAAACACCAACTAAAGTGTGCACACCTGGCTTAGCTCAAAATGTCAATAGTTGTGAATGAATCATCTTATCAGTGAGCTGATCCAGAAGGTGTGTCTGAAGCAGCATTCAAAAGCAGTTACTGGGAATTGAGAAAAGTCAAGCATATGGCTAACCATTTCCCTCTAAAAAGCAAAGATACCCAAGAAATAATTATGATCTCTAAGTTTCAATAGGTCCAAGGTTGAGATACTCTGACATTTATCTATTGATACTACCAAAATTTCTACTTTACATTTATTTTTATAGTGTGTTATAGAAAGAATATCCCATAATAGAATTTAACATACTTGGAAGTATTCATTTAAAGCAAAATAATCCCTTATATAAGAATATAAATTAATAAAACAATAGAAGTTTAATTTACATACAGTAGGGCAGTTTACCCATGCCTTTCTCTTAGATTATACTTCAAAAAATCAGTACTAATATGATGGGTACTCTTATCTACATTTTAACAGTTTATCAATATTTGTGATGGAATATATGAAAAACACTTTCAATAATGTCATTAATGCCTCAATTTCTATATACACCCACATATATACATATATATGTGTATATACACTCACAAAAATTTTAAAGCAGTATTAAAAACAACTGAAATGTAGACAGGGTTCACACAAATATGAATTTTCAGAAGTTAATTTCCCAGTGACTTTAATAAATTTATTAAAAAGGGGATTGGCAGTAATAGAGTGTAATTTCTAAGTGTCTTCTTTGCTACAATTACAGTAATTAAATTGTTCTGAACAGTATATATGCGTGTTGTAAATTACAATGAATACACAACGAGTATTGATCTTCATTGTACAACTTAATTAAAACTTGTCCAAGAGAAGCCACTAATGAATATAATTAGAGGAAATGTTTGATACCACATTTACTCTGGAAAGCATTAATTAGATATCAGATATTTTGTGGGAAAATGTTTTTATTTTCTTATTTATATTTTAAAATAAAATCACACAATGAAACTGAAAAAAAGCCTTCAAGGTCATTTTCTCACTCAAGTATTAGTAGTATAATTATGAGGAATATGGGTTGATTGGTTAGTTAGTAATAAGGAAATTATTTCTTCAGGAGAAATAAGCCCACAGCAATAAACAAGTATGTAATCTACTGCAAATTCCTAGTCAATGTACAAAAGGGAAAACACCTCACTAATATAGTGATTTTTAAAGTGCTCTGTAAATGTTTTTTTTTGTTTGTGTGTGTGTTTGTGTTTGTGTGTGTGTGTGTGTGTGTGTGTGTGTGTGTGTGGATATGAATGTAGTGCCCATGGAGGTCTATAGAGGGTGCCAAATCCCACAAAGCTGGTGATATAGGTCATTCCAGATTTGATATTTTGTGAAGAGAACCTGCAAAACTAGTATGTGCTCTTAACTGACTCTCCAGCACACCTGGTAACTTTTTAATCAGTAAATATATAAGTATTAGCCAAATAGAAATGATTTCTCAATAATTGCAAGTATACTTTAGCTTTATTATTAGAGGATCAATTTAAATTATTAATCTCAGTGTTTAATGTAACAAGAAAATCTTTTAAATAATTTATTTTCAAAAGAGACAGAGAATTGCAAATTTATTTTGGAAGGGACTAACAGACACTAGTAAAAACAATTATCAAAAGAACTATGTTTTAAAAGATTCCTCCTCTTAATGTACTTCATACATTCTAACAACTAGAGATAAATATCAAGTAAAAAACAGTTATTTTTTTGTTAAATTTTTCTAACATCCATAGCTTGTTAAGTACCATTTGATGGTAATTCATTTTTTTTCACATGGTGTTAGCATGAGTTATTAAGACAACAAAAATGTTCTGGACTACTAAGGAAAAATACAATTCAGGAATGAATATATTTCAGTCACTGAATAGTTAAACGACCAATGAATGATGTCTAATATTCTCACCATCCATCTATGGTCAACAAGGCCTGGGGAAAATGTACGATCCTTGAGGATAAGAAGGGTAATCCAGTGCAAGAAGGCATACTGATACCGTTGCTGTTCCTTTCCTTTTTTGATTTTCACATTAGCAAACACTTGTAATGCCATTTAGACCTCTACTGCTGTGATGGTTTAGGAAAAATGTAAATTAGTAGCAGATAGGATAGCCTACTTTTTCTCTTAGGACACAGACTTAAAATTCCATAGGGTGTAATATATATTTGATGAATGCTTGCTTACTAATTTCCTTCTATCACTGCATTCAATTACAGCACACATTTAACTAATCTGTGGAAACAGCCCCACATACACAACTGTCCAGTCTTTCTCCATGGCTCTGTTCAGTACAGATGCGATGTTTGACTTCAAGGTTTGACTTTCTAGTTTATCAGCTGCTTCAGGGGACACAGAGTAGCTAACAAACAGGAGTAGAGAGGAAACAGACACATGTTTCTCACTGGAAAATTAAATTTTTAAATTGGGTAAAAAGTTGTGTTACTGGTTGAGGGCTGTTACATAGTTTTCTGATATCTTTGACGTGAAGACAGAAATTCATAGCCACACAGAATCTCATAGAAAATGAGTGGGAGAGGGTTTATTTCTTCTCATTAATTCTCAGCAGCTCAAGAGCATAGAAATAATATAAGCAAACACGATATTTACTGATATATATATATATATATATGAACCTGTGCAACTTAATTTATACAATCTTTCATACATTCATTTTAGATTCCCTCCACGATGTTTACCAGGAACAATGCTGTCCCATAATCCTGTTCTGAACCCCAGCATGGAAACAAGGTGCCAGAAAGCATGACACTGGACATGAAGTCTTAGTGACAGACTATGAGCCCTGATGCTTGTTCCTGAAATCCCACGTATACCTAGACACACTTCACTTACTGTCACTACCTGATGACTACTACCACTAAACAGATCAAGTCCATTCTAACCCAACTGTGATCTCATTACCTGACAAGCATACATGTGAGTAGTCAGTACTCTTGTTATATTAGTAAAAATATTTCCAAATATATTTATCTATTTTACTTTTAATTTAACTTTTAATTAGCACTCAAAATAATAGATTTCTTCATGTCCTGTTCATACATACTTAGTTTCACCTGACACTAATCCCAGAAACACACGATCCTTTCTCCAGTCCCTCTGTCTGTTACCCCATGTCTACCTTTTCCATACCCAGATATCTCTTTTCCAAATTCCTATTACATGCGTTCTGTGCCCCTTCTAATTTAATGGCCGATTCCAAACTCCTTCCCTCATATACACACATACATAACAATCAGAAGCTAGGGTGTGCAGATACAGTAGAACATGTAGTATTTTTCTTTGTGACCCCTGACTTAACTTGATTAACAGACTTTAAAATAGCATTCGTTTCTTTATAAATGTCATGGGTAAACGTTTTGTGGCTAAATGAAGCATGTGCGTATCATGATTTCATTATCCTATTATATTTCGGAGGACAACTAGGCTGCTACCATTCCCAGGCAGTGTGACTAGAACAACAATAAACATGGATGTGCAACTATCACTGTGGTAGGGTATAAAGTCCTTTGGGGTATGTGCCCAGGAGTGATAGTGGTGTCTCATATGGAATTCCTACATTTAGGTATTATTTTGTTGCTCTTTGCTTGAGAGAAACCCTCACACCACTTTCAGCTTTGAATGCACTTGTTTGCACTTCTAACAACAGTGACTATAATTTTCTTCTCTGTACTCCTCCGAACACTGTTGCCATTCTAACTAGGATTTTGTTGTCTATTTATTTATTTACTTACTTACTCACTATTAACTGAACAATTTTATTTATTCTTCCAGAGACTATCTATTCAGTTCACCAGTTCATTTATTGATTGCAAATGAACTTTTTGGTGTTTAAATGTTTGCAGTTATTTACATATTTTATTTGTGAGTCAAGTCTGGAATATAGCTGACAGATTTTTCTCTCATTCTAAACATTGTCTATTCATTCTGTCAATAGATTCTCTTGCTTTGCAGAAAACCTTGTTTTTATGTAATCCCATTCGTCAATGCTTGGGTCTGTTTCCTATGAAATTGTGTTTGTTCTTGAAACACTTGTCTGTACCTATGTCATGAGACTTGCCCCCTATTTTTTTGTCCAGCAACTTTATCATTTTACATTTTATATTGAGGTTGTTGTTCTACTTAGACCTTTTACTTTTCTGTAGGGTTAAAAAATATATCCCTGCCAGGTGGTGGTAACACAGTCCTTTAATTTCACCACTCAGGAGGCAGAGGGAGGTGGATCTCTGAGTTTTAGGCCAGCCTGGTCTATTGAGCTAGTTACAGGACAGGCTCCAAAGCTACAGAGAAATCCTG
The DNA here is from genome assembly GCA_001685075.1 of Bramus lutescens. Taxonomy (NCBI): domain Eukaryota; kingdom Metazoa; phylum Chordata; class Mammalia; order Rodentia; family Cricetidae; genus Bramus; species Bramus lutescens. Next base: position 298,177 of record LOEQ01000457.1, on the reverse strand, counting down.
TCTTGAAAAATCAAAAAAGAAAAAAAAATATGTTTATATATTCCAAATTTCTGCTTCAGGTATATGTCCACCGATCTGGATCATTTATTAAATAGGTTGTGGGTTTTTTTCCAGTGTATGTAATTGGTATCTTTATCAAAAACATGTTTTTATAACTATGTTCATTTATTTCTAGTTAATCTATTATGCACCTTAGGTCTGAGAGTATTTAAGTATTCAAATTAAACTTTGAATTCTCTTCCAGTGAATGTTATATCTGTGTTCTCTTTATAAATAATGTTATTGAAAAATTGTCAATGCTCCTCTCAATTCCAGCACTACATTCCAGTATTTACCTAACCCATTATAGTCTACAGAATCCTCAATTTTCTACCAAAACTTTTATAATGAACAAAATCCACACACAAGCCAATTGCCTCTCTTTCCTACATGGTAAAAACTAAGCTATCCAGATACCAGTGTAATCTTTCTTTCCCTTCACCTTTAGGACCAAACTGAGTGGCTAAACAAATACCGCACATTCCCTACCTGCTCTTGATAGCTCTCTAGATGGCAGGTGCTGTTTCATTCTATAAGACAGCTAGCCTGGCAAAATCCTTTAGGAATAGTAACTAATTTCCCTTCCGTTTCTGTGGTCCTACTATTAAAACAGTACTGTTCAATGAGCCGTGAAGGGATTCTGCAAGGGAAGGGAATTTCTGAAACCATTATTGAGCAAGAAAACAAGGAGAACACAAACCACTCCTGGACGACTTGGAAGCAGCTGTGTGCTTCTTGGACCAGATACCAGCCACGCAAAGAAAATGAGGAGAGTAGTGGAACAGCAAGTCTTGTAGATGAGGTTTGGCAGAATAAAGAGATAGGAAGTATGTTACAAATTGTATCATAGCTATTGTAATCCATACAACTTGGAGACCCCTATCTTAGGACTTTCTTTTTTTGCAGGAAAATCAATTTTATTACTTCTCCTGGTAGATAACATGATTGTTGTCATTGGCAAAGGTTCGTAACCCAACTGCAAGTATGGGAACTTGAAGGCAAATTCCTCTGTTAGTTCTAAACTGTGCTCTTCTTGCCTTGCTTTTCAACATCTATAAAATATGTTCATAGAATTCTTACTGCTTTTACTCCTGATTTACTTGACTCCCTCATATTATCTTTGAAATTATTTTAAATAACATTTCAATCATTGCATAGCAAGCTCAAAGCTAGTCATTACTACAAAAAACTCTTTCAAATCTTAATTCATTAATTAGTTAAAATAACTTTCAGTATTCTTTCGATTGTAATTATTTATAATCAATGTAATCAGTATAATCAAACATAACTATTATTTACAGCAAGATTAACCAGTCTTTTTGTTTCAGAATACTATTACTGCTACTAATTTTATAGAGCTTTATTTATTTTTATTTATGTGTAACTGCTTTTTATGTTATCTATCTGTATGTGCACCACACATGTGAAGGAACCACAATGTGATGGCTATTCCTGCCTGTTAACTTGACTACAACTACAACTGAAACACAAGTAGCTGGGTATATCTGTAAGGGATTTTTCTTCATTGAACCATTTGAAGTGGGAAGATCTACCTTAAATATGGGCCACAACTTCTGGTAGCGGCCTGTATAAAGAAAATGGAGGGCGGAAGCACCTGCTCTTTGCCTGCTTGTCCTCACTCTTGCTGATAAATCTATTCCTTCACTGTATTATATCATACTCCTTTGTGATGCTAGCATATACTGAAAGCCAGCTGAGGCATCCAGGCTCATGGACCCAAAATGATTGGATTCTTGGACTTTCTATTGAGAGACTGGCATTGTTGAAATAGTTGGACTGTAGCCTTTAAGCCCACCTTAATAAACCCAGTATATGGTATATCAGTTCTGTTTCTCTAGGGATTCCTGAATAATACACACAGACAGCAGAAAAGAGTATCATATTCCCTGGAACTGGATTTACAGGTGCTTGTGAGCCACTCAGTGTTGCTGCTAGGAACCAAACTGAGGTCCTCTGAAGAATAATATGCTTTAACAACGGAGTTATCTCATAAGTCCCATGCTATTCAATTTTATACTTTTTAGATGATACTTTTGTTGTTAATAACAAAAATTTGCTTGCTGATTTTCAAATTTAATTACCAACATTTGCAACATAGAATGGATATCAGTGGTAGGATAAGTTTTAATCAGAAATGCTTTCTCAGAAGTATGAATTAGTACTGAAGCCAAAAGGTCTAACCCAATGAGACGGAAAGAAAGAAATTCACCACTCATATCTGCTGGCGAGGCTGTACAAGATGTTTAAGCAGAGCTAACACATAAATCTACTGACAGCTAGATTATGAGTAATGAGCAATCTGCTACTGTCACAGGACACATTGCTTGAAAAGAGCAATGCCATATGTTTTCAGTGACTACCTTGTCGGGTATGGTAACTATGCTTGTGAAATCTCTGATATTGTTTTCATCTTCTCTAAGAAATGTCAGCCTCACATGACATAAGAGTTTAAGAAGAGTTTCTAAAACAGAATATTCTTCCTAAGCAACTGCTTTATTCTACACGACTGTATGTAAAGCGATTTTATGAAGGTATTCCCTTCAAAACCAGAATGTTGAAAGTCTAACACTTGAAATAAATGTGCTTCTACACAATTAAATCTAAGAGTGCTTCATGGCATAGATAGCGGTCATTATTCCTTTAATACTAGTTTTGTTGCTGTATAACCTCAATGAAAATGATTTTTGTTTCAAAGACTGAATTCTTATGTCTGTAACATCAGCAATTGAAACTAATAAAATTATATGTGTCTGTACTCACACATTTTATCACTTAATCTTAACACTGATCTTTTGGTATGGTATGTTCTTCGTTTTACAGATAAGGAAATTGAAGCTGAGGAAAGTTAAACAGGCCAATGGCCCAAGGTCCCAGAACTAATATAAGCGTATAGCTGGAATCTAAATCCGCGTTATCTAATCAAAGCCTTTTTCTTCTTACTTCTCTATTGAACCTGGTCCAGTGTCCCACTTGATGGATACCACGGTTGGATACCTCTAAATAATTGCCTTATGTATGATGATTTTTATTAAGTTAATGGGTTACGAATAGTATGGTGCGGATGCCAGCATCTATCATAATATCCTTAACATATTGTATGCAAGGCAAAACGTTGGAACTGGTGGGAGGAGTCAGGAAAGCACTTCCCTTGAAAGCATGAGGACCTGAGTTCAATCCTTATGACCCAAAGAAAAGTGTCAGTCATAACGGTGTGCACCTGTAGCATCAGTGCTAGGAAGGAGGGGGGAAATTAACCCATGGGACTTGACTAACATTACCAGGCTAATCAGTGTGCTTTGGAACAAGGAAAGCCTCTCCAAGGACGGTACATAAGTTGTTCTCTGAACTACATGTATGAACATATACATGTACCCACACAATATACATAAACACAACACCCAAATTTTTAACAAGATGAAAAATTCAAATGGATTAATTGTAGTAGAAAAGATATGAGGCCTGCTCGCTGGAGAATCAGATTTCCTACTGCATTGTTGACAGCAAGTTTTAAGTTCCAAAAAAGAAGAAAAGTAAGCAACAAAACAACAATGAAAGTTCTTTCCTAAATATCTGATTTAGATAGTTGTTATTTTTTATGCACCTGAGTTGAGGAAATATTGGAGCCATATCAGTTGAAACTTTTTATTCTTAAGTATCAAAGAGATATAAAATTAATTAGAATAAAATGGATGGTGTATATATAAGACAGTTCTATGCTTTTACTCATTCCTTATGCCAGGTCTTAATTGACCCTCATTCTTTATTAAAATGTATCAAACTTCAAAATAACCTATATAATTATTTATTTTCTGAGCTTCAGGTTATAATAATTATTATATCTGAATATATGCTGATAAAGAAACTGTCACAAATGCATTGATATAGTCTGTGTGTTTAGTATATATTTGGCTTGGTATTTATTATTATTTTTATTTTTATTTATGTGTATGTGTGTGTGTGAGTGTGAATATATGTCATGTGTTTACTGGTGTCATACATGTAAGAAGAACATTCTGGATACAGAAATATTCCCAAAGTCAGGCATTGTGAAGGCATAATTTTCCTTTGTAACATTTGCAACTTATGACTGAAGCCAATTCAAAATACATTTCATATCATAATCATTTCCTTGCTCATGTAATTCTTCCCTAGATTTTGGTCATAGCAACAACAAAAGTAACTAATCTAGTAGGATTCCAGTTCCTTTTTGCTATGATATAGTTTGTCTTGTTCCGCTCTTATTCATCAATCATGATGTGCCACTTCACCATGGCACCAAACTGATAGAGCCAATCAATCATGATCAACACCTCCAAAGTGATGAATCAAACCAAAATGTTCTTATAGAAGTTCTTATAAAAGTAGATCATCCCTAGGTATTTGCTCTAATGATTCAGAACTAATACAGACTTTTCATATTAGAATGAACAGCAAGATTTTAAAAATCTGAGTTCCTTGGGCCTTCTAAAGCACGAGCATGAGGATGAGACCTAGAGGAGAGAAGACCACATTGTAGAAGGCACACCCCTACACATCTAACCTGATATGTCTGTATTAAACTAATCTTGGACAGCTTAAGAGCTAGGCTATGCCTCAGTGCATCACAGAGTTGAATTATGGTGGCAATATGAAACTGCAGCGGGTCTCTAAAACAGCAATCAATCTTGCTATGCATGTCATTGCAGATTAGCAAAATTCTAATCCACATATCCCACTTTGAGTACACCTCTTTTATGTAAAGTTATTCTAAAGCATAAAATAATTACAGATATCCTGACATTATCAATTATTGGGCTTTAAATTTTTTCAGTGGGATATTTTAATAAATTTGACTCAGTGATTTTTGACATCAGATACGGTATATTTAACAATGTTCTCAGTTTGACACAGATAAGACCTCTGGGTAGAAAATACTGTTTCAAAGCAGTTTATAGCATACATTGCAGTTTAGTTTTCTTGACATATCTAAGTTAGTATGTTATCACACTGACTTCTATACAGCATTCCTTTCCCATGTTAGCACTGCTACTTGAAAAAAGAACCACAAACCTCAAACAAGAAATCTTAGATGCCCATTTGGGAAAAGAAAAGGAGATGAAAAATGACATCCATGAAATCTATAACTAGATGTAATCGCTACATGTGTTGGCTTTGCAGTGAATCATTTTCAGGGAAAATTTCTGGACCTAATCAAAGAAGGGGAGGAAGGAAAAGAAGAAGTACTAAGAGAAAGGGGAAGGAAGGGAAGGAAGAAGAAAAGACGCAGGGGAGAGGTGAGGGAGAAATAAGAAGAGAAAGAAGAGGAAGATAATTAAGATGTGCATGACAAAGAATTATACCTTTGAAAAACATTGATAATATTAAATCCTTTTCTTTACACAATACAGAAGTTCCTCTCAGAACAAAATCACTTCCACGTATTTTGAAACTAAAGATAGTTACTTGTGTTGTCCTTCTCTATTCCAAACTAAAATACTGTTTCCATCATCATCTTTTGAATCATAGGTCAGTTTTCTAATGAACTGATAGATTTTCACTGAGGAAATGAGAGCTGTAATCAAATATCAAATCTTAAATTTTCTGTGACAGTACCTCAGTATCAATAGCAGTCATAAATTTTCAAGACGAATTTTCCACCTTCTTTCATATATGTATTCATTATATTCTTGAGGGTATTGATGTTTTCCGAGACACATGCTCTTTCTAAAGTATTTCTTCCTTGAAAATTATTAGCATAAGTAAAATACAAATCATATTAATAGTAACATTTAGAGGAATGCGATCTCTGGCTAAATTGGTAGAGTCAAGAGCTTCAGCAATTACATGCAGACACTTTGTCAATTTAAGTGCTCTGTGACCAACTACAAACTATTAAATCATACCAAGATCAACTTCTTTCCATATTAAAATTATCAGTATGATTGGGGTAGTTTGAGAATTATAGGTTATGCAAAGAGTCCTTATAGCAATATTTTCACATTTTTACCCTACCTAGGAAGTGACTCAGTTCAAAATAACTTGGTGAAAAGAATCTTATCTGATATTTTATGCAGTTGTTACTAATTTACAGCAAAGCAAAAGGCTATTGTCTCTGTGGGGATTGTTAATTAAAAAACTAGCCATAAATGACCAAAACTGTACTTGAAAAGATAATTATTTCCCAAGCAAACTTATGCTTCAATACTAATCTATGCACACAATAGTTGATATACTTCTTACTGACATTTTCTCTTAAACATTAAGAATTCCCATGACACTATGAATCTACAGCGCTTCATGAAGTATGTAGCTGTGAATGTAATTTAGGAAATGGAGTAGATGAAAGAGTAATTCTTTCCATCCCCCTAAATTACAAACAGATGTTTTGTATTAATTGCTTCTCTAGGTGTAAGGTTAAGACATACTTTGAATAGAAAAGAACGTTTTTATTGTGGGTCCATAAAAAGTAACCTTAAGAAAGTGACAAAAATAAAACAGAAGTCAATTCAGCCACAAAGTGCTAATCACAATAAACATAAAGTATTTATAATATATATATATTTCTAACTAGATATTTAATCTTTGTTATACATTTTGTTAACTTAAAGTAAATTATTCTGATAGCATATATGTTGGTATTAGCTTACTGTGGTGGGTGAACCATAAAATCTTTCAGTTGGTAACATTTCAATTTACTACAGGCCTTATAAACCAATTCTAACTACTGTTAGTTATGGATTTAATAAAAAGTTACACTGGTTCCATCAAGTGGAGATTACCACGGTGAAAGAGTGGCTATTAAAAATAGTAGCTTTAAGACACTTAAAGATTTGCTTCATAGTATTCATTAATCAAGCATGGATTTATAGAGTACGTCCCTGATGTTCCAGATGGAAAATTAGGTTTTGTATCTGACTCTCAATGTGCTTCCAGGCAGATATGCTTTCCCCACAGTGATGCTCAAATAAATGCAAGAATCTAGACATTCTACTGTCAGTTTTGTTGGAATTAAGTTGTTTTTCTTTTTTTGTTGGAAAATTATATGATCTCTGTTTTTACTGAAATCCAACTTCAGAGAACCATTTCCCTGATTAACTTTTGCTTTCATAGGATTTCCATTCTGAATAAAGATCAGAAAGGCACAAACAAGTGAAAATAGAATTACGTGTGACAGACAGGTCACGTGAGCAAAGAAAATGGGAACTCAAGCTTGGGGAATGCTGTCTGTACAGACCTAGGATAAAAATCTAGCAATGTATGGGGGGAGGGGTTGACTGTGTTTAAAAACCCAAGGCACTGAATGAAGATAAGGTGCCTCACTCTTCTTCCTTAGCTCGGTGATGGTGAACTGGCAGAGGTATGATTCTGAAGCACTCACAATTAAGGTTTGATTTTTAACCTAAGTGTGCTGAAGGGATTTGAAAAGCTTTACCCAGGAAGTAAATGCTCTTTGACCTACGGAACTACAGTCAAGTCCTTTTCTTCTAGTATCTCTATTTTCAACAAATAAAACAGTACTCACTAACTAATGCCCTGCTCCATGCCAAATTGCCAAACTACAGTTTTTAAAGATGTAATATTTAATACTGTCATACTGTAAGTCAGAAAATTTACAAAACACTTTAAAGATATGAACTAAATCTATACAACCATAAAATGAATGAAAATGGGAACTCAAGCTTGGGGAAAGCTGTCTGTACAGACCTAGGATAAAAATCTAGCAATGTATGGGGGTTGACTGACTGTGTTTAAAAACCTAGGGCACTGAAAATAATAATAATACCTTTACAGGCTAGAAAGGAGATGCAGAGAAGTTTTGTAGATTGCCCAAGATGCACGGCTCTAAAAGGCTGAATGATGTCTAGAGTCTGCGTCCTTACACCTTCATGGCACTTCTGTAAATTTGATACTACTTTGAAGAACAAAAAAGTGTTAGCTTTTGAAAATTTCTAGCATTTTAAATTAGTTCTTTCTTATTACAGATCCTTTTGTAATATTAGTGAATTCTCATAATGCATCCTGCCTATAAGGGTATTTTAGTGAGATTCACAGGAAAAATACTTTCATAATATAAACAACTTTCATAATTATCACAAAACATCCTACCCAAATTTAAAAATAATGATAATTGGTTTTTAGTAGAGACAAAAGTTGCCTACATTTTCCATTGAATCTGTAGGTGATATTTCTTATTATGCAGTATACTGTATGAAAAGTAGATTTTCTTATAAGTTGAAAAAAAACTTTCAAACGTCCTTTGTATTCCTAGTAAAGCCACAGATACTGTTCTTCAGCAGATAGTAGTGTTTAGAACCTAGTCTGGGCTTAGGATGGCAGCTGAAATCTGCCATCTAAAATTCGAGAGAGAAATTAAGAAGGCAAAGAACATGAAAGTTCTGTTAGAAAAAGAAGATACAAGAAGAGAGCTCAATGCATGCTAGTGGACACTGACTCTGAAGAAAACATTGTGTAAGTCTAAAATATGCAACCACTGATTAAGTATTCCAGGAAAACGCGATTATCATTAATAATGAGTATGGGAAGGAAAACCTCCAGAATTCCATCTCTCATCTAAGGCACTTTGACTCTACGTGCCATTGTCTATGAAATAATACTGTATCAGGAAGATTAAAAGAATGACTATGGTTATTGGATGGCAAAGTTGTCCCTTGCACCAAAAGTTGGTGAGAACAGTTCCAGACTTCGTGAGTTTGCATGAAAACTGTACCACTTTCACATGAATAAACTGAGGCAAGCTATTTAACTATATATACTACATCATTTTCTCTAAAATAAAATGGTGATAATGAAGATTTCCTTGAATCATTTAAAAGAAAATAAGCACATATGTAAATAACAACAATGACCCATAGTAAAGCAGCAGCGAATGATAGCTTTAATCCTGCCTAAAGCATGGGTGTTGATGAGAATGCAATTTTTGTTTCACAAGTAAATCTAAATGATGTGTTCCAGTCTCATGTTTTGTTACGGTCTCCTGTATGGAAAAGAACAGCCTTCTAGTAATTACATTAAAAACTTTCTGGAAATATAAAAACCTACTCATATTTCCAAGAAATGTGGTTAATATGCATGTCATTGTAAAGATAAGTGTTCTGGGAAAAAGAAATTGAAAACTGTATTTAAATCTGAAATCAGGGGTGTCAGATCTTTATCACACATTAAACTTGGTTTTCTGTAATCAATTTTCAAAACTAGGAGGGCAGTAAATTTAATGATCATCACTGAAAATATAAGGTTGCTATTTATATTTTTATATTTTACAATGCATGCTTAATTGTAAAATCCATAGCAAACTAGAACATATAAAAGGGTTATCCAAAACAATAGCATTTGATGACAAAACACTGAAAATAGACTCAGATATCTCTTGATATATTTTGTGGATGATAAAATGTGGAAATGTAAAATGAAATGCAATAATGCAGTCTATCATACCTGTACTTATATATTTTCTTTATCTCCTAGGCAAACTCCCAAATTTGCCATTAGACAAAGAAACCCACACATATGGTTCATTTTTTATTTTGTAGATATGTATGGAATTTTTTCTGAATTCCTTTATTAGATTTCTTTCCAAGTACAAGATCTTTTTCACCTTCCATTTCAAGAGTTATGATGACCTGTGACTGCGAAATTACTTCTCAAATACCCCGTATCTCATGTTGTGTGAAAAAGAACTGACATTTGTTGTTTAGCTATATAACTGTAGCAGCTTTACTCAGTGGCATAGGTACTTTCTTATTTCTCATCATGCCGATTCTGTGACTAGCCCCTACCATTTCCATTTTTATTGCGTAGATCCTGAAGGGGCTAATTTATTATGTCTCATAGCACATGGCAGAACTTCAGGGTCTTGGTCTCTAAAACTCCTCTTTCTTATCTATGCTAGAAGAGGTACCATCGTTGGGAAACTGATACTAATTAGGCACAGAGCTCAGTGGCAATGACTACATCTATACAAATGAGGCATTATCAGTGATTGCCAAGATCCACCTTTCTGCCAAATCATAAAAAAGAATAATCTTTATATTATTTATTTTTATGAAAATTACATTAAATAATATTTACTTTTATGCTGAATTTATCCAGCAATCAGCTATGTGACCCACGGAGAACATTTACTCGGCTCCTCTCTAAGGCTTCTTTTGCTTGTGTTCTTTCATGGCTTTCTTTTCTGTAAAGCTCCTCCAATTAAGAAATTGTTGCATTCACTTTTCACCTACTACAATTCTGTGAAATGTGGATATATTTCTATCATGGAGAAAATATTCTGAACTAAACTATCACAAAATAAACTGAAATATCAAAGAACATAATAAGTGAAGGAGATTAGCACCAACAAAATTGATTCCAAAATCCAAAGAGGGAAATGTTTTCCCTCATATTCCTGTCAGTTCCTAACACTTAAAAATCTCTGCTTACTTGGTTTCAAGGACTTCAATCAAACCCAATGACTCACGTCCGCAATCCTTTGTTTTCTGAGACAGGGTTTCTCTATGTAACATCTCTGGCTGTCCTGGAACTCACTCTGAGGATCAGGGTGGCCTCAAAATCACAGAGATCTACCTGCCTCTGCCTCCCGGGTGCTGGAATTAAAGATGTGGGCCTCCACCAACCGATCCCACATCTGCAATCTTAAAAGAGTTGTTTAGATTTGTTTCTGTCGTTTCTCCCCTGATTTCGCACAAGGAAAATAAAGGATGTGGTGGTTTCAAACTAGACATTGTTGAAGTCCTTCAAACAGAACACTTCTTCAGTGTTCCCTTCTGCAGAAGGATGGCCGTGACACCTCAGAGTTGAGATATTTCTATATTGTCTTCCCTGAAGCCCATAGTTTGCAGTGCTATCATGTATATCATTGGGAAGCCTTTTCCACCTCTGTAGCCATTACAGAAGGGAAAGGCTCAGGAGGAAATCTAAACTTGGCTCACATGGCAAGCTCCTGTTGGGCACTGTAGGGGCTGCACTGGTGCCAACTGAATTTACCTGCTGAGCTAGTCTTTCCACAGAAAAGACATTAGCACATCCTGACATTGTCCTGCCAAGGGAAAGGAAGCTACCTTTTAAGAAAGCCAAAACTGACAAAGATGTCTTAAACATTCCTTTTTTCTGGTCTATGAATTAAGTAAATAGCATATGATTGAGTTAGTTGCAATTTATTACTTAGGTAGAGGATTCTTCTACATTTTAATTAAGAGAAATGTCTTCTTAATATGCATTTTAAAATTGTGAGACTTTTGGGGGAAACTGAGCACAGCAGGCCTGGGTTCTGACCTCTTTTTTGTGCTGTCTTCCTTGATAAGAGGAGGGACAAGGCAAAGACAATTGAGAGATGCTAATAAGCATGAAAATACTATGAGGAAAAAAAGGTAGCACCCACCTTTGAGTGGAAGAACAGACTGTATTTTCTCTAAATCATCCAATACTTAGCCTGAAACATGTTTCCAAGTAGGAACATTTTCTCACAAGGCATACGCAAAATATTTCAACCTTCAGGTTTTTGGCTCTGTGAGGATTCTTGTTTTTCAAAATCATTTACAGAGAGCTATGGCCCATTTTATTTAAACTGAAGATAATCTTAATTGATGAAGGAGATGACCTGGACAATAATTGAGCCAGGGAAATATAATTAGAATGTTCACAAACACTTAATGCCATTTACTTAATCTGATGTGTCTTATGCCACAAGTGTTTGGCATGAAAACTAAACAACTGATCTCATAAAGGAATATAAGAACTGTAAAGCTTTAAATATATGAAGTAATGGGAACTGAAGAGCCTCATTTTTTTTCAGTATATTATTGTGTCTTCAGAACCATGGAGAATCAAATATAAAACTAAACTATGTGTGTAAGTATGAATGACACATTCTTTTAAAAGATTTATAAAGAGCCTAATGCTTTTATTTTTGAGTTTTCATTATATATTTAATTGTCCCAACTCTTCCTTTCAGCCTTGCTACAACCTTTTCATAATACCTTAGTACATTCATCACATCCTAGCAAAGTTATTATTCAATCTTAAATGAATGCTTAAAGATTAAAACCATGAAAAGTCACTGAGAACTACAGGAGGAAGAAGGAATGACCTAGATACGATCCCATTCAACAAAGTGTTGTATGTTCTCCCATTGTAAAAGAAATAATTCAAATGATATTAATAAAGTAGCTCCTAAGGTGATAAGAGACTAAAGACTGTGCATCCTATTGGAAAAGAAGAGCTACAGTAAAGTTTAATTATGCTCAGAACCTGCTAGGTTTTATTTAAATGGAACACAGCTAATTGGTACTCTAAAGGCAAAATACACACACACGAGTTTTCAGAAGATTTTCAGGGAATGTGTCAGGCCTGGTTCTTTATAGTTTCTGAAAATCACTAAAGAACAAAACCATTTCAAAAGTCAAAACTAAGATTATATCAGTTACTAAATGTCAACATCCAAGATCATAAATATCTTTTGTAAACTTATAGTATGAGTCCCACTACATTAAAACTAGGATCCTCATTAGGGAAGTCAGATAAAAAAAAAATTTCAGCTTTGAGAAAAATAGAAAATATTATAGAAATTACTAGACATTTGACTATATATAGTTTATTTGGTTACATATATTAAGTATTTCTTATTTTTATTTACTTTTACAGAGGCAGTTAATATCACGTAACAATTTAGATCAAAATGAAATAACTTAAATGGAAATTTAAAGCTGTGTACCACAAAATTAATAAAAGTACTATATGTAAAACACTCAATTTTATATTTTCTTTTATATTATCCTAATTATGTTAATGTCTCTGCTTAATGTGGTAAGAACAATGGGTTTAAATTACTCCTTTGTCAATATAAAACTTCTTGATGCCATTTACGATCTAATTTAGTTCACTTATTGCACAACACCATTTATGGCATCAGTGATCTCTCTATTAATATCTATTAAACTCATGAATGAGTTATAAAATATGAAGTAAGTGGATATACTCTTAGAAGTCTTACACAATTCATTCTGTCTTGTCCAAAACTATAACATTTAGTAATATTCTTGTTTTAATAGTCTTATATATTAATATTAAAAATGCAAAAATAAAAAACAAAGAGACACTTTCTTATATGTACTTTGAAATCTTCGATAGTGAAAAACAAGATATCTAAGAAAATGATCATTTATATATTGCATCAAACATTTTCAGTGAAACCTGGCAAGATTATTATAGTGATTGAATGTTAGGTTTCTAAATGCACTAAAGTAATACAGTTCTTTAAAGTAGTTTCTTTCAGTAGTAAAACTATGTAATGCTTTAAAATTTTTTACTGACTGCATCAGGAAATCTTCTTTTATTTATTTTTCCCATGTGTATTATGTCTCACTGAATAAGGACATTTTCTTGCCTATTTTAAGTGTAAACATTATTAAACTGTATCCAAAAATCATGAACCACGTCAATCTGTATTCAGTAAATCTCTAGAGCTCTTTTGAAACCTACCTTTAAATACACTGTGGCTGCGCATGTGTGTTTACTTGCTCTTGAGGCTCAAATAGAACATACAATATTTTACTAGGAAACAATTTTCCAATTACTTGTATGCAAGGATATTAATTTTCATAAACAACTTATTATACATTTATCTAGTCAAACATGATAGCATTTGCCTGTCTGTCTCTATTGACCTATATCACTGTACATATAGAGCACCAAAAAACACTCTCAGTTTCTAAGTTCTCCATTTCTATGTTCCAATTTCATGCTTCTTTATATTCATGCTCTTTATGGTAAAAATAGAAATAATGCATTTTAGCAATTAAGTAATTTTATAGTCATACTTCAATTAATTCTAATACTTTATAAAAATTTTGTAAGGGTATTATAAGATTTCCAATATCATCATAATATTCAGATAAGTAAATACATCAAACTAAAACTCAGCTTGTTTACTAGTAGGCTATATCTGCTAATTTAAATTAAAAAGATGGTTTTTAAAAGAAGTTTGTAGCACTTTTTTAGACTTAGTTTTGACCCCTGAAATAAAAAGTTGCTAGGGTCAGTTAGTACAATCATGGACCCTCATGTTCTGCTCTTACAGGAAAATGTAGTTTGGTTTTCTCAGTTGAAAAAGAAATTAGTTACCCGTTGCAGCAAATGTCTTAAGAAACACACCAAACAAAAGATAAAACAGTGATAAAGTCAAACAGCCAATATACCAGTTGGAAATAAACAAAACCCTGCTATTTTTCTATCAGTGACAATACTGAATCAAATGATTTGGGAATGTCTGTCTACAAATAGCTAAGTTATTTATGGTTGATGTTTTCTGTACAGTTGTTGTTTATTCTAAATGCTCACAATTCATAACTTATTGTGAGTATTTAAATATGGTAAACAGTGCATTTCTAAGTATCAAAATCTGTGTACTTGGGTTCATTGATAAGAGTTCGTGCATAGCCTTTACAATGATCTGGTTTGTAACCAATCAGAAAGAAACTAACCAACCAATCAGAAAAACAAATAAACAGAATTGTAATTTTTTTTGTTTTTTTTTTTCTATCGATGCTAAAAATATTGTATGTAGGTTGAAATTTTAAGAGCGTTACTATACTGAAAGTCTGGGAATTGTTATACTCCCCCCCCCCGTTTTACGTAATGAAATGAAACCATCTTACCTGTCACCCTGATACCAAGGAAGAGCTTAAAATGTCAAGATTCCCACCCCAAACCTTCATGGTTTATTAAGCAAAAAGCTAAAACTCTCCATGGTCCCTTCTGGTTCCAACAACCTATGATTCAAAGGGCTGTAATGGCTCTCTTTTCTTGTTCAGTAGTGTCCTGGTGAGGGAACAATTTTACTGTCTTTTTCTGTGGGGTCCTGATGGTTAATCTAAAAGAAAATGAATTACAGCAGGAAGACAGGGCTACAAAATGAAGCCATTTAGTTTTACAAGTCTATTGTGTCCTTACATATGTTTTATGGGCTTGGTTCTAAGTAAAAAAAAAAAAAAATGCTTAAACAAACTTCACTTTCAGTCTCTTTCCAGTGAAAATATTTACTGTTTTATGATTGTCTTTCAAGTTATTTTAGCCAATTTCCCCTCTTCTGTGTTTCTTTCCCAAGAACCTTCTAGCCCACTTTCTCAAACACACAAAACATTGAGAGACAAGAAACTGGACTTTTCAAATACAAACTGCTGACAACTGTCAGCACTTTACTGAGGCATTACTGACTGTAGCTTCAATGAATTGAGCTTGATTCACTGAGGATGAATCATTTTCAATGCAGAGCTGTTCAGCAGTAATTGGCCAAGAATCCCTGCTGTGAAAAGCACTTGTCAAATAATGCTTGTTTACAAATATATCTCCAGACAGCAAAAAAGTGGCAGTTATTGAATAAGTTCAGGGCCACCTCCAAAAAATTCAGAATTGTTGGTACAGACCCTTTTCTTATTAAATTCCTTAAAAGTATTCACTTGTTGATGCACTTTCTAATACTGTCTTCCTCGATCAGTCTGAAAATAAAGTCTTCTGCTAAAATGCTTGAAATTATTTTCAGTTTTAGTAAAGATTTCTCCTTAATGCGGATTGTTTCTTTCAAGTGTGGTTTGGTGAATAAATATTGATTGTATATAATTTCTTTAGAATGCAGTTACCTATGAAATACGAAGATAAAAATAATTGGAACAGCAAGCATAAATGATAATTCACATTTATTTCTTCTTGTCTCTTATTTTATCACATAATCATATCATATATATTCTATATGTATAACGTGCACACATATTTGACTGAAAGAATCACTAAACATTTCTGTAAGTTGTAGACAGTCAATTTTATTAATCAATTTATTAATCAATTTAGTCATATCAAACATATATTTCTGCACTTGACTTTCCAAAGCTCTTCTAGAAAAAAATAAAAACAAGTTGAAGATGTATTTTATCTTATCCATTAAATGAATAATGAAGAGCCATGCTAGAATCTTTTCATTATGACACCATTCCATGTATTACAGCAGTGGTAAAGAAAATGTAAAGCTGAAAAGAATCCAGATTTCACAAAACAGGCGGGTCTGGGGTGCTATTAAAGATAGTATCCTTTCGGGTAGCAAAGGAATGAGTTGGACACACAACCTCAAATAGTACTAAAATGAAATTTTTAGTTACACATCACAATATATTTCCCAAACAGCAGGCACACTTGCTTTTAGGTGTCTTCAGAGCACCAGGGATAAAGGAGAGCTTGCTGTTGTTAGACCCTCCAAACCTCATAGGCAATGCAACCCCTTCAACTGTGGGCTTTACCGGCCTAGCAGGGAAGGACTGTGCAACCTGTGGGTGTGTAAGCTCATGCTAGCCGGGCTCCAGTCCACAAGATGCAAGTCTTGCTTATGGCACCTTTGGAGACTTGCGCTGTTTCCGCACTTCCTTCTGCTTGCTTCCATCTCTGCAGTCTTGGCCCTTGTTCACACTGGGGGGGGTCACACTCCTTGAAAATTGATTTCTTCAGTTCTCTTATAAAGACTTCCTTACCCCATCACACTCATGGCGAGGGAGTTGTAGATCAGTGGTTGGAATTACTATGGAGAGGAAAAGATGACTGATACTACCCTTGAATCATTTTGCCGCTCAATCAGGATGGTCCTTTGGTTGGAATAAAACAGTTAAAAGCTCCTCCTGCCTCCTCCCTCCTCCTTTCTCCTCCTCTCTGTTCCTCCCTCCCCTGAAGCCCCCTCCCTTGCCTTAGCCCTTTTACAGCCTTTAGACTTCTAATCTAATGGTCTTAGCATAAGACGTTAATAAAAGATCCAAGTCTAAAAACAAACAAAGAAATGCATCACTTAAAAAAAAAAGAAAAAAAAACTTTACAGAGGAAAAAAAAGCAACTTGTTTGGCTTAAAGCGTGGCTTATTACTGACAGACATCGACAGATACACACATTCCTCTAAACAGATGTTTAATAATAAACATAGTGAGAGAGTCAGTGGGGTGGGGTGTGAGTCTCCATCTGCCCTGCTTTCACGGGGTTCCTTGGGACCTGGCAGCTCTAGGGGTTACCAGCTCTGTGTCTTCTCCAGCAGACTGAATCCATGCTAGTCACGAGGGCATACAGGACTCTGCTGCTGCCTCTTCATCTTTTCAGGTCCAGCATCTCCCATCCCCAAGTGCAAGGGTTTATTTAAGGTTTTAAACCTCGGGAGTCTCATCCACAGCCCAAACCTGAACCCCAGGCTTCTAGACAAGAGGACAAGGGTTTGAGGTTTCCACTGTGAAGAGGAACTCTCCGTGTGACAACGATCTGGTCTGAGATGCTGAATGTCTTTCCCCTTGCTCCACCCTCCCCCGTGTGAAAGCTTGGACCCTTCAGCTGAGACCAGAGAGAGACTTGAAGTGTGAAAGAGGAGCAGCAGATCCTAGAGTGACTGAGAGGACCCCAGGCAAAGCGATAAAATGGAGCAAGACTGTTGTCGCGGAGGCTGAGACCAGCTCTAGCGAAAGAACAGCACAGGTGGTGTTCCTGACTCCGCATTTACTCTCGCAGAGGAAGGCAAACAGTCCGGAGCAAAGAACTGCGGATAGGAGGGTTGGGTACTTCATTCAGGACCTGGTGCCTCTGGCTAGGACAGATCTTCTGTCAGGAAGCCTTAGTGGGTTTTGTGAACAACTTCCAAGCATCCACAATGCCTGTCTCCTTTAACACCATCCTACCTTCCCGCCTTCCTCTCCCTTTGCTGTGGAGTGTTAGGGACCCCCCAAATAGAAGGGCAACCATTAATTTCTGCCCCTCATGATCCCCTCCTTCAAAAATTAAAGCTCTTGTTACTCAGGCCGGAAGAGTAGTTAATGGTGCCCTAAATGACAGCTCCCGGGGCAGACACTTTCTCCAAAATAAAAGCACCAATCACCCTAACATCGTCTTCAAACACCAACATTAAATAATGGCTCTAAACCCCCCACCGATCCTAAGAGCCTTGTTGTCGCCTTTCTCAATAAGCCGGATGTGTCACTTCTCTAGGTTGCCAGGACCCAACCGCGCCCAACCTCCCAGCTCAGGTCTCAGACCTCTTTCCGTCAGGCTTTCAACTTCCCAGCCCCCAACCAGCCTCAGTCCACAGGCAGGTTCCTAGCCTGGTAAGCACTCTGCAGATAGGTCAAACAATGCAACCAAAGATACCAGAGAGATCCGGAAACGCCAGCAAAAGCGGACAAATATTACTGGAGACGAAGAGCGAGGTTTAGTCAAGGTAGCAGCGCCTGGAGCGCTACGACCGGCTGACACAAGCTCCACCTCACCCATCCATCCCAGGGCGCCGCGGTCGCCACCTCCATTACCCTACCTTCATTGCTGGGGCTGGCCAGAAGGGTCCGGAGCGCCGCACACAAGAGGAGGCACGTCCAGAGGGGACCCTTAAGAGGTGCAGAATAGCAGCCTGCCAGAGAGACAGGGATGCGGGGGATGTCGTCGCCG
>LOEQ01000457.1:237985-279645 GCA_001685075.1 Bramus lutescens | reverse complement strand
GCCACCTCTGCCCTGGGTCCGTTGGCGTCCCGCACCGCGGGGCCCGGAGCCCCGCATCTTCTACTATCCTCTTTCCTCCTCTATATCCCGCGTGTCTCAGTCTAAGGTTCAGGCTTGGTGGGAGAAAAGAGAGAGACGCGGGACTCCTCCTCCTGGTGGGGTCCTGTGTCTTCTGGCGCTCGACCCCTCCAAATGCTGGAATCAAGGATCCAGGGAGACCACCGAAGTTTGCTTCTAGCTCCAGTCGCCCTCCCTTTCAGTTGAATGAGATGAATTACGAGTTCTGATGACTAATATAGTCCTGGGTGGTCACAATCAAGGGTCTGCAGAGGGTCCCGAGTTCCGCTCCTTTGCTTCTTAAGACTTTTCTTTTCTTTTTTTCTTGTTCTTTCTTTTAAAATTGTGATTTTTTTTAAGTGCCACCAGGGTTGGAGAGGTGGTCAAGGTTCCCTTTCAGTCTTCAGTGCTGAAACGGGCGAGATTAAAAAAAAGACGACTCATCTTAAATCAAAATGATGTTTTCCATATAAAGGAGCGGGGGAAATGCAAGCAGGGGTGCCTATGGATAAACGGGAGATAGTAGAGCTAGCGTGGTGTGGCAAACAGCGAGGAGAGTGGAGTAAAGGCAGCGATCTAGCGACTGGAGAGGCCGGCAGAGGGAAGTCTAAACGTTGAGAGCTGAGCGCTGCCGGGGAGGCGGTGCGGCGAGCGGAGCTGAGCTCGGCGGCTCTAGTCGCTGCGGTTCCCGCTGCTCAGCGCCGAGGCAGAGTGCGCTGCGGCGCCCAGGGCGAGCTNCCCTCTGATGCTCGAGGCCTCGCCAGTGACAAGCTACTGTAAGTGTGACTCGCTTAAACGAAGTCGCACACCCACAGAGGGAAGTAATCTGCAGGCTGCGGTGGTGAGTGTTGCCTAGCGGTCTCCGAGAAAGGCGCGTCTTCCTTCCGGGGTAATTAGGGCAAAGAATTGTCCCTAAGGTGCCTGGGGGGACCAGAGGTCCCTGAAGGAGGAAGGGAAGCCAGCCCTAGCTCATCCCTCGGTTGGAGGAGCAGCGGGTCCCCGAGTCTGGCACAGCGCCAGCTGCCCTTTGCAGAGTGTGGCACTGGCAACCTTGTCGTCACATAACAGCAGCGCATTTGCAGGCTCTGCTGGTCCGTGGCTAGCTTCTTAAACACCCATATCCCTCCCCGCCTTTGACCCTTTCCGTTCTTCTGGAATGAGATAATTACTCACCGTGTTCTTGAGAAGTGAACTGTAGACTATTTAAACTCAAGTACAGTGTGTAGGTTTGCAATCTCAGGAAATCAAATAATTTAACTGCTGGCATTTGTAGTATGCTAGGTAATACACGAGAATTCATTTCGCTTATTTCACTGATAGGATGTTTTGTGATAGAACACTTTAGAAGTGAAATTATGTAATGGGAAAAATGCAGTTCATTTTAGTGAAATTAACACAGGTATAATAATTTCAGAGTTTAAAATTTTAAATTATTTTAATTGCCCGTGGCCCATTACATTGAAAGGATAACAAATAACTAGGGGAAAGGCCAGCTTAAGAGCATTTTTTCCCCGTGACTTCCCTCTGTTCTCCTCTTTTAATTTACTCATTCATTGTTTCAAAGAGATACACCAGAAAGACAATTTTTGGACGCTAGCATTCGATATAAGAAGACAAAGTTTTTTCTCAAAACGTGTGGTTTTAAAAGAAGACATCTCTTTCAATTCAAGGCTGGGTTCGTGCTCACACCTACTGCAGCTGACTGAACACTAGTCTGACACACTTAGACTATTGATGGCTTCACGACAGATTTGTCACAATTGCTAGCTAATGACCTTTGGGTTTTGTTGAGATGCTTGCGACAAAGGGGAAAAGCCAGAGCAGCAGTGATACACTATTTTAAGGAGGTGAAAGTTCATCTTTGATTTTCCTTTTCTGAATGTTTTGGCACTAGGGAGCTGAAAACAGTTTCATCGTATTGTAATGCGTTCCAAATGCACGAAGCAAATATAGAGGAAAGGCAGTGAATCCCTCTTCCAGGTTTACAAAAATCCTCACTGTGAGATGGAAAGTTAAAACTGATGTCTATTTGAAGATCATTCAAAATGTGAGCTTTCCCCCACTTCTGTCCATAGCTGAGCTACTTTAGAATTTCTTTAAGGAATGGCAGCAAAAGAATCTAAAGTTTTTCAGTCCACGCTAAAGCTAATACAGGACACTGGCATTTTAGTGGCCATTAAGCATGTGGTTACTGCTTTAGGCCTCAGTGTTCTCATTGATGAGATCAGGGATTTACGAAGAGGATCTCTAAGCTCCCACCTCCTCTTTATTCTTTACATTTGTGTGTGTGTGTGCGTGTGTGTGCTATCAGTCTAGAAGAGTAAATAATGTGCAATTATTTAATATTAACTATATAGACATCAAATGTATTCAGCCAAAAGTTTATATTCTTATATCACCAAATGATTAGAAAAACTTTCTGTATATGGTTAAATGAAATTTTAAATTCAATGTTTTGTTTTTCTGAAATGTCTCATGCTTCTCTGACTTAGTGTCTGTTACACCTTTCTACAGAAATCTCATCTGACATTAAATGCCCTCACTAGACACGGCGCTGCTTCTTAGCATTGAAAGAAATCCAGGTATTCAGGTCTGAGGTTTTCCTGACAAGATAATTGGTTTGTTTCTTGGAAGGATCCACAGCTTGTAATGTCTATCAATTAACACAATGTCAATATTTTTGGGATGTAAATCTAAAGAAAATTGTCTAATGACACACATATATCTATATATCTACATATAAATATATAACAATGACACAAAATCTAAACCAAGTATGTCCAAGATTTTCTTGGGCATTGGTCGTATGACCAAAACACCATGATCTTCTACTTATGATGAATGATTTAAGAGATTCAGAGTACATAATATAAAATACTGTATTGTCCCAGTATTCATTTAACAGTATTTACCACATATGTTTGAAAGAAATAGCAGTTGTAAAAGGAACACCAAAGACAATGATAAAATTTTATTTTTACAAAAATATTGTTAATCAGAGAAAGCCTTGTTGGTGGTTTGACTTTGGCCTTAATTTTAAAAGCCTTGTATTTTGACCATATGTTATTTTCTTGGCATGAAATTCATCTTAGAACACTTACACAAAACCAAGGCATTGAATACAAACTAGACTTTTTCTTTCATGCCTACAACTTTGCGTGACTAAGTGTTAGGATGTTGCATTAGTTTGGATGTTCTATCATCTGTATTAGTCATAGAAATCATGTTTCAAAATGAGAAGATTTCTGATTTCTCCCTAGAAAAGTAAAGCTTGTATTGATTTAGTACAAATTGGATTACTGTTTGTTTCATCTATCTATCTATCTATCTATCTATCTATCTATCTATCTATCTATTTCTGTTTCATCAGAAAATTATGTAAACTAATATTGACAGCATCTTGAGAGTTGAGTGTCCTTGTATTTTCAGTATTGTAGATATATTAAATGAGTTTATAAGCCTGCATATATGTTTTCTACATTTAAAATAGATTAAAAGCAATCTTAATAAAAGCATATTATTTACCAAAAACTTACTCTCTGTAAAGTACTATTTGATGATTTCATAAAAATCACTTCACCCATAATATTAGTGGGTGTAATTATTAGCCCTATGTTAATGAGAAAATGAGGGAACCAGGTTAGGTGACATATTTGGTAGAACATTTGAATTTTAACACAAGTACTGGCTTTATAATGTAACAGGTATAAAGAACATATTTGCTTAAACATAGTGATAAGAAAACTAAGAAAATGATCTCAAAATTCCTCAATAATGGGAACAGTCTGATTAATCATTATACTTTTAAGATTGATTTGCAACAAAATGGAAAACAAAATCAAATAGCATAGTAAACAGAGGATGAATTAATAGGTAAATAAAGACATCAGAGATAACAATAAGCACTGCTTGGAGATAAAAATCAACAATCACAAAGCTGTATAGTATAGCACTGTGTGTGTGCATGTGTGTGTGTGTGTGTGTGTGTAGATATAGTGAAGATAATTGATCATCAGGATTAAGGAATATGGACAGCTAACATTAGCACAGATAAATGACATAAAACTCATGTATAAACCACTGTAGAAAGCAACAATCTCCATATTCTTTTGATTTATATGACTTTTGCCATTTTTGTGTCATTCTTTTCAGGGGGAATTTATTTAAAAGTAAGGGGGAAGAAAATCATCATAAGATGGTCTAAAGAAATCATAAATTGCCACAGTGGAGCTATTTTATAGGATTCATGATTTGTTGTGTGGTGATATTAATTATTTTGATCTGAAAGACAAATATTGACAGTATATTTAAATGATTGAGTCTTCAAAGTTCAGAGAAACAATAATAGTATACTTTTATATCCTGGATTTTTATTTAATGAATGTAAAATGACTTATTCAATATTAATTTATCATTAAAATGTTTTTTCCTAAACATATAGATTCCATTATCTCCACTAATGATCCACATTTCTAAGATTTGATGGGAAATTATATTTTTTTACAGGTTGTTGCTTATCGGTTGGGGGTTTAAGCTAAAAGCCAGTGAATAATTGCATATTAAGAAATTGCTAAACAGGGCTCAAAAGATGAATTAATTGTTCAAAAGTACTTTCTATTCTTCCAGAGAATACAGAATCCATAGTGAGTAATTGATTCCCACTTTTGGTTGTGGGGCACCCATATGACACATGTACACCCTGGCACCCCACATAGATACATACATAGATACATAGATACATACATAATACAAAATAAATAAAAAGAAATAGGTAAAAATAAATGAGTAAAGGTTCAGAAATATAATTTTTCTTTAACAAAAATGAAGATGTTTCATTAGTAATTTAATTTAATAGGCATGTATATCATAATCACTGAAAAACTGTCCCTTTTCCTTGAATTTTAAGAGCAGAGTAGTGTTCACACTGTTGATAAAGTAACTCTGTAGTAAAGAAGGAAACGATGTTCAAATAAATCGCAGAACGCCCAAGAGCCACAGTGGCTCATGCTGGTTTATTCCTTAATGATCTTCACACCAACATTCAAGGTTTGAGGAAATTGCAACACAGTGCAAGAACAAGGCCTCTATAGTGATGAGGAACCAAATTGACATACTAGTGTTCTTTGGTGGCCGTGCTTGCCTCCAGCGTCTTGGACAACTGGCCTCGTGGAAAGAAGGGAACAATGAAATAATAAGGACTCTAGAGGCTAAAGAAGTCGGAAAGCATCCTCAAAATCATGCTGTTATGAGAAGCAAAATTCCGTCCAATTCAGAGCAATATGCTAGACTATACATGTATGTAATATTACATAAAAATGAACTATGATAAGTCCCATAATCTCAGGACAATGTATTAAGTTCACTACTATGCTGACTTAAAATATAACTAATTAACTCACACAATATCATATTTTAAACATGGGTAGTAGTTTGCTAGGAGCAAAAAGTACTAGATTTTCTTCATGGTATAAGGTAAAATAGAGACCATTGTGAGCACATTTTATAGCCATTGTTGACAGCCTGTGAAACAGCATTCTAGGTGAAATTCAGCAATGAACGACTCATGTACTTTGGTAGCATGTTAATTAGGAGCCTCACTGGTAACATGTTTTATTAATTTTATCGTGTCTTTCTAATGTGGCTAATTAATTAAGCCCAGCAACTTTTAAATTTTTCAGCACATTAGTTAAACCTGACTAAATATTAAAGCTGGGTGATATTGATGAATATAAATAGGTAACATTCTGGTATCCAATGAGAAGTAGTAAATGATAACACAGAACAGTTATCATAGAACTACTTAAGTGTTCTGAAGTACGTTTGTCTACATAAAAAGATGGATACTAATATCAAATTTCAAAGGAATAACAAAATGTAATCTGTGCTATAAATAAGTAAGTCTATGCTGTGCTCACGCCAAAATGTGAAGAGTGAAGTAACTTTAATTTCTTCATTTTATATTTTTGTGTTAGGTATTTTCTACAATTCACATTTATCACATATGCAGTGATAAACTAACAGTAAAATGATAAAACGTCCAGCAAAGCGGTGTGTATTTCCACACTGAGCAGGCAGAGGGGGCAAAGGAGGGAAGTGGCAGATAAGAGAAGATGATGCCAATGAGCATTCTTCTCCACAACTATTTCCCTTAGCATCTCTCACCCATTCTATGTACACGAACAATCATATGTCTGATGTTAACATTTCTATGATCTCCATAATATTTCTGAGTATTCCAAAATTCTTTAGGGGGATAGACTCTGTCATGCACTTCATGTCTCAGTGAATTCTCTGAAAAACCCTCCAGCTACCTCAATTACTGAGAGCATTACTGAGAGCATTTAATCCAGGTTTGTGGGGTTTTTTTTAAATGTTATGCACTGCAATATAACATAGGACTGATTTTTTTATTAAATATTTTCTGGTATCCATTGTCCTGTATATGTCCCTCCTTGAAGATCACTTTTAACTTTTTTCCACAGGCACTTAAAATTCTTACATTTTCAGCTAAACAGAATATTTCCAAAATCACCATCTTAATGAACAGGCCTTGAAAAAAATCACTTATAGAGCCCCCACCCAAACAACTCAATAATTATAACAAAAATATCCACAGCAACTATCATGATCAAAACCTTCCCTACTGCCTCCTTGTGTCCCGAGCATCTTTAAACACACCATATTTACTTTGTGGTGCAATTTATAAAAGTTTAGAAAGTCAGATAAGCTCTAGCTGAAAGAGACAAATATTTAACAACAGAACATATGATTATCATGAAAATTTTCCATGGTTTGGACTTCATGGTTTATAAAGCTGACTGATTCCACTAAAGAGTCCATGAGACACTTCTGTTGAGTTAAATTTAGCATTAGTACTAACACCCCGAAGAAAAACATCCCTCAAAACTTATGCTAAACATGAAGCATAATCACAAACTGAAGGCATGATTGGGAGTTAACCAATAAAGCTTATTCTTAGATCTTAATGTGCTGAACTAACAAAAATTTGTAAAACATAAAAATACATCTGTACTTTCTTTTATTACATGTACACATAAATAATAATGTCATTCTTCCTGGAAAAGATAAATTCAGGGGAAACTGTTTTCCTTTTCCTAAACTTTGAATAATATAATCAAATCAACCTTTATGCCAAAGAATCATTTCAAGATAGCAAACAATAATAAAAGATGTCTTGTAGAGGCCAAGTGCAAATATTTTTCACATCTTTAAAGAAATAAAAACATTTGCCATCTGGCCCCATGGCTTCTGTAGGAAGCAGGCCTTGAATCTTACAGAGCATGTTTGTGAGGCTTCCTATGACGGCAAATGAAATAGAAGCTAAGAACACTCAGAATGAGATGGGATTCTACAACGTAAACATTCGCAGCATTAGAATTTCCCTTAAGATTTTGTTTGTCAAAAATAATTTTAACTCAAATGAACGTTTTGATAAACACTTTATTTTGACTTAATTATAGATTCAAAGGATGTTTCTAAGAAATGTCAAAAAGAAATCCCATGCATTAGTCCTCAAATCTCACCACACATAACTTAATCAACATTTGTAGTAAAGAGCAACCCAAGAAATTGATGCCACCAAAATTGATAAGGGCAGTCAGATTTCAGCAGTAATACATGAAATTATTTTTGAGCATGTGGAAATATTCGTCAATTTTACTGTACTTGTATAGTGAACAATCAACAGGCAAATCATAACACCAACCTGAACCAAAAAGTTCATTTGAATTAAAATTATTTTTGACAAGCAAATCTAAGTATTGGTCTGAATTCATAGGAGTCTATCTTTGACCCCCTAGTCATTGGTAATCACCTACCAATTCCTAACAATACTGTTTTACTTTTTCACAAGAGCTACATGAATGAAATGACGCTGCCTCCTTCTGAGATTAACTTTTTGCAGTCAACATGAATTCCTTGCAGTTCATCCAAGCTGTTTGTATATTAATTGTTCATGCTCCTTTATTGTTGAACAGTGTCTCAGAGTCAAGACACATCACTAACTCTCTAATCATTAACTCACCAAAGGACAGTCAGGTGGTTTCAAGCTTTGGAATAACACAAATAAATTTGCTCTGAATTTCCATATGCAAGTTCATATGTGAAAATATTCATATCGCTCCAGTAAATACTAAAGAGTTAAACTGTTTTGTTTACAAGTTTGTTTACAAGTTTTGTTTCACAAGTTAGTTCTTATCATGCTTTTTAAATGACATTGACTTTAGCCAAAAACATGTCTATACCAGTTCAATCCAGTAAAGTATAATTACCTGGATATAATTACAAAGCTTAATGGGAAATATCAATATATTTCTCCAAGGTGTGGGTCACTAACATAGCCTGTATGAGTCCTGGTTTAAATTTGTAGCAGAGAAAAATTCTAAAGGGAGTATATGTTAGAAGACAGGAAAAGCATTGGAAATGGATGTAACTTTTCAAATCTTCAGTGATAAGCTAATAAGATAAGTGATAGTAAAATTTAGAAACTATATAAATACATGGATAGAAAAATTCCACAATGACATCTTTCTAATTGTGAATTTAAGTACACTAATATAAATTATTTTTAGAAACAATGTCTATTCAAATATTTGTTCACATTTTTCTTCAAAATATATTCTTCAACTGTATTTTATATCTTTAAGTAATTTTCTTCAGACTCATAATACATATATTCTTTTATTTGAATGAGTAGCTTATATCACTTGGTACTGAACTGACATTTCAAAGGCTGAGTTCAAATACATTTGTGGAGATATTTTTGAGTTCATTCAAGCTGAGCAGTACTTCTTATCTTTTGAAATGTCAGGTGGCTGGTCTGAAGAAAATGGAAAAAGATCTCCTGTTAGACATGATCACTTATTGTGGTAATATGGTTATGACTTAGTCTCCAAAACTCATGGGGAGGTTAGAATGTATGTATTTGTATGAAAAGAATTTCTTGCTCTTAAAAAAGGAAAACACTAAACAAAAGTCAGCTATATTAATTATTTTATTTCATTGTACAGATGTGAATACTCACTTTTATATCCTTCTATTTCGGTTTAAGATAGTTAAAATGATTTTTCAATAACACTGTTCTACATACTAAAAAGCACACAGTGTAGGATCTAGATAAAATATTTTAGTATGATTTCTGGAATATAAGTGTAGCATTAAAATATTAATAATGATGAAAATAAAATACAGATGTGCTCTTTACCCCATATGATACTGATAAGGTTCTGTGTAGATAAAGACTGCACTTTCATTTACTAGCCAACCAGACCCGAATCATTAAACAGAAATGGTATTAATAACGACATTGCTTGACCAATGGCTCAGGCATATTCTTAGCTGTTACATCTTAAATTAACCCAATTCTATTAGTCTATATATTGCCATGTGACCATGGCATTACCTCATTTTCTACATGTCTTATTTCCTCCATGGCTGCCTACCATCTGCTTGACTCTGCTTATTCTCAATATATGCATATATCTGTTTGGATTTCCTGCCTGGCTTTACTCTGCTAAGCCATTGGCCAAAACAACTTTATTCATCAACCAATAAAAGCAACACATATACAGAAGGACATCACACATCATGGTCTTTTTATATCTAATTTTAAAAGGAGGTTTTAACTTTAATATAGTAAATAAAATATACAAAACAGTTATCAAACAATAATTATAGTTAAAATATTTAGTCCATTTACATTTGACAAATTCAGGAAAATACTTTATCATCTATCCTATCATTGTGAGTCTAAAGTTTTATATCTAACCTATCTTTTATCATAATAAGGGAAACTATAACTATCTACTCTCCCTCTATTTCTCTGTTCAGATTTCCCACCTGGCTTTGCTCTGCTAGGCCATTGGTCAAAACAACTTTATTCATTAACCAATGGTAACAAAAGATATTCACAGCACTCAGAGGTAAATCTCACATTAGTCACCTAACCATATGTTCTCTCTGCCTTTCTCTTTATCTCTTTCTAATGAAATATAATACTGAGAAATAAAAATAAAAAAACATTCAGGAAAAAAAGTGGATATAAAATTAAAAAAATAATAAATTAGCAAAAGTCTAATGGGGAAAAGAAAGCCAAACCAAACAAGAAGACCAGAAAAATACTACTGAGTACAGTGTGTTGGCCAACAATTCCTGCGTATCAGGCATATCCAGAACTGGGCTTGATATACCTAGTGGCACTCCATTGGAGAAAGCTTTTTCCCTTGCTAGCAGGTATCAATTGAAGAAAACTTCTTGGCTAGGGTTGGGACCTTCTGTCCACTTCACTCTTTTAGTTCTAGGACCTTACCTGGCTTTAATCTGTGCAGGTACTATGGGGGCTGCCACAGTCTCCATGAAGTTATGTGTTTATCAACTTGTAGTACCTAAAAGACTTTGTTTCTTTGGTGACATCCATCATGTCTGGCTTCTACAAACTTTCTGCCTCCTCTTCTGCAGAGATCCCTGAGTTTGGGTGATCAGGGAATTTGATAAAGATAACCCTTTATCACAGAATGCTCCAAATTCTCTTACTCTCTATATATTGTTCGGTCTGGTACTCTGGGTCAATTCCCCTAGACTAGAGGAAGAAATGTCTCTCATGAGGAGTGAACAATGCATTCATATATGGTTATTGCCATTGGGAGTCATTTTTTTCATTAACAGAAATATTTGTATTATGTTTTTCTTTAGGCATAAGACCTTTTGAATCTCAGAGTCTTGACTCTTATCAGTTACAGGTATCAGCTTAATTGGGGTGAAGCCTATGAAGTTTATGGTTTCCCTATTGCCATTTCAACCAATATGTAATTTATTCTTGGCACTGGAGGTTTTACTCAACAACATAAAGTGTTAATTGAGTCCTGTATCACTTGTTATTTAGTGACTCCATTTAGATCATTTCTATATATGTGTATGTTCTGGGAAGCCTCTACAGTAGTAAGTTCCCATGTAGTTTTTTTTTCAAATGTCTTATGGTGTTGTTTATGTTCCACAATATTTTCTCCTTTACCTTTCTTTCCCAACTGGCTTCCTTATTTAAATCTATTAGTCTACTTTGCATAATTTGAAATATTCACATTTATTAAATATTTCAGATTTTTATATTATATACAGCATTGCTTTTTTGGAAGCTTTAAAACTATCATGGATCTGGCAACGTTAATACAGAGAAAATAATCATCCTATCAAGAACAATCTACAGATTCAATGCAATCCCTATAAAAATTTCAACATGATTCCTCACTGAAATAGAAATAATTCTCAACATATAGAAGCATACACACAAAAAAACAAGGACAGCTAAAACAATCTTAAATAAAAAAAAAGAATTGTTGGTAGTATCACCATCCTTGATCTCAAATTGTTTTTCAGTTGTATAGTAATATACGAAGTATGGTGTTGACACCTAACTGAGACATTGAACAAGAGAATTTAATTGAATACCCAGACACAATTAAACACACTATGAACACCTGACTTTATACAAAGTAGCAAAAACAAAGCAACAACAATAAAAACAGACTGAAAAATTGGTAGCATCTTCAAGAAATTTTGCTGGTAAACTTGATAGATACATGCAGAAGAGTGGAAATAGATCTATAATTATCACCTTCTACAAAATTCAACTTCACATGGATCAAGGCATTCAACACAAGGCCAGCTACCAAGACTCTGATAAAAGTGAAAGTGGGGAAGAATCTTGAAATAACTGGCACAGGAAAAGCCTTTCTGAAAAGAACACTGATAGCACAGGCACTAAGAAAAACAGTAAATAAATATGACCTCATGAAACTGAAAATCTTCTATAAAGCAAAGGACACTATTATTTTAACAAAACAACAGGCTACATAATGAAAAAAACTTTGCCAATCATATGTACAGTAGAGGGCTAATATCTAAACTTTATAAAGAACTCAAAAATTGGACATCAATGAAACAACCCAATTAAAAATAAGATACAAAGCCAAACAGAGAGTTCTCAAAAGTTAAACACAAAAGGTTGATAAAAAAAATCCTTAGTTATCAGGAAAATACAATTAGAAATTTCATTGAGATTTCATCTTATACCTATGAGAATTGCCAAGGTCTATAAAACAAATGTCAATTCATGTTGGTGAAGATTTGGGTTATTGGTAACACCCATCCATTGATGATGCAAAGTTTCCATTGTTGTGGGGTCACTACAGAAATTAGTGTGGTGTTTCCCCAGTAAGCTTGGATGAGATATACTTCAAGATCTAACTACACCAATCACGGATAGTATAACCAAAGGCTTAACTATATAGCCAATGTACTATACATTCTACTAAAGAGACACTTGCTCACCCATGGTCATTGCTGTGCTATTCATACCAGCCAGGATTTGGAAACAGCCTAGAAGTATATTGGCAGGTGAATGAATAATCAAACTGTGAAACATTTATATAACAGAATATTACTCAGCTGTTAAAAATAAAATTATAAACTTCTCAGTAAACAGATGGAGCTAGACAAGAAAATCACTCCAAATGAGGTTACACAAACATAAAAGGACAAATGTCACATGCATTTCCATATGGATGGGTCTTAAATTTAAAGCCTTCAGTTGGCATGCTACTAAGACACAGAGGTTATCTCAGAGTAATGAACTACTGTAGAAGGGAAGGAAGCCCCAACATATGGGAACTCGAATATATAGTAAGCAGAGAGAAAGGTAGCTGTAATGACTGGAGTAAATGGAGAGGAGGAAAGAGAGGGTAACCAAGGAAGTACAGGGAGGGATGGAGAAATCTAAGGATCATTTAAGGGATTATATGGAAACCTACTACACTTAAAGTTTCTTTTTTAAATATTCACATATGTGAAAGAAATTAAAATGGAATTACTAAAAAACCCAACACACACACACATACACACACACACACACACACACACACACACACACGAGATCCAAAGGCCAAGACCTCTCTTGTAATCAAGAGAAATATCTAGTGCCAGAACTGGCTGTTATCTAATTGAGTTGTTGGTCAATGGGTCCCATGGAAGCCTCCAAACAATGCATGCTAGTGCCAAGGCTGCTGTTTATTCTCCAAAAAGAGTTGGCAAGGTCTATTGGTGAAAACAACATCTACATATCATTGAACATGAACAAAGAAACTGGTGCCTAAGTAGTGCACCATTGTTACAGGTAAGTGGTATTGGAAATTACTCTGCAATATCAAAGAAGAAAGGCAAATACCAATCTATCTACAAACCCTTTGATGTGCACTGTTGACCTGTCTATATGATACACTGATGGTATAGTTTCACAAAAGTTTTGGGGCTAACAAACTACGATATGTAATTGGCACTAAGGCCCACTCCATGAGATGGAACCCACCCCATAATTGCTCTGTGACCAGGAAACTGAGAATTGATCAGCCAAAAAACCTAGAAGAAAACAAATACAACTGTTTTGATACAGTAATAGTAATAAAATGACTTCTACAAATGCTGTACTCTTAAGGGTTCATTTTGTTACACAGCTTCTCTAGGGTCATAGACTATAGGCTCATCTAGGTTGTTTCCAGGTTTTGGCTATTACAAATAGTGCTGCTATGAATATAGTTTTGTAGTATGATTGACCATCCTTTGGGTATATGCCCAAGAGTGTTATTGCTGGGTGCTGAGATAGGTTGATTCCAAATTTTCTGAGATATTGCCATACCCATACTGATTTCCAGAGTGGTTGTACAAGTTTGCATTCCCACAACAATGGAAGAATTTTCCCCTTATTCTATATCCTTTCCAGAATAAGTTATCATTGGTGTTCTTGATCTTAGCTACTATGATTGCTATAAGATGGTATATCAGAGCCATTTTGATTTGTATTTCCCTGGTGGCTAAGAATATTGAATATTTCCTTAAGTGTCTTTTGGCCATTCCTAAGAGAAACATAAGTGGATCCTCCTCGGAAGGGAAATAGACAAAAATCTACAGATTCAATGCAATGCCCATTAAAGTCCTAGAAAAATCTTCAGAAACCTTGACAGATCAGTACTCAATTTTATATGGAAAAGCAAAAAAACTTAGGGTAGTCAAAACAACTGTGTACAATAAAGAACATCTGAAGGCCTTACCATCTTTAACTTCAAACTTTGCTACAGTACTGAAAATAGGCTTGTATTGGCAGAGAAACATACTGGAGGACCAATGGAATGGAAATGAAGACGTGAATGTCATTCCACACTGTGGGAGAAAGGAGCTCCTTGTTCGTCCCAGCCACCTAGAACCAAAATAACCACATAGAAAACTTGGCCCATTATCTCTAGCTTCTTGTTGGCTCTTACATTAATTTAACCCATTTCCATTAATCTGTGTATCACCAAATGGCAATGGCTTACTGGGTAAAATTCTCAGCACCTGTCTCCAGAGGCTCCATGGCATCTTTGTCTGACTCTTCCCTTCTTCCTCCCAACATTCAGTCCAGTCCTCTCCACTTAGCTCTGCTCCACCCTGCCCTGCTCTGCTTAGGCTCAAAAACTGAGATCCATACCAATGCAATTTTTTGTATCTATATCATATCCCCTTCTAAATGTAAACAAACAATTATAAACACTCTTTGGGAATATGGGCATAGTTCTGTACATACTAATTCCTGCTATTTGGGAATGCTGTAAGTCAGGTTTTTCATGGTGTATCCTGTGTGCTAGGTTCTTCTCAGTCAACAGCTGGGCAAAGTATTTTCTTTGTGGATGTGTTCACAGTTGGTCTTGATCCATGAAACCATATTGGTCTGGAAGAAATCCACAGGAGCTCATCTTCTGTGGCAATAAAAGAAGAACCTCTTTTCCAAAGCAACATATCATTACACCCAAATTTGGAAGTCATGATACCTTTATAATATACATGCTGGCTTAGCTTAACAGCCTATAAAATGAAAAATAAAATGTCTCTCTGTACTTAGCTCATTTACAATCAAAAAAGTCAAAGAAAACACAATAATATACATAATCCAGATTCTCTGTGAATTTTCCATTTTTGCGTGGCTTATTTTTCTTTACTCCTTTTAATCTATGACTATCTGTATTCTGGCTCTTTAAAGACTTTACCCCCCCCCTTTTTAAAGTATTATTTATTTTATGACTCTCTATACTTTGTTTCTTTTTTTCTTCCAAGCCTACACACATTTATCGAACACTAAGACTCATCTCGATTTGTCTTTATTGCATATCTGTAATTCTCTACTGTCTTGAAGAGCTTTTAAATGATAAGCAGCTTGGATGCAGCTGCTCTGGATGCTGACTCCACCTCTCTCCACTTTCAAAATGGTGGACATACCATTTCTGTTAGTTCTGGGGCCATCAGGTAGGAGCCATGCTCAGTACTAAAACTCTGAAAATAAACATGCAGCACATAAACCCTTTTTATCTGAGTAATGGCTAAATATACCATGCAGTGCACTGAATAGCCTGGAAATACCTCTGTGAATGTGGCAACATCTTCCATGCTTTCCTGCTCGTGCAAGCCTAGCAGTCCTGCTCCTGCTGCCTGCCCAGGCAGAGAGCGCTGAGCCAAGGGCATGGTCTCAGCTAATTTCCTCCCAACCCTGAGTGGACACACAAACACCTGAACCCTCCAATGCCATTGAAATGGTCCATAGCCGGAGTTCACGCTGGCAGCACAGCCCAGGATGCTGTCTCTTAAAACTTGCAGCTTTTTTTTTTCTGCTATGGCTGAATCAGGAAAATCTCTCTTAAAGGAGCTGTAGCATTCCACCAGCAAACAACAAGAAGCAGTGTTAAACTCTATATTTTTGTGTCTAGAATTCCTTTCCATACTCTCTCAGTTTTTAAGTGGATTTAGCTGGCCACATGGGAGCCAGTTACAGGAGGAAGGAGCTGATTGTTTGTCCCAGCTGCTCAGAACCAAAGTAGCCACATAGAAAACCCTTTTTAATTAAATCACTGTTTGGCCCATTAGCTCTAGCTTCTTATTGGATAACTCTCATATTAATTTAACCCATTTTCATTAATCTGTCTATCTCCACTTGACAGTGGCTTACCGGGTAAAATTCCTAGTGTCTGTCTCCGGAGGCTCTATGGCGTCTCTCTCTGATTCTGTTCTTCTTCCTCCCAGCATTCAGTCCAGTCCTCTTAACCTAGCTCTGCCCTGCCCTGCCCTGCTCTGCTATAGGCTCAAAGCAGTTCTTTATTCATTAATGGTAATCACAGCACACAGAGGGAACTCCCACATCACCACACACCTATGAATACCTGATTTTTGACAAAAAGCAAATAATATAAAATGGAAAAAGAAAGTCTGTTCAATAAATGGTGGCATAACTGAATATCAACATGTAGAAGAATGAAAATTAATCCATATCTATTGCCATGCACAAAACTCAAGTCCAAATGGATCAAAGACCTCAACATAAAACCAACTAAACTTAACCTCATAGAAGAGAAATTGGCAAGTACACTTGAATGCACTGGCACAAGAGACCACTTCTTAAATATAACCCCAGCAGCACAGACACTGAGAAAAACAATGAATAAATGGGGACCTCCTGAAACTGAGAAGCTTCTGTAAGGCAAAGGACATGGTCAGCAAGACAAAACAGCAGCCTACAGAATGGGAAAAGATCTTAATCAACCCCACATCAGACAAAAGGCTGATCTACAAAATATCAAAGAACTCAAGAAATTGGTCATCAAAAGAACAAATAATCCAGTAAAAAAAAATGGAGTACAGACCTAAACACAGAACTCTCAGCAGATGAATCTTAAAGGGCTGAAAGACACTTAAGGAAATGCTCAACATCCTTGGCCATCAGAGGAATGCAATTCGGTGCTTCATGTACATTGGGTCTGGTTATATTCCTGTAAATATATGCTTCTAATGCTTTCCTTTCCCTTTTCCCCCTTCCAGTTTCATCTGATTGGTTTTTTCTGGTTTGTTTGTTTTATTTTATTGGCCTGTTTGTTTCCTAGAGAGAGAGAGAAAGAGGCATAGAGTTTGATGAGTAGGGAGTTGAGAGGAACCAGAAGGAGAGGGAGGAAAAACTATGATCAAAATACACCGCATGAAAAAAATACAATTTAAAACAATCAAAGAAAAACTGCCTTTGTTAGCTCTGGTATTCTGTATATAGCATCCTTCAAATTTTAAATCTAAAAATTGTATTTATAATTTATATTCATTCCATTCATTTTCTTATTTCTCAACAGTATTGTTTTATAACAATATAATACACAAATTCATGCAAAACTTAGTCATTGTCTACTATTGTAATGTCATGACATCTCGTGAGTATATTTGGGAAAACTATTACACCAATACACTTTTAAGTGGGAAAATCATAAGCACTGGCATTTTAGTTTTAGGAGTATACTATTATCTTGTTGTCTGTAATATTTGCAAGTTCTTTGAAGTTTCACATTTAATAGTTCATTTTCTGCCTTGTTAAATTTTTCTATTTCATGTTCTCGGGTAATTATGGGGTGCTTGCATGTTTTCTGAGCATTAGGAAGTAAAAATAGATAGCAAAGAAATGTCAATAGATATTTAATAAAGAAGACAATTGTTCCTCAAAATGTTGTCATCAGCAAAAGTATTGTCATAGATGAAAAAAACATGCAAAGTGTTGGAAACATTGTTTTCAAGTACTGTCAATCTCAATCTTAGAATCCTGTCAGATGCCTTCTGTAACTTGAGAATTTCCAAATAGTGCCGAGTAATTCATGTCTTTTTTGTAATTATTTATTTCTAACCCATTGAACCTAATGGATGCTGCCCATAGGCACATTGCTGTAGTATTATCCACTGGGGCATGGAGAACCTACCAGTGTTCATACTTCTAAAGAAAAATGACCCTTACATCATTATAAGTCTGCAAAAGCTCCTCAGCTGATAGTGGAACCATGGTAGTCCATCCCCTCCCATGATATGATTTTGATCTGGTTTGATCTTGTGCACGTCTGATCTAAGTAACCACAGTTGATGTGAGTTTCTGTGTGCAATAGCTGTTTGATTCCCAAAGGACAGCATTTCACAGCACATCTCCTGATTTCTGGCTCTGACATTCTTTCAGCCATCTCTTGGGCAGCATTCTCTGAGCCTTGGTAATGGTGATATTGGTGGTGGTGATGATGATGTGATTCTGATAAACATGTATCATCTACAACTGAGCTCTTAAAGTACTTATTCTCATTACTATGAATTTTAGTGAATATTCATTGAACAATACCTACAGAAATGAAGAACTTGAGCAAGACTAGGAAAAACATAGATCTATTATTATACATATTAATATGTAGAAGATGTTTTTACAAAGAACGTTTAGAAAACCCACATTAATAGGTTCAGTCTTAGGGCATCTGACACACACACACACAAACACACACACACACACACACATATACTCATACTGTTATGTTCATAGTACTAGGCATAAAATCCCTTCTGGAATTCATGGACTCCTGGGACAAGACTAATACCTTCTCAAAAGATTTTGGCTACACCTATAAATAATCTCCACTACCACATCAGTGGGCACATCTTGACTGTCAGGTGAGTATTACAGGATCAGGGTTAAATGCCAATTAGGATCATTGATATCTTTTCTCTTCCAGCATCCTATATAACAGCTTCAATAACTACAAAAGAAAGTATCATGGAGAGAGTTATCTGGTTATTTAATGTCTGATTTCTCTGTTTCCAGTATCCAAAGAGAGTGGTATCTTTACCAATAGGATCTTAACATTTAGTAATGATGGGTAACCAAGAACAATAGTCCTTTATTGTTTAGATGCTACTAGTGCCTCAATAACTAGTAGAGAGGTAACCAATGCCTGTCACTGAGATTTTCATTGCATAACTCATTTTATGAGAGTAGCACACTTACTGATTAATGTGATGTACTTTTATTTAAGTTAGTGTTGCCTTTGTTTACATTCACACACAGTACTATTAAAAATTCATAACTGCTTTTCCATCATCAGATATACAAATGGCAACAAATTCTGGTGCAGATGTGTGGAAAGAAAAACCCCTGTACACTGTTGTGGGAGTTTAAATGAATTCAAGCACTCGATAACCAGTCTTCAGTTTATTAATAAATTGGAAATGAGTCTACTGTATAACCTATCTCTCTTACATCTGATACACACCCAAAGAAACTGTGACTTACAGAGATGCTTGCCTGTCCATGTTCACTGATATTTTATTTGCAAGAGGTAGGAACTGAAATCAACCTAAATGTTCCTCAGCTGATGAGTGAGTAGTAGAAATTAGTTACCTACATACACTGGAATATTATTCAGCTATAAAGAGAAGGGAAATCATAAAATTTTCGATCTAATGGTTGGAATTGGACAAACCCATATGAAACGACATCACCTAGGCCTCCACAGACAAAACCGCATTTTCTTTCTCGCATCCAAATCCTAGCTTAAACTCTTTTGTTGGTTTAACGTGGAGTAGATATGGGAACAAGGAAAGTGCAAATGGGCCACCAGTATGAGATGGGGAAGGGAATAGTATAGCACAGGGAAAATGAAAATACAGAAGTAAATACTAAAGATAAAGACTTAAAGGAAACAGCTCACTGACTGGTATGAGGAAATGAAGTTCTGAATAAAAATGAGTATGCATGAACTATCTACTCGGGAACCTAGGATCTTCATTCTAGGTAAAAACTATAATAAGAGAAGAAAGTATTTGTGGTATAAAAGAACAGGGAAAACACCTGGAGTCAGGGTGTAAGCATGGATAGGGAGAGTGGTACAGGATGATTGGTTGGGTTAAACAAATCTAAGAGTAGTTAGTTGGTAGTCCTCAGATTTGATGTAAGGAATTCAACTGGAATCCATTGTTGATACCTAAATCAATATATTAGAATATCAGTATTTCAAGTCATGAATCTTCTTGGGATTTAAGAATACATCATTTGGTAAGTAGTGAAAGAAAATATTAACTGTTCAATGTTCATTAACCTGAAATATGTACATTACTAATATTCTTACCATTAATAGGATAGATGCTTACTCAGTAGAAGTTGGGAAACAATGAAAATCTTATGAAAGAATAGATGATAATTCCTATGACCAGCTTGTGACATGGAAGAACTGCTTATCTGTGAGCAGTCTTCTGTTTCTCTAAAAATGCAGCTTTCAGGAGAAGTTTTTTTTTTTCAAACCAAGGTGATTATTTTAGAAGATCTTTTGGCATTGACATAGTTAAACATATTTCTTGCAATCGACTTATGTTAATGAAAATTAAATCTAATTTTGTGTTTCCAAATACATATACTCTGTAATATAACAAAATCACTTCAGCGACTATTTGTATAAGTGTTATCATGAAAGTTACAATAGCCCTGTTTCCTCTTGTAACAAACTATCTCATTGATTCTTAGCATGGACAGTAAGGAATGTCATTCAGTTTTTCAGACAAGTAGTGAGCTAGAGTGTTTTTTACTCTACAATGATGTTAACACTGCTTTTCTGAGACCACTGGCACAATTTTTCTACAAATTTCTCAAGTTGTAATTTATAAATTACAAAGTCCTAATTCTTTACAAATATATTATCTATTTGTAAATCACCATAACCACCAAGTAATTAAAGATAATGAAACCATAGTCTAAATTTTTTAATTCTTTGCAAATATATTATCTATTTGTAAATCACCATAACCACCAAGTAATTAAAGATAATGAAAACATAGTCTAAATTTTTAATTGATTCATTACTATGTACATTCATACTTCAAATGGTGTTATGGTGTTTTAATCATTTAAAACTTTTGCTGACCTTTTCCATTTCAATTAGACTGTAACTGCTTTTATCTTGTGATGTACTCTATCAAGAAATTGATCTTGGTTAATAAATAATGGGATATCATTTTTGAAGCTTGTTCATGTTCAGATTTATAAGTTAATTATACACACACATGCATGAAGACAGATACACATACACACATACAGAGAGAGAGAGAGAGAGAGAGAGAGAGAGAGAGAGAGAGAGAGAGAGTCTGAGTTAGAAAACCAGATTGTAGCTGAGGCTGACCTTGCACTCACATCATCCTTCAGGGTATAACAGCAGTAAGCCACCAGACCCAGTTTCTGTGTTAATATTAATACACATTTTTGACAGAACTCTTTATAAGCTGCTTGTCCATTCTGTGAGTATTGATAATCAAAATGCAAAGTCTGCTTCTTCTCATGTAAGTACATACATACTTCAAAGTTACAAAATCCTGGAACAAGGAAAATGTTAAGTATGACAAATGTTCTTCCCAGGATATGGAGTGTTTACTGCTACACCAAATTCAAGTCATCCATCCTATATACCATTTACTGAAGAAACAAAGTCAGGGGTCATGTAGAAACTTACTATCATGAAAGCATTGTCTCCATCTTACATTTAGCCTGTTAAATCCATTGTCTCCACACTGAGCCCTGCAACCTGAAGTTATAAAATACAAACACAGAGAGTTTTGAAGACATTTGCCTCTCCATTTCTTCTCTCCTGACAATGAAATGGCTCTGAGTTAGGCAGTAGTCTTCCCAATCCTTCTTTTAAAATTATCTTTCTTCTAATTATATAATAAAGAATGAATAATAATTCTCCACTCTGAGACTAATTTTAGTGTGTTGTATCTCCATTTAAACAACAACATTTAAAATGGTCAGTGTTAGTATTTGTATATCATCTTAATATATTAAACCTGGAAATAATCTTGAGAATGTTTATTATAATTGCTTGTGGGGTGTCTGCACAAACACATGCTTTCAAAAGATAAACTGATTTATGAACATCATGGATGTTAGCTTATGTTAGAAGTGAATAATGATAGCTTTACTCATCAGGTAGCTTCCAGACAATGGTGTCCTTGTGTCCTGTAAGAAGGGAAGGAAGGAAAAGGAAGAGAAGAGGAAGGGGTGACATGAGCAACTAAACTGAAGCTGAATCACATTATTCCAGAGAAATTTGTTTTAATACTAATGTTTCTGAATGTAAAATGCAGTGCATTCCTACTGTATAGTCTGGATAGCTGGATTAGCAGAGTTACTACTGTCCAATTTGGTTGGGCATTGATGACAACTCTCTTTCAGAGTGATCACCTTTTATAAATGGCAACCACTAATATTATTGCATGACCTCAATGAACAATGTTTGGATGGGGGAAATTCTCAGTTTTTCAAGGGTCTTTATAGACACATCTACTGTCAAGCAAGCAGGGAAATGGGTGGTTTTATTTATTTACCAGATAACTATTGAGTTATCTCTAAAGAAGAGCATCTTATTATTGCGGATCTTACTCACATTGATTCTACATTGTACCAGATAAAAAGTCATCGTTTCTTTAACATCTCTGCCTTAATTTCAGAAGGACACACTGTCTCACTTCAGGCTTTCTTTCCTTCTATTTGGTGATAAATAATTTTATTAAT
Source organism: Bramus lutescens (assembly GCA_001685075.1). Classification (NCBI taxonomy): domain Eukaryota; kingdom Metazoa; phylum Chordata; class Mammalia; order Rodentia; family Cricetidae; genus Bramus; species Bramus lutescens. The sequence continues at coordinate 257,153 of LOEQ01000457.1, read as the reverse complement.
GAATGAAAACCACACAGATGCATACACATATTGCATTTTAAAATAGGCACGTAATGAACCAATATTATTCACTAAAAGTATTTAAAAGTAATTTTATCATTCAAAGGCCACCATCAGCAATGATGTGCTTTATGAACTGATAACAAATCTGAAAAATAGATTACATTCAAAACATAATTATAGTACAGGCCAAACATTGTTTTATACTTTACCCCAATTGTATTGATGGAATATCTCCTTATGATTATATTTTTCATATTTGTTAGTATACATATATACATATATGCATGCTTTGGAATAGTGTTATGATATTGGAAATTCTATTCTACTTGATTGTTTATTTCATATATTTTACTTGTTCTTTGTAATGGCTATACCTTTTTCATTCCATCCCTTTGTTACCACTTATTTACATTGCATGTATGTGAATATTTCTGAAATTTCCAGTTCTGTCCTTCTGTTCTTATACAGATGGACTCTGTTTCCAGGCTACCTGAGTAAAGTAAATTCATCACTAATGGCCAATATCTGAAGTATGAGGTAGTATATCCCCTTACTGGAGTAGACTATGATCTTTCTTAGTTCATCATCTACAATGAGCTCAAGAACACAGAGGTGCATAAGTTCTAATCTGCAAAGTTCTTGCGTGTTCTTATGCCTTCACAGACTAATACCTTCTGATAGTATATTTTGAAGCACTTAATGAAGTAGCAGATGAGATTTAGTGGACAACACACTAAATCTATTACACTAATCTATGCAACGCTAACTTTTGGGTGCATTTCACCCACACTTTAATTGGCAGCATCCAGTGGGTGCTTATTTCTCAATTATTCCATTGATACAATATCTCTAACACTGTCAACAATGGCTTAGCTTCTTTGGATTTTAATAAGTCTGTTTTTCTCACTCCTCATGTTGATGGATCTCCATTTCCTTCCTATGTTCTGAAGAAATTATTTCTAAGGCATTTCTGAATGTCCTCACCCACCTCATGTGATGCTCTACTGCAACTGTCTAATGCCTCGGTCTTGGTTTAATATTCCTCATTCATATCATCCCAGTTGCCATGTTTCTGACATGTTAGTCTGTCTCATATAGAGTGTCACCATTTATTTACTCATTTCGAGAAAGCACTCTTATAATAGTGCCTTTATAAAAGCTTTAGCAGTTTGCACTCTCATGTAATTCATATCTCCTGCTAGATATGATTTATTAGAAAATATTTTCCTGATTTCTAGGTCTGAATACCTCTTTTGTATATATTTTTATTCAAATATTACAAAAGATATTTGATATGTCCTTTTATTTCATCATTCACTATTCCCTTTTCAAGAGTGTAAGCACACCTAGAATAGGAATGAAGGGTATATTCTAGTCTATGCTTATCCTCTTCAGAGTAGGGCTGGCTTAATAACTGGTGCTCAGGAAATATTGTTTCAACAAAAGGTTAATTAGCCAACAGGTCTATCCTTCTGAATTCTTACATTAATGGTGACCAAAACTAAAGTCACCAGGCAGTCCTTACTTCATTTTCTCTCTCTCCTGCTTGCTACACTTTCCTCCTTTTTCCATATTCCTTTTTTCTACCTTCCACATATTTTAATTTTTTTAGATATGGAAAAATATACCTCAAATTTTCTGTTGTGAAAATTCAGCAACAGAACTGCAATCCAGGGCTTTTCAATATGGCCCAGTAGAGTCAAACCTCAGCAAACATGCATTGTTGCACACTTTGCAGGATCAGTACTACTTATTGTATTTAATTGTTAGATTTTCAGAATAGCCACAATGTTTTTATATTTCTAATTGTCACAACATGATTGTTAACAATTATCAAATGCAGAGATATCTTCTAGCTTTATAATTTAAAACATAGTTGCATTTGCCAGCCACTGATGGCACATGTCTTTAAACCCAGCACTAGGGAAGAAGAGGCAGGCAGATCTCTATGAGTTCATGGCCAGACTGGCCTACAAGAGCTAGTTCCAAGACAGTCTCCAAAGCTACAGAAAAACCTTGTCTCAAAACACAGACAAAACAAAACAGAAAAACATTTGCATGTTTCTACAAAAACATGACTTTGATCAAAAATTATTTCTATATTATTTATTTAGTATCATGTAAGTTTGTGTCGTGGGATTCTGCTTACATGCAGAATTTTCTAGTCTTTGGTTAGCACAAACAAATATTGGCAGTGTATCTTGCTTATTGGAGGGCAGCTGATCCCTCAAACTTTTCTTTCTTTTGTGTCATTCTTTCTTAATCTGAGGAGAATGCTTTACAAGCAGCTAACAGAATAAATAAATGATTAGAAGAAATGCTGTCATAACATCCTTTGTGTTGAGTGGCATACCATGTGCCAGAAAAGGCTGTTACCTTCCACACGTTTGTTGTCCTTCACTCAGGTTTTGACAACTTTTTCTCATACAGAATGTTCTCAGATTGTTGACGAGCAATAAGAAGAATCATTTACATTAGTGCTAATAACCTCTGTTCCCTTTCACCTAAAACAAAGGGAAAAATATTTTTTCTTTTTTTGATCATATAATTTGTGTTGGCTTTATATAAAAATCTAATGGCTTCATTCAAGAACCATGGTGAATCCTTGTAGAGATACAAACATTTGATTTTTTTATATATTTTTCTATTTTGTTGCCATTACAAAAATGGCTAAAACGTAAGTATTGAATCAAATCCTTTTAGACTCAATCTTTGGGATGACTTCTCTAATTTTAGCATAAATTCATTAATATGTTAAAAACTTAAGGTATTTTGTAGCTATCTTTTATAAAGGGAAAAGTGACTACATATATACTTCATTGATTTTTTTATTATTTTTATTTATTTATTTTCTGATTTTTGAGGCAAATGTTCTCTGTGTACCCTGGCTGTCCTAGAACTCCCCCTGTAGATCAGGCTGGCCTCAGAGATCTGCTTGTCTCTGCCTCCCAAGTGGTGGGATTAAAGGTGTGTGTCAGCACTGGCCAGACAGTTTTTTTTTTTTAACTGTGATTATAAATACCCATTTAGATTTTCCATTTCTGAAGTGACTCTTTCTTTTTTACTCTCTATCTCTTCATGTCTTATTTTGCTCACAGGCCATGTGTTTCAGGTTTCTTATGTGCTGTCCCCCTTTGCTTCACTATTCTAGAAAACTAGCTCTGAAGGCTGTACACTGGCTGTCTTCCTATTATTGTATCCTTCTCTCCTGGCAAAGCACTGTGATCGATCAATACAGATTGAATAAATGTATGGATAGCTGAATTCATATTTCAGTTCTAATTCACTTCATCCCCAGAGAAGTATTTGGCAAATAAATGGTAACAAACCTATCAGCTTTCAAGAATATTTATCATAGTTTTATGATGCTCAATAGTAGATTTCAAATACAAACAAAAAACTAACTATAGCACATATTAAAGATCATTTTAAACTTGCAGCACTTTTTAAAAATTGACTATCTTTTCATTATTTGATTTTACAGTATTAATATTTATTTGTAAATAAAACAAGTTGTTATATCATTTAGAGTCAGAAGTTATGACTTACTTTTGTTCTCACTCATATAGTTCTACCAATGAGGCTTTGAATTTTCATTTAGAAACACTGGCAAACCTTTCTTAAAAATAGTCTATTTGTACCATCCCAGCAAAATGTGTGAGACACAGAAATAGAACATTGTGTGACGGAACAGATGCTGCAGCCATGTGAGTTTATATGATGATCCTTGTAACAGATGCTGCCTTCTAGCATTAGCCAGTTTTTAATAGGTAGGTATGACCACTTTAAAATCAGTAGAAATAAACCTGGATGTGGGTAATGTGGAAGGTCTAACATTACTCTCACATACTGAAGGTGAGTTTGTGTTATAATATAATAAATATTCCAAGGAGTAGACTTTTATTAGTTTTTTGAGACCAGCTTTCTCTGGGTAACAGCTCTTGCTGTCTTGGACTTGCTTTGTAAACCTGACTGGCCTTGAACTCAGTGATCTGCCTGCCTCTGACTCCCCAGTGCTAGGATTAAAGGTGTCCACCAGCACCACCTGACAGAACAATTTTATCTTAAATCAGAATTAATCACCATCCATATATTTTCATATGGAGGAAATGATTCAACCTCTACCATAGAACAAAACTAAAGGCAACAGAACACCCCAAACATGAGATGAACAAGGACAACACCACTGGACATGCCAAGGTGAACAAGAAAAAAAGCACATGATGCCTCAGCCCTACACAAAAAACCCATAGACAACTGAGGAAAGCTGGGATCAGAAAGGTGGTTTTCTCCAGGGGAGAGCACACTGAGTTGGTGTATATATGTGTGTATGTATATGTAGACATACATATATACATGCAGTAGTCATTTGTGAAAATAAAAAGGCCAAGTATTTAAAGAAGAACTTAGAAAGGTTCATAGAAGGATTTGAAGAGAAGAAGGGGTAGAGAAGAACTGGGTGCTGGTGGTGCCCACCTTTAATCCCAGCACTCAGGAGGTAGAGTTAGGAAGATCTCTGTGAGCTCTCGGCCAGTATGGTCTACAAGAGCTAGTTCCAGGACAGGCCCCAAAGCTACAGGGAAAAAAAACTGTCTCAAAAAGACATTAAATTAAAAAAAATAAAAGTAAAAACTAAGATTTCAATGGAAAGAGTCAGGGTACTTTGAAATTCAAGTACACATAGTTGCAGAGTGAAAAACGTATTTACTTTTATTTTTAATACTAACAAAGGTGAATAGTTGGAGCATATTAAAATGTACAGGAGACATTCCGGTAGTTACTGTAAAATTTAATCTATTCAGTTCATATAGGTGTTTGTATATATGTATATATTAAATATATATGCATACACATTTATAAATAATTTACTTTCAACATTATTTTACTTAGTTTTCTATGACAAAGATTTACAACATAATCAATTTTAACCAATACAATATGTTATTGCTATCTGTGACTATATAATACAAATATATGCTGAATACCTAAAAATTACTAAAACATAGACCTTAAATATTCCCAAGCATGATGGGGGCTTCCTCTCTGTATGCTGTGAATACCACTGGCTAATTTTAAAAAGCTGCTTTCTGCCAATGGCTTAACAGAGTAAAGCCAAGGAGGAAATCTGAACAGGTACGTAGAGAGAGAGAAGGCAGAGTCAAGGAGAAGCCATGTAGCCAGCATAGGCGACAGATGCCTGATGCTGGATGGATGCTTATAAGTAGGCCACAACCACATGGTGATACACAGTTTAAAAGAAATGGGTTAATTTAAGATATAAAAGCTAGCTAGAAATATGCATAAGCCAGTAGGCCAAGCTGTGCCTTAACTGATACAGTTTCTTGTGTGATTATTTTGGGTCTGGATGTCTGGGAAATGAACGAGCAGCCTCTGTTTAGATTGGTGCCAATGAGGTCGACTACATTCACATAAAACCTGAGAAAGCTTGGTGATGTGGGATTCCCCTCATTATGCTGTGATTACCACTAATGAATAAAGTACCTGCTTTGGACCTATAACAGGGCAGAACTTAACTTGGCCAGGAAAACTAAACAAAATGCTGGAAGAAAGAAGGGAGAGTCAAGGAGAAGCCATGTAGCCACCAGCAGAGACAGTTGTGCTGAAACTTTGCTGGTAGGCATGACCTAATAGTGATGCACAGATTAATGGAGATGGGTTAAATTAAGATGTAAGAGTTAGCAAATAAGAAGCTAGAGCAGGGATGTAAATAATATAGTTCGTTGTGATTATCTTGGGAGTCTGGCTGACTGAGAAACAAATAAGTGGCCTTTTACAACAGCTGAGAAAGGAATTCTAAACACAAAAGAACAGAGTTAAACATAGCTTCTTGGTTGCAGGCATTTTTTTTCGATGGGCTCTGTTTGCTGGCAGTGAGCAGGAGTGCCTCAGCTCCTTTAAAAGAAGGCTTACTTACTCAGCTTAAGAAATGGCAACTTCCTATTTCATGCTGTTAGAATGAACTCTGGATCTTTCAGGAGACCAAGCACATAAGTGGGGTTTGTGAGCAGCATGCTACTAGTTGCTTAATGGTGACATAGACCCACTGCAACCCTCGATCTAGGGAAACATGCATGGCTCTCAAAGGCAGCAAAGATGCCTCTGCCATGTTGGACTGGGCTGAGCCAACAGGCAGAGTGGAAGAGTTTGTTCTAGCAATGCCCATTTAGCATTTAAAAAAAAAAGTATTCAAGCAAAAATCAACTATAGATATGCAATAAAGACAGATTCAGACAGAAATAAACCTCTGAACTGGTCACAGCATGTTTAAAATAATCAACATAGGCTTGGGAGAGAGAAGAAAAAGAATATAGACATTTATAAAAGGTAGTAAAGGTTTTTTAAAAATAAAACAAAGTCTTTTTAAAAAGAGTACAGACAGTCATAGATTAAAAGAGAAAAGAAAAATAAGTCACTTAAAGATGGAATATACAGAGAGAGTATGGATTATGCATATTATTGTGTTATCTTTGATTTTTTTGACTATGAATGAGCTAAGTACAGAGAGACTGCTAAGCTAAACAAACATAAAGGTATCTTGACTTCACAATTTGGGTCTAAGGGTAAGTTGCTTCGGAAAAAAGGTTCTGCTTTTGTTTCCATAGAAGATAAAAATTTATGCATCCCTTCTAGATTAGTGCAGTTTGATGGACCAAGATCTCCTGAAAGGTTACCACAAACCCTAAAATTACTTTACCCAACAAAAAGCAGGAAACAGTTCAGAGAGAACTATACCCAAATTTCATAAATTATTGTTTATAGCAAAAATGTAAAATTGTACATAGTAAAGCTACTAGAAAATGTGTTCAACACTAATAGTACTGTGAAAATTGCTCTTAATATGTGGATATTGACTTTTATTGTGGAAGTACAATCAATTATATATGAAAAAAAATTAAAAGCCTACATATATATTTATTTCCATATACATATATAGACATACCTAATTATACTTAAGTTTTAATATAAATATACTAAATTACTTAAATATACACTGAATACATTTCATATACTGAAAATACGCTCAATATAAAGGCAGTTTTCAATGAGTATGTCATGTTGTCGCATATATCCTTATTATAATGTTGTTAATTTATTTTCCATTGAATTTGCCACTAGTATTCACATTAACTCATTTACATTATACTTTAATATAAAACAAGTAATCTTGATCTACCAATACAAATTTTAGACTATATTGCTGTGGTCTTATGTTATTGCATGTCTTCAGAAGAGAATTAATCAATATAGCACAAGAAATACCCAGATTTGCTTTCTGTCATCGCCAGAATTCTTGTAGTCTTACGTTATACAAATGTTACTAAGTGAATGGGATGAGGTGATGAAAGCTTGTGGCTGTCCTTATCATCAGTGTTCATTGATCCTATGCTGTGCATCATATATTTCCTGAGGCCTCCAGCTCTTGTGTGAAACTTGCTGCTGCACCCCTTCACATTCATTCATTTTTCACAAAGATATTATTTTTATTTTGCTTTTTTCCCCTGAAACTGTAGGATATATTAAAGATCAGAGGCAATGGTATGCAGGTAATATCCTGGGTCATTTCTAATACTAGATCCAAGGTCTCTGTTAGTCACAGGCTTTCTTCAAGTATTAGTTTCTTAAAATATAAAAAAAACCTTTAAAATTAAGCACAGTTTTTTTTAGTGAATGCCACGATTATTCAGACACCCACTTTTTAAAAAGTATTATTTAACTTTTAAATAATATGATTCCTTTATTTCCCCTTCCCTTTCCTCCTTCAACACCATCTCATATATCCCTTGTTCTCTTTTAAATTCAGTGACTTTCCATTAATTGTTGTTATATATCCCTAAATACATACATATAGCCTTCTCCATCTATACAATGATATTTGGATAATCCCTGTTTGTGATATCAAGACTTCTAATGCATGCTGTCATTTTTATAGAGATTTTGTTATCTTATTGGCATTACTAACAAATGCAGACTTGAGTTCACTAGGAAGAATTTATTAAATGTTATGTGATCCTTTACTTATTATCTCAATGTGGTATAACATCATTTTTAGAAAATGGCTTATGAACAAAATTATTTTTAAGGCAATGACAGTGATATGAATATAATGTGAATTGCATAATTAGAACCAAGTATAAAATTGTGAAATCTACACATTGTACAGAAAGAGAGTAGTAAAGAGTGGACTCTAAGCCATCAACCATCTAGAGGATTAACATTATAGAAATAAGTTACAAATACAAATGATACCAGTGAGTAGCAAATCATAAAAGGGTGAATCTTACAACTACAGCATTACTAACTCAGCATATTCTCCAACCATACTATAAACATTTGTCCTTACATGTACAGGAAATGCAGTCCTATCATCAAAGAACCTTCCCTATTTGCATTCCTCTCTATTCAGAGACCAAGTTTAATCAGCACCATTTATTGTAGAGGAGGTCATTTTTCCAGTGGTATTTCTCACTTCTTTATCAAACATAAAGTGTCCATTGGTGTGTGGATTTACGTCTGGTTCTTCAATTTGATCCTATTGATCAATGTGTCTCCTTTTCTACCAATACCATGTGATTTATACTACTATAGTTCTGTAGTACAACTTGAAATCATGGGTTATAATACATCCAGCTACTCTTTTATTATTTAGTATTGTTTTAGCTATCCTGGGTTTTTTGTTTTCATATATAAAGTTGAATATTATCCTATCAAGGTCTATAAAAAATTGTGCTAGGATTTCAATTGTGACTGTGTTAAATTTGTAGACAGCTTTTGGTAAGATGCCCATTTTATTATGGTAATCCTAACGATCCATGAGCATGGGGAATTTTTTCATCCTCTGATATTTTATTAAATTTCTTTCTTCAAAGACTTGATATTTTTGCCATAAAAGTTTTTCACTTGCTTGGTAAGAATTACCTCAAGATATTTTATATTATTTGAAACTATTGTGAAAGGAATTGTTTCCCTGATTTCTTTCTCATTTAGTTTGTCATTTGTATAGAGGAGGAATGTTGACTTTTTTTTTATTAAATCTTGCATCCAGCCACATTACTGAAGTGTTTATTAGCTACAACAGTTTCCTGGTAGAATTTTTAGGGTTACATGCTATGGGACAATGGACTTTTATCCTTTCACTTGTATTATTTTTAATAAAATGCTGACTGGCTGGTAGCCAGGCAGGAAGAAGAGGTGGGACGATAAGAACAAGAGAATTCTGAGAAGAGAAAAGAGTCAGTCTGCAAGCATCACACAGATACAGAGAAAGCAAGATAAGAATGCCTCACTGATAACAGGTACCAAGCCACATGGATAACAGAAAAGAATTACGGGTTAAGATGTAGGATGTAAGAGTTAATAAGAAGCCCGAGCTACTAAGCCAACCAGTTTGTAATTAACGTAGACTTGTGTAATTTTTTGGAACTGAATGGCTGCATGACCAGGCAGGACAGAAACCTCCACCAACAGTTACATATGTACATTATCATGTCATCTACAAATAATGATAATTTGACTTCTTTCTTTCCAATTTATATGACCTTAATATTTTTCAGTTGTCATATTGCATATTACTCTAGCTACATCTTCAAGTAATATATTGAATAGACATAGAGGGTGCGGACAGCCTTGTTTCCTTACTGATTTTAGTGTAACTGCTTTGTATTTTTCTTGATTTAATTTGATGTTGCCATTTGGTTTGATACTAATTGCCATTGTTGTGGGTACATATGTCCCCTTTACCCCTGATATCTCCAGAATTTTTACCATGAGTCATATTGCATTTTGTCAAAAGCCCATTTTTATATCTAATGAGATACACGTGTGTTTTATTCTTTAAGTGTTTATACAGCAGATTACTTTTACTGATTTTTGAATACTGAACAATTTTTGCATCTCTGAGATAAACTCTACTTGATCATGGTGGATAATCTTTTCGATATGTGTTTGACTGAGTTTGCAAGTATTGGGAAATTTTGTAGTTGTTGTTGTTGTTATCTTGTCAACAACTTTATCTCCTTGCCTTTCTACTTTTTGTTTTCTTTTTCTTCTTTTTTTTGCCCTACATAATATTTTTATTGACTCTTTGGAGATTATTATGTATCCTATACCCCTATCACATTTGCTTCCCAGTTCTTCCTAGCCACATCCCTCCCCCTAATTTATGACCTCCTCTCCAGCCAAAATAATCCAATTTCTGTTATCCATATACTCACTGTGTCGGAAATTGGACTGTAATTCTGTTTCTTTGTTGAGTTTTTATGAGCTTTGGAAATCTGGTTAACTATGGCCTCAGAAAAATGAATTGAGTGATTTTCCTTCCATTTCTATTTTGTGGAATAATTTGAGGAATGTTAGTGTTAACTCTTCTTTGAAAGTATGGTTATAAATGCTTCACAAACTCCCTGGTCCTGGGCTTCATTTGGCTGAGAGATTACTAATGAAAGTTTCTATTTTACTGGGTTTATCTTCTCAATTATTTTTCTGATCTTGACTTAACTTCAATAAGTGTCACCTATCAAGAAAATATTCCATTTCTTTCAGATTTTCCAATTTGGTTGAGTACAGGTTTTTAAAATATGTATTTATGATTCTCTGGTGTTCTTTGATTTCTCTTGATCTGTTTCCCACTTTGTTTCATATTTTGTTAATTTGGGTAGTTTTGCAGTCTTTTCATTAGTGTGAGTAAGTATTTATCTTGTTGATTTTCTCAAAGAAACAGTTCTTTGTTTCATTGATTCTTTGTATTGTTCTCTTTGTTTCTTGGGTCAAAGACCTTACCATAGAGTCAAAAAAACTGAACTTGATAGAAGAGTAAGTATGTACTAGCTTTGAATGCATTAGCACAGGAGATAGCCTTCTGAACAGAATACCAATTGTGTAAGCACTGAGATCAACAACTAATAAATTGGACCCCATGAAATTGAGAAGCTGTTTTATTGGGCAAAGGAAATAATTAATCAAGCAGAGAGGTAACCTACAAGTAGGAAAAGACTTTTTATCAACTCGACATCCAATAGAGGACCCATATCCAAATTATATAAAAAAAATTCGAGAACTAGATCTCCAAAAGCCGAATAATCTAATTAAAATGGGGTACAAATAAACAGATAATTCTCAATGCAGGAAATGTTTAAAAGTGCTAAAATCCTTAGCCATCATAGAACTGCAAATCAAAACTACTTTCAGATTCCATCTTGCATCTATCAAAGTGGCTAAAATTATTCCACAAGCGACAGTTCATGCTGGAGATGATGTGAAGCATCGGAAACACTCCTTTATTGCAGGTGAAAGTACAAACATGCACACACACTGTGGACAGTAGTATGATGGTCAGTCAGAAATTTGGGACCAGATCTACCTCAAGAGCCTGCTATACTACTGTTGGGCTTATACCCAAAAGACACTTGCTCAATCATGTTCATTGTGGTTTTATTCATAATATTCAGAAAATGGAAACAACCTAGAAGTCCTTCAACAGAATAATGGATAAAGAAGGTGGTACAGTTACCTAATGAAATAATACTCAATAGTTTTATTTAATCATGACATCATGAAAATTTCAGGCAAATAGATGGAACTAGGAAAAAACCATTCTGAGTGATGTAACCCAGATCCAAAAAGATAGATATGGTATGTATTTGCTTATAAGTGAGTATTAGTCTTTAAGTAAATAACAACCAAGCTATGATCTGCAGACCCTGAGGGGTTAGACAAAAATGAGTAGCCTAGGGGAGCTAAATGGACATCCCTGGGAAGAGGAAATAGGGCAGATATAATGGGTGTACTGGGGAGAGACATGAAAGATCAGGTTGGGGAATGGGGTAGAGGTAGAGAGTGCAAGGAAAGACAGCTAGAATTTGGGATATTTAGGGAGTCATGGGGAACCTAGTGCAGTGGAAACTTCCTGGAATATATGAAAGTTATCTTAATTAGGTCTCCTAGTAATGGGGGAAACAGTCTCAACTGCTCTTCTCTTGTCCCCAGACTAGGCTTCCAGCGGTGGGACTAGGTTGCATTCAATGGATTTGTTGGCCAAGGGGGTCCCAGGGGAACCACAAATAATCCAGACTGTTGCTAAGACAAAGGGTTGTTCTTCACAAAGTGAGTGTGGGATAAAATTGTTGAGAATAACACCTACACAACTGGTTGATCATGGAGAAGTTGAACTGATGCCTACGTGGAGCCTTCACATCTAAGTTCTAGTCTCTTTGCTGTGGAAAGAAAAGAAAGACTCTAGACTGCTGAAGAGAAAAATGGATACCAACCCAGATGCAAACCTTTGACCCACAATCTATTCTACTTGTAAAATATGCTAGGGCAATAGTGGAACAGAACTTGTGGGAGCATCCGACCTATGTCTAATTTAACATAAAGCACACTCTAGGTAAAGGAGCTCATAACCTACTCTGTTTTCTGTTTTGTTAATCAAGAACCACAGATGAGATAGCTTAGATACATAAGCTAAAATCAAACATGACTGGTCTTAAAGAAAAGAAAAGTATCAGATTAGAGATATGGATGAAAGGTTAAGAGTACTATCTGTTCTTCTAGAGATTCTCAGTTCAGTTCTCAGTGACCAACTTAGGTAGCTCACAACCAAGAATTCAATTCCCAGCAACCACATGGTAGCTCACAACCATCTATAATAAGATCTGGTGACGCTTCTGATGTTCAGGCAGAACACTGTATACATTACATACAAATAAATCTTTTTTTTTTAAAGGGATCAGTAAAATGTCACATAATATTTGGCTATACCCACAGATCAGTGCCTTATCCAGTTATCACCAGAGAGGCAACATATGAAAGCAGATTCAGAGACCAAAAGCCATGCAGAAAAAGTCTAAATGGGAGGTCTTTATTAAATCCTGCTCCTCAGATCTCAGGGAATCCCAAAGAAAGGGATGTGAAAAGGTTGTAAGACCCAAAGGTATAGAACACACCATGAGAACAAGTCCCTCTGAGCTCATGGTTCTTTACCAGGTCCTCTGCATATACAATATAGCTATAGCTTAGCACTTTTATAAGACTCCTGACTCTCAGAACAAGTGGGTCTCTGATTCTTGTACCTGCACCTGTTAGGTTGCATGTCTAACTTCAGTATAATAGTTTTGTATACTTGGTGTCCTACTATACCAAAATACTTGAGACTGAGCACTTAAAAATGATGGCCATCTAACTTATGGTTATGATGGCTAAAACATCTAAACTGCACTGGGATAACCCCTTTGTGTTCTTGCAGCATCATGGTATGCTGCATGACATCACAAAATAACATCGCAGGTAGTAGAAGCAAGGTAAATAAATATTTAGAAGAGCTAGGAATCCAGAAAAAATAAATCATGGTTATGCCTACATAACAACCTGTTCTAGAACGCATTGACCCAGTTCTATAAGATCTAAACAAGAATAATACCTACAAAATATGGTGTGATTTGTGCAACTCCAAAAATAGTTGATATCTTCATATTTTCTCTACCTATCAATGTCAAGATAGAAAAAAATAGGATTCTAGTACAGAGTCTAGAAAAAATAAACACTAATTCTTAGCAAAATTATTTTATTAGTAAGCTATATGCTTCATGTTTCAAAATAAATAAATAAATCTGTTCTTATATCAATAATATTGCATGAACTCCATGCATTTTCCAAACACTTTATAGAGAGGAGGTATCTACAAGATAAATGTGATAATGTGATATAAGCAGTGGTCTCTAGCATATCACTGTTCCTTTATTCTTTTTTTATAACAGGTAGTATGATACGTGTTTGGAGTACTTGAACATTTTTAGGTTTTTCCTTTGATTACTTTTGTTCTTCATTTTTTCTTTCCATTTTGTTTTTCAAAATATATTTGTTTTTAATTTCTTTTGAATTTTACACTTAAAAAGTTAATGTTATCCTGAAAAAGTGATTATTGCTATTTGCAAATGGAATTGATTTTTCTTGTCAAACTGTTTCTCTGTTTATATTTATAAATTCTTTACACCTCTACATGAAGCCTCAGAGACCCTTATCTAGAGCAGCTCACTTTTTCTGTTAGACCAACATATTCGGCATGATTTATTTGGTAAAAACCAAGACAGAATGTGATATTCTTTTTAAAAATACTATTATATGCATTATCTCAGCACTGTCAAGAGTAAGGACAGTGTGGTTTCAAGCATGGGAAGAATAGTCCAGTTATCTGAGTCATATTTACAGAAGTGTATCATATACCAGGCCCTGAGGGGTTGCTTAATATCAATAATGCTTCCAATAATGGCAAGCACATGCTGATGAATTGCAGCCTTTGAAATATTGTATATCATATAACCTTATGAAGTCTATGAGTGTGTACTCAAAATATAAGGAAATATATTTTGAAATGTGTAAAATACAATCATGAAGAATCTTGTTATCAGTATTACTGGACATACATATAAATTCTAATTTGATCATTTTTAATAACTTTGGTAATTTTACTATTTTAATATTATTGCAATAATTTAAAATTTCAGAATGCATTGTGATGATATGCTTATAGTCAGAGCCCATGGACCTGGGTTGAAAATTGAGCCACAGTAGTCTAACAACTGTGCTTTCATGCTATGTTGTCTCCGCTACAAATCACAGATTCTCCTGTTTGGAGGAAAACAGAAGCCTCAGTACAGAGGCTGATTAAACACCCAATCCTGTATTCTATCTAACATGACCAATTAATTCGCTTTGCGTGTGCTTCATGGAGAAAGAGGGAGACAAAAGAGACCACTTGTGTCTCACTCTCATTATTTTCATTGTGACCAAAGTCGTTAAGAAGGAAAAACCACACAGAAAATAAAAGTTTGTTTTATGGACCAGGTAAGTGTATTCCAAAGTTACACTAGGATTACAGACTGGCAGGGCAGGACCAACAGTGAAAATGCTTACCTTTGTGTTAAATATGACAATGCTTATGTTGGTGTTAAATAGGACCATGTTTATCTTGGTGTTAAATAGGACAACCCTCTTTCTTAAAAGGTTATGTCTACAGTTAACAACTGTTCAAACAGAAGTGGTAAATCAAGAACTTTTCTACAAAGGGAGAGAAAGTAAACATCTCTGGATTTGTTACATCCTTATGCTCTGCATTGCAAATAATCAAGTCTGCCACCATAGCACGGAAACAGTTCACAAGCATGTGTGAGTGAAAGGGCGTGGCTGTGTTCCAGAAATCATATTAATAAAACATTGGGAGGTTCTAGACTTCAAACCTAATTTGTCAGTTTCAGTCTTAGCTGACATGATGAATGTTACTTACATCCAAAAGAGAAGTGCAAGCTGGAAAGGGGAGTAGATTGTTGACGATAAGGCTTCCAGCTGCTTAGACAGTGGTGATGTTCAGAATCAGAGACAGCGACAAAATTCTGATTGCATTATAATGCTGGATCAGGTAGATTAATGAATATTGTTCAAAAGTGGTAGGTTTAAGTTTATCGTTAGATATTTATACTTTTAAGGACAAAATGTAGTCCAAATAAATATTTTATGTCTAGAATAGATAGAAAAAAAGACCACACAATTATTAGAAAATCCTGAACATAACTGCTCATAGCAAGAGGCCTTATTTCAGATCCCGAGTCCTGGAAACTCCATATGCTAATCAAACACATACTCTGGAGAGCTATTTAGAACTTGACTAAGCTGACTCTTACTAACTTATTATTTTTAACTAACTTATTTTTGCTGTTGTATTCTCAAATTCTGCAATACAAGAGATTTTTTAGTGAATAATCCTTAAATTCTTTTCACTTATTAAAGATCTTTCTAGTAGAATTATTACATTTATAGCACAATTTCCTTATATTTATTCACTTACAGTATGCATAATTTTGCTAATAGAAATCTTGTAGGTACGGATCATTTGTCGCTTTACATCATATTAAACCTCACATTATAATTAAACCTTCAATTCTAAGAGTAGGAGCTATTAATGTGAAATTATTCTAAAAGATGAAGGGAATGGAACTATAGGCTACTGATCACTATCACAAAATACTGTGCAAACAAATTTAGTATTGCATATCCTTCTAGGACTTTCCCTTTAAGACATTTTGGGATCATCCTCCATGAAGTAGTAGGATAATTAACTTGTACTTTACATTTCTGTCTACCTAGAGTAGAAGCCATTCTGCCCTGTTGGAGGAACTCCTAGGGAGAAAATAAAATTCCTTTAACATTAGAGTAATTGTTGGAATATTGTGTTAGAATATTGTGATGGAACAGCAGAATAATCAATTTTATGTGTAATAAAAGAAAAAAAAAAAAGAAAAAGGTGAGCTACCTCAGTCAGGAATACAAGATGTCATTTAAGAGTGTCTCAATATAACAAAAATAAATTTGTCACTAATGTATCTTGCCAGATTGCACAGCTTGTGAGAGTGAAGGGTGCTTCATAATAACATTCGTCATTATTAGGCCTTCTCAGCTCAGTGCTGTAGAGAATATAAACACAAATATTTATAGCTTCTTAATAAATGTACTTTAGTTTTTCAGGACATTGACGAGTTGGCTATCAATTTCTGACACAACATATTGTGGAATTGCCATTTAATATTTCTCAGGACTAGCTGGAACAAGTCTTCCTTTCTTAAGTGGCACATGTTCATTTTCTGCCTTCTCCTCATCCTTACCACCTGCTAATAGTGTTTCAGGCAACAAAACAGCGGTGCTCTCAGCAGACAGTGTAACCTCCTCCGGAGCTGTGGCAGTGCAGATGGTACACTGTGAAACAAAACCCTTAAGACCGTGTTGAACTGCTTTTATTTCTTCTCTTTGAATTCTTTGATTCTCCTTTACTATTTGACACTAATTTGATAAAAAAGAAAACCTCTCTGAAGTATATATGTAAGCACACTAGAAAATACTCTGAGTATTGAGTACAACCTCTCATTTCAGGTCTTTTCAGTCAATCTTTACTGATATGCAAATCCATACATTTGTGAATACAGTTACCTATCACGAGAACATTTACTTTCTTATGTCAGAATTATTTTATGGTTTGTGCTTGCTAATATTTTTTCTCCATTTAGCAAATTTAAGAAGAAGATGAATCTTAGCAATAATTGTATTTTTTAACCTTAAAATTTATATTAGCTGTAAGAAATTTTAATAACATCAAAGAATTTCATCAGGAGCAAAAGCATCAACTATTTAGTAATGATTTTGTTAAAGAGCGTATATTGTGAACTGAATGACTCAGTTTTAGTAGCAGAATATTTAGAATACCTTCTTGGTTAAATGCATGAACATGTAAGAGAATAAAATTAGAGAATATATGTAAATATATAATCATGATTTCTCCAACTTAATATGGTCTTATATGAATTATATATTTTGTGCTGTAATGCATGGAAAACTTTCTCCCAGTGCCTAAACAAACCCTCACAAGGTGGACTATCTTCCTATAAGCTATTATGAGAAAGGTCCCTTAGGTCCCCAACGTAAGACAGGCAGTAGGCACTTCTGTTGGTGGTCATCCTTAGCTAACTGACAATGTTACTAAAGACATCACCTGCCTTGGTACCAAGATACAGAGAAGTCAGAATAGAGCCACTATGGAAGCTTCCTTCCTTCTGACAAGCATTCATGCGTTCTAAGGTGCTGTGCAGGCTCACAGGGGGAAAAATATCCTCCACAATCTTAATGAGCTGTGAACTCTGTGGGCAACAACACCAACCTGCCAGGAAAGATGAATCCACTGGTGTGAAAGAGGCAAGTCTGTTATGGGGGTAACCAACCACTCTCAGATTATATTTGATTCTTGCTCCACAGGGGAAAATTCAGGTCTGCTATGATAAACATAAAAAGAAGCTATGACTCGGGAGGTTACAGACCCTTGTGGGGAAGCAACAGCTGTTGTTTTGCTAAACAGAAATAATATATATGTCAAATTTTCTTCTAAGTCACCATGGTCATAGATTACATTGCTGTCAGCTGTGGTTGGAAAAGTTTCATTGGCAATGTTCTAAAGTAACGCCAGGGACTCACAAGTAGTCAAGTGAAAGAGAAGAAATGAATTATGAACGATATATGTAAATACCCTCATAGTTCCAGAAAGGAAATTTGTAAGAGAAAGTTGAATGGTAGCCTAGACCACTAATCTTGTGTGCAAAAACAAAACAAAATAGAAAAAAAACAATACTTATTTGAAACCACAGTAGTTTTTATTACCTAAATACAATCTTCAAAGACTTGGCCTATAAGCTTTTATCACAGTAGTTGCAGCGACCCATTAGGCCTTACCATTCCCTAAGACAATGGGAGCAGAACCAGAATTTTTCTCAGTATTGTAAACATTCTTAAGGTGTACATTCTTTTGTAAAAAAAACTTTTATCACACTCTATAAAAAAATCTAAGAAAATTCAATGAGCACTATCAAGGAGACGAGAAAGCAGAATGTGGTGAGTGTAGCGATATTTGAGACAAAAGGATGATATAAAGTAAATGGAGAACAAAGGAATAATCGAGAATTGGGAATATGATCAAAGAATAGAATGGATATATATATATATACGAATATATATGAAAATGCCATTTTGAAGCCTATTAGTGTGTATAATATACGCCAATGTTTTTAATATTTTAAATTTTTGTATTAAGTGAATAAATAAAATTAATGCACAAGTAATTTATGACTGGAAAGTTATAAATACTCCTTTTTCTCTTCAAAAATATAAATATGTTGACAGATTGTGTTGAGTAGGGTGTTATTCAATTACACTTCTAGAAATAAAACTGTGTGGGTAGGCTTCATTATATCAATTTCACAAAATAAAGTTAATGTCTAAATGAAATAAAAATATGGAAATAACAATATAGTTATTGAAGATTGGTGATCATCGAAAAGCAATATTTACAAGGACAATTTCAAAAGTCCCTAAATATCCATTCATCTTTAGAGTCCCAAATTTCCTTTAAAAGATAAGGAAAAATTATATCATCAATAGCATGACTGTCACTAATAAAATTCAGTTTAATTACTTAGAAAATTTCTCTGGAAAGATACTGTGCTGGGAAGTGAATATTTAGAAATAGAAGATCAAATGCCCTTCCTTAAGATCTTCACAGGTTGATGTAGGAGGGTCATCTGTCTATGTGTTACTTTCATTGGTTAATAAAGAAACT
>LOEQ01000457.1:210569-235092 GCA_001685075.1 Bramus lutescens | reverse complement strand
GCTCGGTTCTGTGCTCCAATGTGGGTCTCTGTCTCTAGTTCCATCCATCGCCAGATGAAAGTTCTATGGTGACATGCAAGACATTCATCAGTGTGGCTATAAGATGGGACCAGTTGAAGAGTGATTTAGAACACCATACAGAATTTTAGTGTTATCAAAAACTGTATTCCATAGTGGTCACACTATTTTGCATTAAAATCTACAGTGTGTGAAGACGCCTTTCCCCTGGTACCCTTTCAATGTCTGTCACTTAATTTCAATAGCACTCATTTTGTTCTAGAATGAGAAGAACACTCAATGCAGTATTCTCAGGAATATTCCTCACAATTACACTCAAATTATAATTTCCTAGGTTTCTGCTGCCATTTGAATATCAAATATCCCCAATATTTTCATGCACAATCCCCTGGTGTTGGTAGGTACTCTTTTGGAATATTGTAGAGCCTTTTGAAGCTTTTGGAACCTCACCAGAGAAGTGAGCATGTTGTAGCACAGTCCTTCAGCAGCAGAACATTTATTGTTTTAGCCATCAACATTGCACAACAGCTTCTTCAGCCTTTGAATTTGGACTCCCACTAACGTCTCTCCTGTGAGCTTGTGAGTTGTAACCTCGAACTGGGTAGCATCATTAGTCCATTATTTGATTGCACCTAGTACCCAGAAACAACTGAAAACTTACAAGCATCTGTGGTCTCTGTGGATCTCATCTATAGATGACCAGTGAGGGCCATTTAGCCTTTCACTGTGAAAGCTAATCTAATAAATTCTTTTAAAATATATGCCTTTCTTCTGTTCCTCTAGCTATCTTCAGCTAATATATATTTTGGTAACTGAATGGTTCTGGAGAAATCAAATTATAACAATGAATTTCCTCAAATGGCTTTATGGTTTCTGGACATGCCTTCTCTAAACTGTACAAACAAAAAGTTTTCAGAGACCTTTGAATAGCATAAGAACATGGATAAACACTAGTGTGAACTGTTTAAATAACTGCATACATAAATATATCCGATGCTCTTCATTATTACTATTTCATTCTTATTACTTCATTACTTGAAAGAGTCTATAAATAGATCAATTTTATCCTCATGCAAAAAAACCTTTGTAGAATTCTGAAAGAACACTGATTCAAATTCTCAAATCCAGACAAACATGAACAAACTCACGTATTCACTGAGTTTCCCAGTGGAGAATCTTCACTGTAGGCATAGTTCTTAAGTAGCTGAAATATCCACACAAATATAAAATTTTATATATTAAAGGAGTGACATGATGTTCATACACACACACACTCAATTAAATGGGGATATATATATATACATACATATATATATACATATATATATATGTATATATATACCACCTAAAACATGAACCATTCCATTGTGTAAAAAAATGTTAATAAGTTTTTTTTCTATTTTTTGAAAAATATACTTTATTTAATTGTTTATTTATTTATTTGTAGGATTGGTGAATAGAAATTTGGGAGGTTCTTTGTAGGAGGGATAACAATAATCTGAATATGATGTGGGATTGCCCTCTGTATGCTGTAAATATCATTGGTGAATAAAGAAGCTGCTTTCAGCCAATGGCATATCAGAACATAGCCAGGCTAGAAGAGACATATATAGAGAGAGTAGGTGAGTCAGGGAGATGCCATGTAACCAACAAAGGAGAAAGATGCCAGCCATCAGCTGGAACCTTGCTGGTAAGCCACGAGCCTCCTGGTAAAATATGAAATAATGGAAATGGGTTAATTTAAGATATAAGACCTAGCTAGTGATATGCTTAAGTGATTGCCCAAGCAGTGTTTTAATTAATACATTTTTGTATGATTATTTTGGATCTGGGTGAATGGGAATGAACAATCAGTCTCTGTCTACATGAATATGTTGCATGAAAAAATATATTTCCAATTAAAAATATTTTAAAATGAGTTCATGTAATATTTCACACATATGCACACAAAGACATATTCACCATTATGCACATTAGCGTAGAGAAATTTTGTTGATCCGACCTGTTACTAAGTATCCGTGATCCAACTTTTTCAGTTGTCCCTATTGGATACCTTTCTCAGCCACTAGTAACCAATGTCCTGTTCCCATATATGGCTGAGATCATGTGGTAGTTGTGTTTGCATTCTACTTCTTTTTAATGATAATCTGCAGGCCCGCACATGCATCAAATTTTATTTTTCTGATGTGTAAATAGCATTCATAAATATATATTCAGCTCAGAATACATCCCATTTATTTATTTTATTCATAAGGTGGTAGACACTGAAGTTGTATGGAAAAAGTATACGCCCATGAAATTGCTCAGAACTGTTAATCTATAATTTAATAAGAAAGCAATATTGTAAGTATAGGAAGTTATGAATAAATAACACTTACATACAAAGATAGGACAATCTGTAACAGATTTTTTTAAGCTAAACCCAGCAAAACATATAAAGGAAAATGCATTGTGGTTATATGGGATTCACCCCTAAACAATAAGGTTACTTAAATTATCAAATTTAAGTGAATATAACTTGCTCTATTAATTAAAACATAACACTAGCAGCAATCTGCATTAGCTTTTCATTGGAGGAATAGTTTTGCAATAAAAAAAGAAAAGAGGGCTATGATAAAATGCAACATCCATTCAGGTTAATGAAAAATGATAATTCTTGGTAAATTGGGAGTGGCCAGAAAATCCCTTAACTTGATAGTACATTTTAATGCCCAGAGCTACCATCATTCATAATCCCCAAAGTTCAAATATTATTCATTAAGCTCCAGAATGATTTATGAGACCACACTTTTTTCACTTCTATTGACTAATGTACCTGAGATTTTAGCTAGTGCAATGTCACAAGTTTAAAAGTTAAAAAGGATTCAGATTATAAAACATATACAGAACTATTTGTCTGCAACCTACAAAATGTAACCTCTAGAATAACTTTGTATATTAAGGTTGGAACATGCCAGGTAAATACGAGGAAAATAAAATGATTTTAAAATAAATACAATTGACAATGACATAGAAAAAATAGTGAGTAAATATCACAAAATATTTTCAAAACATACACGCTGAACATTTTAAAATATTACTAATGTAAGTCAAAATTTTGAATAAGTAGGCAAATGCACTATTTTTAAATGCTAAGTTCATTCAAAATTTCATGGGGAAATGAGAAAAATAATCTTGAAATCAAACAAAATTATAAGGTTTAACTTATGAAGTCAAGACCTCTCCATTACTTATGAAGTTAAAGTGTCAAACAGTGTGAAAGAGTATCAAGAAAGAGAGATTAGTTCAGTTGAATAGAGAGTGAGGCTAGAAACTGGCCCCAAAATATGTACTTGAATGAATTTATTTCTAGTAGAAATCTTCAAACAACAGAGCAAAAAAGATAATATTTTACTACAGGATTCTGAAAAATTGGATCTCGATCAGCTAAAATTATATTTTTATGATGCTCCAAATTGATACAAAATTGAGATAAATATGAAATTACAAATTTCAAGGAAAAAAAAGTATGTTTGGGAGTTTGTCAAACATTTTATGCAACTAAACCAAAAGCATAATCCTAGAAATGTAATATAGATTATAATTTAACCAAATTAAGACATTCAGATCTTTTAAATTCAGTTTAAGAATGAACTAAGAAACTATTGATTGTGAAGAAACATTTCCAAGGCATTTATCGGGTAGTACTTTTATAATAACACTAATGGTTCTCGTAGTCTATAAATAAAAAACCGGAACTTTAAAAGGTGAATAATGCCAAACAAGACAGCACATGATATGTGAAAATGAGACACACTGAAGAACATATTGTAAAATTTCGTGTATGTGGGGTTCAAGGGTAGATGAACTTGATTTGTGGTGAAAAAACTCAGAACTATAGTTGTTTCTGAATTTGACAGTAACTGAGATCCCAAGAGGATCAAGGAGGGTCCCAAATGATCCAATTGATTCATACCTTCATAGGAAAGGTGTAGAATTGTACACAGTTATATTTGTTCATCAAAATTGCTTTGTTAATACATCTATATTTGTGAATACATTTGTATTTCGATGTATTCATTTTCTTCCTGTAAAATTGACTGAGAGAACAGCGAATGGAAATATAAGTTCTAAAGGATATTAACCATAAATATTGCTTCTCTTTTGAGGGGAACCGTGGATTCTGGGGCTTAATTATAGTCCTGTTTACTTTGTACATGGCTTAAATTTTCCGTGCTAAAATAGTTTAAAAGATTAAAGCATGTAATTTTGACAATGGAAGGCCTGTGCATTTGTCGAACTAGTCAGCAGTGATAATTATTTCAGAAAATCAAGGCCATGGAAAAATACTTTTATGGAGAATAAAACTGGAAACCCTAAGATAAAAAGCCATGCGAAATGATTAACTATTATTTAACGCTATCAAAGAATCAAGAAATGCATCAATATGTGAGTTAGGAGTCAGAAAAGTTCATCTATTAGAGAGACAAAGGTTGCATTTTTGTTCTTTGTTAGTTTTCTTACTTTGTGCAAAGCTATTAACCTTTTGAGCTTCAGTTTATTCTATTCTGAAATGAGCTTCATTATCTCTACCTCAAAAGGTGGCAAAGAAAATGTGGCAGTCTTAGGGTAGTCTAACCCATTAGCATATTGCATATAATTAGTGCATCTTAAGGAAGTTTTGCCTTCCTCTTCCCCTAATACATCCTTCAGCCCTTTTCACAGCTTTCATTTAAAAAAATGGGGGGGGGGCAGATTCCTAGGAAGTGACTGGGTATCCTGCCGAGCCTGTTTGGCAAGTTTCAGGGCAACTGGAATCCCTGTTTCAAGAGAGAGGGAGAGAGAAAGAGAGCAAGAGAAAGAGAGAGCGAGAGAATAACACCTCTATAACTACAATAGCTAGCTGTCCTCTGACTTTATACACATGTAGAGAAATTGATACATTTACACATATGTGCACACACACACACACACACACACACACAAAGAAAATTGGATTTACCCTCAGACTGGGAATCTGCACAGCTGTCTTGAATACTTGTTAACTATTAAGTAAAATACATTCTTCACTATGATATACAATAACCAAATTATAGGATTAATAAAATTATATATAAATAATATGATTAATATTGTAGTAATATTATTTGCTGATATCAATTAACAAACTTGTCTGTAAATATTTTGTACTAACTCAAGTAATACTGAGCAATGTTATTTTTTGACACCCAATACAATGATGTTGTGTATATTATCATAAAATAAATGCTACTGTTTTTACTTATCTATGTATGTGTGTCTACATGCATGTATGCCAGTCATGCATGGATGCATGCAGAGATCACAGAGGATGTTGTAGCTCCACAAGATGTAGATATTGGGAAACCAATGGAGGTACTCTGCAAGGTCTCTGAACAGCAGACCCATCTCTTTAGTTCCTGCTTTGCAGTTTTAATCATGCTAACATACAGTGAACATGAAAAATGAAATTTCAGATACTGTTCTGCATGAAGGAAGGCTTTTTGCTTGTTTGTTTTTATTCTTCTGTTTTGTTTCGCCTTCTTTCTAGTTGTTTAGGCAACCAATGTTTATAACAACAACAGTGCTATTTTTTCCAAATAGAGTTACCTACCTCTGGTCTCCACCTCCCCAGGAAATGACTGCCTCAGTAGGCTTCAATTATAAAATAGCATATCTACAATTCAAAATAAAATGCTTATGTTTGAGGCATGTTCTTTTGTAACATATGCAGAAAATGGCTAAGATAGCCACGAACTAACATTTCTACTGTTTCCCAGTCATTAACGCTTAGAGTTGTGAGTTACTGTACCTGGCTTCAGATTCTCTTTCTGAAAGTTTTTCTTGGACAATCTTATACAGGCATAGAAAATTCTACCTTCTCTCCCCCCAACACTCTATTATCTTCCTCCTATCCTTTCAAAGTTCCTTTACCACATTCAAGGATTTGGGGGTATGTTTGGTGACTCTTTGGATTCAACCAGAGCCAGCTGTGGAACCCTTTAATAGAACTATTTATTGAACACTTTGAAAAGCGTTTTTTTTTTTTAATTGGGAACTAGAAGAGAGCTAAGTAAGTTGGTAGGTGTTGGAATAGACAGATCTAGAATATTATTTTGAAAGAATTTTACTAATTTCAAAGGAAGAGCACAGTTATGTCTGTTCTTAGACCGTAAAATTTGAAGGAATATAATAAAAACTTTTGCCAACCCAGTGGTTGGTATATAATTTAACAAAAGAAAAAAGCAGGAAGGTTGCCATAATTCCATGCAATGTACACAATCAAGCACATTTAACAAAACAGGAGCCCCATAGTGGAGGAACATTTCCTAGGAATAAATTTTATTATGTGGAAGTGGACTAGTATGATCATAGCAGCTCATAAAAATGATGGCTTCTAAGCTACAATCAAAGGTTAGGTGTGGGATAAGTCTAAATATTGGTAGAAAAAAACTGTGTTGAAGAAGAGGAGCCAGAGGAAAAAGAGGAGGGGGGACTCATAGTTGGGTAGGTAAAAAAGTAGGTGCCTGAGCCAGGCGGTGGTGGCACACACCTTTAATCCCAGAATTTAGGATGCAGAGACAGGTGGATCTCTGAGTTTGAGGCTGGCCTGGTCTACAAGAGCTACTTTCAGGACAGACTCCAAGGCTACAGAGAAACCCTGTATCGAAAAACAAAAACAAAAAATGAAAAAGAGAAAGAAAGAAAGTAGAGACGGAGCAAATGGGAGGAGTTGGGGTGGGTTAATATGATCAAATTCACGGTCTGAAATTATCGAAGAATTAGTTAAATAAAAAACAAGCATATTATATTTTGGAGAATATTAATCAACATGACTTTTCATAGTTCAAAATATAAACTGATGTATACTAATGAAATTTTCAAAAATATAATGTTAGTTCATTTTTAGCCGTTGAGTCCCCAAAATTATTTTATAAAATACTTATTTCAAAAGATCTCCCTATTGTGTCTTGTAGTAACGAGTTTGTTAAAAACTATATAGATATGCAATTTTTAGATTGTACGATTGTTAACAAACTATGTAGAAATGCAAATTTTAGAAAATTCTAAAAATAATCTCTAAACAAACTTTTTTTGTGTATATGGTGAAATATTTTGATGTTCTGTACACTTTAATCTAGTAAAGGCAGTTGTATGTTTCTGTGTACTGGTTATTAAATATTAACAATTTTGTGCTAATTTCAACTAAATCATGTCTTAACTTGAAACTTTCAGTTTTCCTATCCTAAAATAATAAGGCCAGTCTTAATGAATATATACATATACATACATATCATAGCACTATATTGCTAATAATATATTGCAATATATTTGCATTATTATTATAAAACCATAGCCTTTTAAATTTTTGAAAGAATACAGGGATAATTTATTCTGAGTTATCACCTTATATTTGAAGTACACAAGATAAATATATCTATACAATTTTATGACTAGGTTTAAAGTTGATAACAGTACAATACAATTTAAAGCAGCATTAAATTGAAACAAGGCTGGAGAGGTGACTCAGCAGTTAGGTAACTTGCTTCTCTTCTGGAAGGTGAAAACATACAAATAGTTTTAGTTATTTGAATTTATTTTCTTCATAATGAATTAAAATTGGATTTAGAAGTTTCTTTCAAAGCATTAAATATTAGTCTTTTCTACAAAACACTGTTAATCTTGAGCTTAGGACAAGAGATTAAAATCCTTTTAACGGTCCCATCCTTGAAGAATTTTATGTGAATATTTTAGTTTCTTCCCGACTTTTGTGAAACCTTTGTTTACAAATGGTCCTGCTACATTCTTCACAAAAGTGGATGGTATTACCTTTGTGCTGATTTTTTTTAACTTTATTTTTAAAATTTAAGTACAATTATGTCATTGGCCCTTTTTTTTATTTCCTCATCGTCATCTATGTACTGTCTGTTTCCATCTTACTTTCTTTCAAATTTGTGGCCTCTGTCCTCTTTCCTTATAACTGTTGTTACATATATACCAAATGGTCATCCATGAAATCAACATACAAAGCAACATATAAAGACATTTGACCAAAATTAAGAAAAAACAAAACAAAAGATGGTTAAATCCTTAAAACTGTAACAGAAAAAACCTTTTTTTAAAAAATTACAAGAGCTTTTCAGCATCAGACACTGTGTTCCTTTTCTTGGTTTCTTTTTTGCTTTTTTGTTTATTTGTTTTGTTTTTCAAGACAGGGTTGCTTTTTGTAGCCTTGACTGTCCTGGAACTAGCTCTACAGACCAAGCTGGGCTTGAACTCACAGAAATATGCCTACCTTTGCCTCCCAAGTGCTGGGGTGAAAAGTGCTTTCCACCATAACCTGGCGAAGCTAATTTTCTTTTCTTTTCCTTTCCTTTCTTTTTTTCTTTTCTTTTCCTCTCTCTTTTTCCTTCCTTCTGTTCTTTCATTCTTTTCTTAATGATCAAGTTAAGAGACTTCATTGTTAGGAAATTAATGAAGTCTCGGGTTTGTTGAAATACAGTATTGTATAAAGTATGGCTATTTAATTGCTCTCTATTTTCAATGTCAGTTATTAGCCCCAGGATCAAAAGGACTCCGCTGTTACTAGTCTATAACAGAATTTGTAACAATGTGGTCACACAGTAGATACTATATACAGTTTCTATAATGAGGAAATATGAACAGTTTTCCTGTGAGCATATCTCGTAGAGCATTTTAGTGTCCTGTGGTTGCATTGACTACTAGATATCCTGATACGGGCACAGTATGGGGTTCCTGATTTTGACATTGCAAAGAATTTCAAGTCTAACATTGAACACAGCAAAAGAGACTTCCTAAACTTTAGAACTTGACATTCCTGCAGCTCCCAGAGTACTGAGTCAGACCAGTGACAGTTAATTTTAACCTTCCTTACTCTCATAAGCCTTTAAACACTTACACTGTGCTTGTAAGTGCCATTTCTTTCGAGTTGAGCTTTGCCTTTTAGTTTTTACCTTCTTGAGATGTATAATTTGCTTTTCAGTTTATACCTGTGGAACTTGTGAATACAAGGAATTACAGCAAAGGCACAGAACAGTAACACTCTTCAGGTAGAAGAGAACTGTCTCTTGGGGTTAGGCTGAGAGGCTGTCGTCCAGCTGGGGGAGAAAATAGGGTTGTTAGGGTACCTGAAAGTTTACCAACAGATCCCCTCCTCACAGGAAAGAGTTTCCTGTCTGTGGCTGCTGCAGCCAGGACAGTTTTGGGTAGCAGAAGTCCTCTTGCATGTGACAGATGACCATTCAGAGAAGAATGGGGAAGCTACAGTTATCTGAAAAACAGGGTCCATGACTCACTCGGATTCTAGATATGCTGGGGGATAGGCTTCTGTTTCCTCATGGCCATCTGCCCTGGCTATGCTCAGGAAGTCATTCTAGGATAATGGCAGATGTGTTGCCATTTTACCAGTCCATATTGTGACCTAAAGTAATATGTTTTCATTGCAATTCTTATATTCACTAATAATCGCTATGGAATAGTTCTAGTGTTTTATCATTTTCTTGGAATTCTGTACTTTCTTATTTTTTAAATTATCACATATATAAAACTCCAAACAACTTCAGTTACTAAAGTAAGATTTGATTAGGTTATAATATTTTATAAGACCTTTTGTTTCATATTTTAATTAAAACTTTATACTTTTAATTTTACATACCAACACCAGTTCTACCTCCCCTTCTCCTGCCCTCCCCACCTCCTCCCCTTCTTACCTCCTCCCCTTCCTACCTCCTCCCCTTCCCACCTCCCATCCACTCCTCAGAGGGGATAAGGCCTCCCCTTGGAGAGTCAGCAAAGTCTGGCATAACAACTTGAGCCAGTACCAAGCAAACCCACCCCCACCCCCTACATCAAGGCTGAACAAGGCTTCCCACCATGGGAAATGGGTTCATGCACTTAGGATAGGTCCTGGTGCCACTGATAGCCCCCTCTTGTACAGATCAAGTCATATAGCTGTCACCAACATTCAGCGGGTCTATCTTGGTCCCACGCAGGTTCCCCAGCTGCCAGTCCACAGTCCATGAGCGCCCACCAGCTCGGGTCAGCTGTCTCTGTGGTTTTCCCATCATGCTCTTGACCCCAACTTGTTCGTATGATCCCTCCTCCCTCTCTTCAACTGAACTCCAGGAGCTCAGCCAGTTCTTGACTGTAGGTCACTGCATAGGCTTCCATCAGTTACTTGATGTAGGTTCTATGACGACAATTCGGGTAGTCACTAATATGATTGAAGGGAAAGGCCCTTTCAGACACCACCTCTGCTATTGCTAGGAGTCTTAGCTGGGATCATCCTTGTAGATTCCTGAGATGTTCTCTAACACCAGGTTTCACTCTAACCCCATAATGGCTCCCTCTATCAAGATACCTCTTTCAATGCTCTACCTCTCCGTCACTTTCCTATCTCAGCCTTTTTGAACCACCCTGTTTCCACCCCTCCCCATCCTTCCCTTCTATCCCTGCCTCCCAGTTTACCCAGGATATCTTAACTATTTTCTTCCTTGGGGCCCTTCATGCATGTTCCTCTTAGAGTCCTCCTTTTTACCTAGCTTCTCTGGAATTGTAGATTATAGCCTGGCTTTGTTTGCTTTACATCTAATATCCACTTATGAGTGAATACATACCATGTAAGACTTTTGTGATCTTTAATTATTAAAGTTATTCTACAGTTTAAATTAAAATTAATCAATTTCTTTATCTTTAATAATACAATGCCTATGTTGAATGACTTCTAGCTCATGCTAAGTATACGTTATATAACTCACACTTGTTGCTGTTAAACTCAGAAGTTGTTATCACAAAACTCAACTAGTCTCTAAGTTTTTGAGTTTATGGATAGAAATGAGCAGTGTCTCACTCAATCTGTCTGTAACTTGTTTCCCTAAGTTTCTCCTGTCCTTGAGTCAATAAGGACTCACACTGACAGCTTACCTCTAAGGCAGATGGAAAATCATTAGTAATCAACACAGTCCCTGCCTCATATTTCAGGGATCCCTGCTTTGTTCTAAACAAGATTGCTCTCCCCAACTGCCACTGATACTGATCCTGCCTCCATAGGGTCAATGGTTCAACCTTTCTCACCTTTGCCTTTGTTAGCTAGGTCTGTATAAATGCATTATTTCCCTACTATGGATGGACAATTCTCTAATGAACTGTCATTTTGACTAATGTGTGAGACATAAGAAAAAGGTAGTGGAGGGAACTGGGACACAACACTGCTGGCCAATGGCACATATTATATCAGAGCAGACAGGAAGCCAGTTTACAAATCTTTCAGAAATTCATGCTTGCCTTTGTCACCCTTATTTGAGTTTTCTAAGCCTTAATTATTACTTTTCTGCATGAAATTTAGCAGCCGTTCAGAGCAGAAATGTTCAGTAATGCCTCTATTTGTCTTTGAGATGACAGCATTGTGGAATCAAATGAAGGCAAGCTTGACCAGTAACTACAACCTCCCTTATCTATTTGCATGTAATGTTTCATACTTCTTTATGTCATAGTTTAAATATAAAGCACCTCTCACAGGTTAGTT
The DNA here is from genome assembly GCA_001685075.1 of Bramus lutescens. Lineage (NCBI taxonomy): Eukaryota > Metazoa > Chordata > Mammalia > Rodentia > Cricetidae > Bramus > Bramus lutescens. Next base: position 223,532 of record LOEQ01000457.1, on the reverse strand, counting down.
GTATTGAACACTTAGTTTATAGATAATGGCATGATTTGTAGTGTCTAGAGACATTGGTGTTAGGAAAACTGGAGCAAGTAGGTCACCTTGGGGCAGTCCTTGACAGTATCTGCCTGGAGCTGTTTCCTGTTCCCCGTGCTGTGCTTCCAAATAAGCATGAGGTAGGTGGCCATTTACTTTTACTTAGCATGAGTCATTCCAGGAAGCCTTTTCACCTTCTTTCAGAACTATCCAGGAAGCTCTCCTGAACTATCAACTATGGACATTCAGACTTTCACTACCTTATGTTTTGCCTCACATCAGGAGTAGACCTGTGAAGCAAAGTGACCATGATTGAGATTGCAAGCTAAAATAAAAGTGTTCTCCCTTAATTTGGCCATAAGGCTTGATGAGAGTAAGGATGAAGGCAGTTTAAGCAAAGCAGCCTGCTTAAGATTTAGTTCTATCTTTTCCATATAGGAGAGATTCCACACCATTCTTTATATAGGGTATTTATTTCATAAACACAGTTTATTTTTTATTGGATATGAAAGAATATAAGATCTAAAACATGTTTTTCCTGTAAGAAATAATGCCAGAGTGAAACTCTCTAGATAACAATATCTAACTCTGTGTGTTATTCATATAATGAGTGGATGGCTTTGAATATATTGGGGAAAGAGCAGTTTTGGAACTTAATTTTACAAGGATACAAGTTCAATCCTGAATATGAAAAAAAGAAAGAAAGAAAGAAAGAAAGGAAAAAAGAGTCCACTTAGTTTACTGTAAAATTATCACACTACATGTAGTAATAATATTCCATGGTCCATTAAAATTAGCTTAACTCCTTTAGGAAAAATTTATACAAAACACATTTATGAAGTAAATATATGGATACCAATAACTTAATATACATAAGTACACACAAACTCATAGATACATGACAGGTAGATGATGGATAGATGCACACATAGATATCAAGTGTGAAAGGAAATAAAAGCAACAAAATATTAGTTTTTCCATATATTATAAGGGATGGTGATTTTTTTTAAAGATTTATTTTATTTATGTGAATGCCTGCTCTGCCTGTGTGTAAAAATGTGCACCACATGCAACTCTAGTGCCCAGAAAATTCAGAGGAGGGAATCAGCTCCCCTGCAATGGAGTTAAAGAGGACTAAAAGCCATAATATGGGGACTTATGACTAAATACAGATTCTCCTCAAAGATGATAAGTAATCTCTATGGCTGAAGTTATTCTCCAGCCCACAAAAGGAACAATTCAAAAATCATTTTAAAGACAAATAAGAGCTGATATGTCTTTAAGTTCCAAATACTATAAATGGTTGGCTACTTTTTGGGGATCGGGTTTTGAAACCCAGCACCTACAATGTGGCTCACACTATTCAAATTCCAGATCTTGGGCATCTAATGTTCTTTCCTTGACTCTGTGAGCAACAGTTGTTCAAGAGGACAGATACACATGCTTGCAAAACTTTCGTTCCCATAAAAGAAATATGCAAAACGTGATGGTGTAAAATTTCTTTTTTGTATTTTTATTGCTATTTTTCATATTTTTCTGGAGGATATTCTTTTCACATATATATGTATACATGCACACACACATATATGTGTATGTTTACATGTGTGTGCATAGATGTTTCCCTTTCCTTCATTTCAGTGACTCTACTACCATCTAGGTAAGACCATTTCCCCTTCTCTTGACCTTTAGTTTCATGTAGTAATTTGTGTAGGGTTGAAGTCCTATGGCCTTTCCACTTTGGCATATCCGCAGCTACTGTGATTGTTCAGTTTTAGGGAGTAATGTTTGTGTGATTTTATTGCTATAGTTTCTGGAATACCTAGGAGATACAACATCATAGCAAACTTCCTGATCTTCCAGCTAGTCCAGTTTTTCTTCCTCCATTTCTGTAACATCCCTAAGACTGAGTTGTAGAAATTGTTTTGTAGATGTTTCCATTAGGATTGGACCTCACAACTCCGTATTTTGATCGACTGTGGTTTTTGATAATGGTCTCAGTAGCTACAAAAACAATAAAAGTATAATGGACCATTGGCATCAGAGAGTGGGCCAGCAACAGAAAGATGAATACGGGAAATGGAAAAGGGGGAACATTAACAAGAGAGAGTGAAAATGAATACAGGAAAAAGGAGAAATGAGGGAAAATAACAGCAAAGATATCTTGAAAAGTCATAAGAAATAGTATATCTAAAATAGTCCCACATAATACATGTGTGTGCAAAACATTCATATATAGTTTCAATAAGATTTTTCTGAGCTGACAATACTCCCACTAAGAGTCAAAGACCACCTAACAGAAACTACAACACCTCATCTGAGTTTTTGGTAAGGGGCATGCAAGACACTACCAAAACTTTACAGGCTATCCTTATGGCACTTAGTAGTCCTTGACTTTGAGGTGAGGACACCATGTACTTTAAAGACAGTGCCTGCAGAAGTCTGAGCTGGAATTTATCTGAAAGTCTCCACCATGAGGATTAGATTCCATAATATCTGAAGGTCTCTTGTAAATCTCTAAAGGAAAGAAGCAAATAATAGTCCTACCCAGCTATGAAGCTTCTAAACCACAACAATGACCAACATGTCAAAATAACACTAAGGATGCAATAGTGTCATACATATCTTGACACTAACCGCTAGCTCTCTATTTGGACATAAGACCAATTCAGGAAGAGTGAATATAGGCCAAATTCTAGAGACTAGACAACTTCTTGAGCCAGTGAATTTGTGGATCTTGGAGAAGAACGTACACCTCTAGCTTTCCTAAACCAGTATAATCCCTAGCTATATTCTAAATAGACATCCTAAGACAATACAAGTGTAGTCCTTATCCTCACCAAGGAATATTTTCTTTACTTCACTACTTTTATACTTTATCACTTAGGACAGGTTTTTTTCTTTTTTCTCTTCCTTTCCCTGCTCTAGATGTCAGGGAGTATTTTGTACAGTTAAGTGTCCAATGTGTACCTTTAAGGAGAAATCCAAAATGTTCCACTTTGTTGGTATCAGAATTCTTTACATTAATTCATCTTCCTATTTCCTTTCACTCTTCTTGGCTTTCCCTTACCTGTTGTTCCACAGCCTCTTTTTTCTTTGTGTTTTTTTTTTCATGCAATTCTTGGTGGGCACATGAATTATTTTTCTATTATATAATTTCTCTACAAATAGTCCTAGTCTTGCCCAAACCTCCATTTCTGTGACCTGTGCTTTCCCTCCTCATTTCATGCAGTAATTTTCACATGAAGAATTCTCATAATGTGTGAGATGTTGCATGATTACTTTATAATAAAGCATGACAACTTTGTAATAAGCAATTTCAATGAGGTTGACATGTTGGAAATGTTAGGGGCACAAAGGCCCCTGTGCTCACAGATAGCACTAAGTAAAGCAGGAACATTAACCAGGCAGCACTGTCTTCTCAAAGGAAAGATATATAACCTGTTTTCCACTCAGAAGGCTGGGACTGGAGGTGGCAAATTAGTTTAGATAATCCCTGTAATATCAGTAGGAGAAGCACCTGTATGACAACCCAGGGTCCCATAACCAGGACTGAAGGTAACTAATAATCTAGATAACATTTGTGTTAGCAGTATGGCCAGGGGCTCTACCAAGCTCCCATACCCAAGAACAGAGGTAACTAATAGCCCAGATAACCTTTACCCTATCCATATGACCAGATTAAACCAGATCCTCCCGTAGGCCCTTAAAATAACCCATCTAGCCTATCTTTTGAACCATTTTATTTTCTGGAAGAAATAACATATACTTTGAGAAGAGTTTCACTGTGATTAAGCTTCATTGTGCATAGGGGATTGGGTTACATCAGAACTGTTTTCTAAATTGTACTGAACTTAAATATGCCGACAATAAACTGCCTGGTATCAAGTTTTACAAGTTAGAAGCAACACAAGCTACTGAATTGTGCTAAACTGGATTTCCTTCTTGCCTGACATGGAGGGTTACTCTGCCAGCCTTGGTGTTTCAGAGATCCCCAGAGACAGACAGATATGGCAAATACAACCCCTTGCTTAAAGTATCTGCCCAAGTTAATCTATTTGTGTCTTATTTTTCAAATTAGTAATACCAGGACCAGTGTCATTTATAAGAAACAAATGTAGTATTTACATTTCTGGAAATAAGGCAATCCAGAACTATGGTCCCAGAGGTGGTCATCAGTGTTACTTAGAGTCCTTGAAATTGTCTATACAATGATATTAATCTATTAATGAGAGAATCTCATGATCTGCACATTTTTCAAGGGTTCCACTATTCAACATTGAAAAATGGAGAATCATGGTTCCATCATTTGAATGTCTTATGTTCAGGGTGAAGTTTTATGGCTGAAGCAAACATAGGCTATATATTATGTTCAGGAGCAACTACATAGCCAAAGTTTCCACATGAGTGGCACATTTATTTCTTCCGAACAGCAAACTATTGCCACAGTCCTATGACGTCACCAAAAATCCTTAATAATCTAGTCTTGTTTTCTTTTTTTCTAACTAGATGTCAATGCTGATGGTAATGACAATGAATAACCAACAATGCAGCAAGATCCCACGGGTAGGGAGTCATGATGGCTAACACCTTTGCATGATGTTTACATCACTGGACTCAACATCCATGATTATTCTCCATCAAATGACACACCTTGACTATCTAGATGTCAAACACACCCAAATCACTTTCCTGATTTTTTCTTAGACTTTTAAAGAAGCATGCCATACTTTTCATCAGCACATCTCTGAGCCCTCTACTCCATGTGCCAACAGAAAAGACAAAGAATTTCCAAATGTTGCCTGTCTCTGATGTTAAAGCTGCCAGTTGTCATGAAGTTTATTGATCCCTTGAGATTTTGTCTTGGCCTATTCTGAAATGTACTATTTCCCTTCAATGATTAAGCCCTATTGATTCTATCCAGTTTTATTAATGGAATTTTGAGTGCCTAAGATAAACTGAGTATGGATGGCACTTTGTGGTGTTGTTTATACCACTCCAAAGGAAAACATTCAATACTCTGTAGTTTCAATAGCAAGCTAGGAGATACCTCTCAAGTGAGTTATTTGTAGAAGTTGCCACTGTTTGTTTATAATCTGAGAGGCTGGTGCTTTCAGGTGGATCAAAAATTCCAGTCCATATAATGAACTTATGATGGAAATTTTGGTCGATAACAAAGTGACTGAAAGAGTCCATTCTTCAAGCACATAATCACCATAAGAAAAGAACCGCTATGTAGTGCATATTATCAGTTTAATTCTTACATCCCAAAATGGAAATGATGTCATATAAGCTAAAGTCTTCTCAAATCCCATTAATGTCTGAATTCTATTTGTCTTTTTTATACCATTTAAAGGAATTTGAGAGGTTCCCACTCCATAGTACACTCTACAAAATAAAAACAGTGATAGCTAATTGGTAGCTAATACTGTTTCCTTATTGTTATCCTTCTGTTTCTACAAAATACTGAATAAATTAATGGACTGATTGTTACATAGAACTTCCTCAGAGATGTTACATGGTTGAAAGCAGGCCTAAAGTATTTCCAACAAAAATTTTAAACATCTAAATGCTACAGCTGTGTCCCTTATTTTATGTATTATGTCCAATGACGACCCAAAGTATAAAAGGGTGATGTTTTGTTTTGGAAGAGATTTCCAACCACCTGATTTCCACCTAACATCTTGCAACAGTCCACTCTAGGCAACTGGGGGTTTACTATTGAATGCTGCCTCATATATAGATTAACATTTAAAACTGTTTTCCTAATTAAGCAGCTAGAAAAGAACCAGTTCCTTTAGGAATTTCATTTCTCCTTCAGCACAAGCTTATCATTTTGTTACTACAGAACTGTTGTATGCTCTGATGACTTTCTGGGGAAGCAAATATGTGCATGACTGCTTGGAAGAGCAAAACTATTATACCTGACAAATAGCTTAACTTTGACTTTTTATACAATTGTATTTTACATTATTTTCTCTATGTTTTGAACAATAAACATTGTAATAATATTGAAGAAGAAGGTTGGAGAGATGGCTCAGTAGTTAAGAACACCAGCTTCCTTCTTCCAGAGAACCTGAATTTGATCCCAGTATCCAATAGCAGCTCACAATCTTCTGTAACTCTTGTTCCAAGAGATACAATGCACTCTTCTGGACTCCATGGGCATTGCATGTGTGCTGTACGTGCAGACAAATCACCCATATACATTTAACGTAAAAAATATAGAAAGAATTAGACTTCTCTTTTAATTTTCTTTGTTTAGTTCTTGCTTAACATAATTTATAGTACTAGGTAATGATTTCTAATATGTTAGTTTTAGGGTATTAATTTCTTCTTGGAAGAAGGTTCAATGTTGTTCAGTTGGTAACTAATGAATTCATTTGAAAATTCTTACTTATTTGATGTCTTTGAGTACAATGAATCGTGAAAGAATGAAAAGGGGATTTCTCTAAGAGTGAAGGAAAGAAGTACCGCCAAGAGAACTTGGTCAATACTGTACACTGCAGCGGCAGGTTGCTGCTATAATTGCTAATTTCAGTTGTCTACTAGTTGAATTAAAAAATCTACATAGAACTTGCAAACCATTATTTCGGGTATCTGGGATAGGTTTTTTTTTTTTTTAGAGTGTTTCTACAAGTCATTGCTTTGTATAAGTAGAATCAGGAAGTGAGATGCATGCACTCTCAGAGGAGACATACATGACTTCCCAAACAGCTAGGGATCTCATTAGAATACAAAAGCAAATGATAGGTCTTTGGAGTCCAGAACTCTTCCGTAACCAAGACCCCCCTAGTTTATCACGCTTTTGTCCTCATATTGAACTGTTTGTTGGATCTTTCTGATTCTGAATCTTTAGAGACTTTTAATCGAGCCTCTTGGAAAAACTGAGCATGTCCAGCTGTCGTAGGGCTTAGTTATAAGAATGACATGAACCAAGTCCTCCAATAATCCTCTCTTTTCTCTAATTTTTCTCCTCTCCTCTTTTTCTGTTTCTTCTATCCCCATCCTGTTTTTCTTCTAAAAATCCCCCTATTTTTTACTACTGGTGCTTTACATTTTTATAATGCTTGTTAATAAAACATCTAAGTAATTAGAAACCTATTCCTCAGCTACACATAAATGGTTTTCTCAAACTGGCATTATTCCAACAAAACCAAACCTGAAACTATTCATCCAAATGACAAGAGCACTCAGGGTCTTGTATACTCTCAGGGAGTAAATAGATGCTGAGGATGCGCTCATGACTAAAAGAATATAAAACAGTAGAAGGAAAACAATTTAGGTTTTCATTGCCAAGACAATACCTGACAGGGCCGCTGAACTCAAAGCTTTGTGGCTCTATTCTGCCTGGATGTGTGATAAGTCAGCTCCATATGTTAGAAGGATGCAGCAAAGTGTAGGTGCTCACCTTGTGCAGGATGAGAGATAGATTCAGAGAGAAGGAAGAGAGCAAGTATTAAATTTATTCTAAAAAAGACCAACAGAGACTCATCCTTCAACTATTCCCTACTTCTGAATAAGCTACTGAAATAGGAACTCAAACAGATTAATTATTCATGAATGTTCATATGCCAATAGGCTTGTGACCCAATAGACTCTCAATTCTGCTTCTTGATGAGAATGAAGGCGCCAACCTGTGAATCATTTAGGACGACCCTTCAAATTTACACATACTATTTACTATGCTAGAGAAGTCAGGGCAGAATAAAGATGAAAATAGACCTCAATGTAGGTCTTTTAAAGGTTTAAAAAATGTCATTTAAGCAAAAATTACATGACTTTGGAAAAAAAGAAACCATATACACTGGAAAAAGAGTTAATGTTTTAATAAAGCAAATAATCTCACATTTAAATAAATGTACAAGAGTGAAGGATTTTTTACAGATGAAAAAAATGTGCTCATAAATACCTAAAAAATAAGCATATATATTATGAGATGAAATGAAAACATAAATAATAATATGAATGTAAGTTAATAGTTCACCAAAAGTGAGAGAATGGAGAAGCAGAAACATTTTCTAATATAGTATATGAAAGCATTTTAGAATACGGAAAAGACATGAATACTTAACTCTAATATTCATCTCTGACCTAAATAATGGAAAGAACATCAAGCAAATTCCTATCTGAATATATTGAACTGAAATCCTGAATAGATTTCAAGAATGTTTTTCCATAAAGAATTTACACTTCCATGTACATACCAAGAGTTTCTTTATTGAGTTACATTTTTATATACCAAAATGGCAGTTCAGAGTCCATAGAGAGCAAAGTCTCTGACTGACATTAAATTTGCAATGAACAATAAAGAATACAAGTATTTGGAAGTTGTAATGAATTTTATCCAAATATCTATAACATTTTAATTAAAAGAATTTTAAAGAATCTTCATAATGTGTAAAATATTAAGGCTGATATTTCTGTGTCTTCTCTACCTTCATCTGGCAGAATCTATGCTCAATCATGAGCTTGCTGGTCCCATCTTGGGACATATGAAAATATCTGGTAGTTCTGTGAGTGGGGATCAGGCTGACTCCTGTGACATCTACATTTGAAAGAGCTCATCTGAAGACTAAGAATAGTCAATGCTAAGAAGTTAGAATGGTGATAACAACTGAGTTCTGGAGAAGCATCTTGACGACACTGAATGCCTTGTGGACTCAGTTAACACCAGGAAAGCATCACAGGAGTTTTCAATAGCACCTAGTTACAGGTACCAAGCAAAGTCATAGTTTAATGACCATAATTCACTTACTATTCTTCTGAAATTTATTTCTCTCACTAATGCTACTAAAAATAGTAGCAAAATCAAATTAATATACTATTATAGATATTTGATCTTATCCTTATTTTATGTTTCTAATTGTCACCCTATTGATGCACACCAATTAGGTAAAGCAGAACCAGAAATATTGGTCTTAATATTTTATACATTTTGAAGTTGTATTTTTTATCTGAAATACTTCTCAATTGTCTACAAAAATACACATTATTTTCAGACTTTTAATTGTGAGCCAGTGATTCATGGAACATGGAACAGATGAATGAAATTCTTCCTTGACATTGCCTGGTTGCCTTCTGAGTTTACATATACATATATTGAATTTGCATAATCATTTTACAGTTATTCTTTATTTTTACATCTTTATGAGGAGTTTGTTGAATGTTCAATAAGTTTTAATTTTGATATTTGCAGCATGAGGAAATACTTGTTTTTGAGGTTCCATATATATTTGTAGGTAGAGGCCAAAGACTCATGTTGGATGCCTTCTTGAATGTATTTTCACCTTACACATTCAGGGAGTCCTTCTGATCCTTAATTAGCCTGTCAGCTTACTTCAGATAGTCTTTGTTTCTGCCTTCAAGGAGCTGGGATTGCTGTTGGACCTCTAAATCCTTGTGTTATGGGGATTTGAACTCTGGCCCTCATGCTTGAACAGAATGTACTTTGTTCACTGAGACATCTATAGCCCTGGAGACTCTATTTGTAATTTTTGTCATTATAAATATACTGAACGTGAATGCTAATATAAGAGTTGTTAATATATATAAACTTTTCAAAAGTATATTTGTGAGTAGCAGTATTTTAGTCTTAGATTTTGATCTCTGTATCAGTGTTTCCAAAATTACTTGATATTCTGAGTATTATTTATTACTTATTGTTATTTATTAATACTTACAATTAATTATTCAATTAATAAATTTGGTGTATCCCCAAATCTGGGTTTTTCCACCTGTGTCTGGGTGACTTCACTCAGGATGGTTTTTTCTAGTTCCATCTATTTGCATGCAAATTTCAAAATGCCATTTTTTTTAGTGGAGATTAATATTCCATTGTGTAAATGTAGCACATTTTCTTTATCCATCTTTCTGTTGAGGGAGCCTTACTCTTCCTGAGGAGTGGATGTGGGGAGGGTAGAGCAGAAGGAGAGGAGGGAGTGTGAATGAGGATAACTATGCAAAATGAGAGGACTGTATTAAAAATTCTTAATTAAAAATAATTGGTAAAAATAATTATTTTAATATTTATACTTTAGTTTTAACTTACATGCTTTTTCCCTAGTTGGTATATTCATAAACTGTGCATATTCCATGATATCTATATATTTCAACGACAGGGAAATATTCATTCTTTGTGGAAGAACATTCTCATTTAATTGTCATTTTAATTTCAATTGTGAGCAAGAATACATGGTTGCAAATATATACGTATATTATATAATAAATTGCAATAAATAGAGATTATCACTTACCTATTATTTAAAATTCTTTGTGTCAATTAGAACATGATGTTCTGTTTGGGTCTTATAGAGAGAACCTAAGAAAAATCTCTCATTTATCATCATCATTTTGAGAAAAGTATTACAAACTGATATACATTTTCCTATCTAAGATTTGAAGTGCTATGTAAAGTCTATCTTCAATTTATTTGGATGCATATATATGTTATATTTGATATAGTGATCTAATATCCTTCTTTCAAATCATAAACCTATGATGGGTTGTTTTTTTAGAAGCTTTTATTCTGTTAAGTGAATTTTGTTCAGTCCTTTTTAATTCAAAGGCAGTCTCACTGAAGCACTTCACATGTAAAAATCAAACAATTCTTCCTTTACTCCCAAGACTTACAAAATTGAACACAAGCTTTCTCAAGCAATCCAGCTATTATTTTCTCTTCTTTTCACAGAGGAAGAGACATCTGCTTCTTCACAGGCTCATAGGGAGGTTTTAAAGGCTTCATGGAGTTCCTGCCACCATGGTAGAATTCTTCCCTTCTGGGTAGTAGAAGTTTTCTTTCCCAAGCTAAAAGAATATTATTACTTAAATACTTAAATATCTTAAATATTCATACTTAAGTAAATTAAGTATTACTAAATACTTGAATTACTTAAGTCTTAAGTTGATATACACACTGTAATTTTATGACATTGCTTTTTAATATGTTTTCTCCAATCATGCCATAGCCTTTATAAATCATTATCATATAATATCAAATTTTAGTAGAAGTTCAATATTTTAAATAAAGCATGCATTAAAATTGATGAGCTCTATTGAGGGCTTAACTTTAATGAAAAATTAGTTAACATCTCTGAATACCTGCCTTGTTACTTTTTAACAAATTTTATGAAAATTTAATTATAATACATATTTCCTGTGCTAATATTGTTCTGTTCACAATGTCAATCTGTTCCAATGCCAATAACTTTAAGGCTAATCTCCACTTTCTCTTCTATCAGATTTAGTGTACTGGTTTTATGTTCGAATCTTGATTCTTTTTATGTTGCATATTATACAAGATGATCAGTATGGATGCATTTGGATCTACATGAAGTCTTCCCATTTGACAAGCATCATTTGTTGAAGATGCTGTGTCTCCTTTTTTTAGTGTGTGCTTCTGGGTTCCTTATTTTAAAAAATCAGGTGTCCAAGGTATGAGAACCTATACCTAGGTCTTCAATACAATTTCTTTGAAGAACTTGGCTATTTTTATGCCAGTAGCATGCTGTCTATAACACAAAATGAGGTTGGTAATGGTAATCACTCCAGCAATTCTTTTATCATTTTGGAATTTTTTAGCTATTCTTTTTTGTTTTTGTTTTTGTTATTATTGTTGATGGTGGTGGTGGTGATGGTGGTGGTGGTGTATGTGTGTCCATATGAAGTTGAAAAATTGTCCTTTAAATATCTGTGGAGAATTGCATTGGGATTTTGATGGGAATTGATCATATTATTTTCAATTTCTGTTATGAATACCTACATACAGAAAGTTCTGCAGTTTATTTCTGATATTCCCTGTTCTTGGATTTTTTTTCTACTCTAGCCCACGTTGAAACATTAAAATGTTGATTGCTTTATCCATTTTACTCTTTTAACTTTTGTGGGGACTGACACCCAGCTCCCAAATAAATATACAAAGACTTATTCTTATGTATAAATGCCTGACCTTAGGTTGCCCTGTTTCTAGCCAGCTTTTCTTATCTTAAATTATCCCATCTATCTTTCACCTCTAGTATTTAAGCTTTTTTACTTCTATGTATCTTTCTTTCATTTATACTCGTTGACTGACTGTGTGATTGTGAGGCTCCTAACATCCTCCTCTCCTTGTTTCTCCACCTTTTTCTAGATTTCTCTTTCTATTTATACTTTCTGCTTGTCAGTTCTGCCTATCCTTTCTCCTGCCTTGCTATTTGCCATTTAGCTCTTTATTAGACCATCGGGTATTTTAGACAATCAAAGTATCACAGCTTCACAGAGTTAAGCAAATAGAACTTAAAATAATGCAAACCATCTTAACATCATTAAACAAATGTTCCACAGCATAAGCAAATGTAACACACCTTAAAATAATATTCTACAAAAACTTAATGTTCCTACCTAAACCAACATAACGTTGGCCATTATTTACATTCCATATCAGTAGAAATTTCAGTTTTAAAGCTTATACTCTAAAAAATGTCTATTCCCCATTCCGAAACCACATTCATAACCACAGATTCTTGGATTTTTATCTTTTCGTAGAGGAGTCTCACTTAAGTGTGTTAGGTGAGTCTATAATTGCAATGCCAAAATATTAAGTTATAAACTAACATTTGATATTGTATTGACTTGCTATTATATACTGAACATAATTAATTTTTACTTTCTTAACTTTAGAGATCATAAAATATTCAATATTCCTTACTTAACTCCTTAGTAAATTTTATTTTATAATACAGAATAGGATAAGGAAGATTTGCTCCATGAATAGGAATTTACAGCATTGCTGAAGACGCTGGCTGTACAGTGCTTATTTAACTCTTCATTGCGATGGGCTATGGCTCTGAGTCTTTCATATATTCCTTATGCATTCCAAGATATTAACTCATGTTGCTTTTTTAATCTCACCTCAGATCTGAGAGAGAGAGAGAGAGAGAGAGAGAGAGAGAGAGAGAGAGAGAGAGA
>LOEQ01000457.1:185836-201899 GCA_001685075.1 Bramus lutescens | reverse complement strand
GTGGCCTGCGGCCTGTTGCAGCCACTTGAAGATCCCCAGCATTTAACTTTTACCATTACAGGAAGTCATGAAACTGAAATGTACGGCTAAGGACACCACCATTTGAACAAAGCAGCATGTTACAGAATGGAAAAAGATTGTTACCAACTGCACATTTGATAGAGGGCTTATGTCCAAAATACATATAGAACTTTAAAAAAATTGGATGTCAAAAACAACCATATAACCCCATTTAAAAAAAAAAAAACAACTAAGTCAAGTGGTGGTGGGGCACATCTTTAATCCCAGCACTCTGGAGGCAAAGGCATGGGGATCTCTGTGATTTTGATGCCAGCCTGGCTGATCTACAAGAGCTAGTTCCAGGACAGGCTCCAAAGCTACAGAGAACCTGCCCCCCCCATAAAAAATTAAATAGAGAATTTTCAAAAGAAGCACAAACTGGTGAGAAACATATAGAAATATTCAACAGTCCTATTCATCAGGGAAATACAAATAAAAGCTACTTTGTCATCTCATCATAGACCATTCTGAATGACGAAAATCAATAAAACAAATCATAGCTCATTTTTAAAGATGTGAAGTTAATGAAGTACTCATTCATTGCTGGTGGGAGCGAAAGTGTTCTGAGCCACTATGCATATCAGTGTGACAGATCCTCAGGAAGCTGGGAATTGAAGTACCTCACAATCCAACCATACCACTCTTGGGAATATAACCAAATGACTCTACAGCCCATCACAGAGACACTTGCTCAACCCTGTTCATTGCTGCTCTGGTGTGGACTGCATGGTGATGTTTGACAAGGTCCCAGCATTTCAATATTGAAGACCACACTTTGCCGGTAATATTATATTATTAATATTACCAATAATATTACCAGTAATACTATTCTTCCGCGGATGGAAAGATGGNCTGGCCTCCGAGCCGGGAAGTGCAGCCTTAGGGGTGGCTAAAGGAATTACAGCCGGTACCTTTTTACTATCATTTTTAGTGATTCTTAATATTAATGCATTTCCATTTGGGAAATTTTGTGTGGGGTTTGGTATAGGATTAAAAACGTGTACAATGGTAGCCTCTCTAAACAAAATAATTCTTTCAAAAAAAAAATCCCACCACCAGAGAGAAACAGGAATTTTATTGTGCTCTTCAAATTAAACAAGAATAAGAATGTTGAATATTTACTAAACACAGCCATGACAGCCTCAACAGAGGCCACTCATGCAGCACTCAGGAAGGTGACCAACCAAGGGGAAAAGTACCTAATAATAGAAAGGAAATGCCTAACATTACAACCATCGTAGATAGGAGCAGCTGATGACCCTTAGCCTAGCACACACACACATCTGCCTTCATCAGAACACCCCTAAACAAATGTCAGCCCATCAGGAGTCCTGAAGCTTAGAAATCTCTCCCCTCTGCTATGTTAAAAAAGAACCCACCCAAACTGAGCTCGAGACTTGTTGATCGTCGAATAGTTGGACATACAAAGAGCCCAAGTTCTAACTTGAGTAAAGGCTCTTTGCTTTTCCATATGGGGCTCAGTCTCCTCGTTGGTTTTTTGGGAACTTCATGATCTGAGCATAATAATTTTCAATGTTAACTACTTTCCCCAGTAAATTTTGTGTTGGCTTTGGTAAAGGATAAAAAATGTGTACAATGGTAGTATCTCAAAACAAAATAATTCTTATGAAAAAAAATATCCCCACCACCAGTGAATTCCATTGTCCTCTTCAATTTACACCAAGTACAGAAATGTTAGAGATTTACTAGACACACCTGATCTCAAGGATGAAATGCCTACAATTCAAATCCATAGCCTGAGGGCAGTAAACGCAAGAATTCAGTTAATAAATACAGAGAAATCAGAATGGTGCAGTATAATGGGGGGAGAGTAAGAACTCAGGATCTTCCCTTTGGGGAGCATTATGAGGGGAACAGGCAGGCCTATATAGTAAGACTAAGAAACTATAATGTAGTGTCTGATTCCCAGATGAAGTCCTAATGGTCTCCATCCCCTTGGGAACTTGAGGAAATGTCCTGTTTGATAAACCAGTCATTCTTCTTATCTCTAGTAAAAGAAGCAGGTGGCCCTTTCATTGACTGGTACCTATTGTCATGGTAAAAGGTAGCTTCCTCAATCACTGATTTTTAAGACATACCCCAGTTCACATACTCCATTTTCTCTAGTTTAATGGCATGTGATCCTATAGAGTATAAAAGCTACAATCTTCTTCTTCTTCTTCTTCTTCTTCTTCTTCTTCTTCTTCTTCTTCTTCTTCTTCTNNNNCTTCTTCTTCTTCTTCTTCTTCTTCTTCTTCTTCTTCTTCTTTTTTTTTTTTTGATAAAGGCTGCTGGCAGCCAACCTGTTCACCCTCAGATTGTGTCCATCTCCTCCCAGCACCTGCCGACTCCATACATCCTCTTTGGGACCTGAACCCCCTACAGAAGCAGGTCTCTAGCACTGTTCGATTCATAATAACCAGAAACTGTAAACAGCCTAAATGTCAGTCAATGGATGAGTGGATAAAAATAATGTGGTACAGTTATGCAATGGAATATTTATCACTCAGCTATTGAAAAAAATGAATTTTCATAAAACTAGATGGGTAAAAAAATCATCCTGAGTTACGTAACCCAGATCCAGAAGCACAAACATGGTATGTATCCACTAATAAGACAATGCTAACTCTTAAGTCTTCCATAATCAGGCTACAATACTTATAATCACATAGGTTTGGCCTATGTGACTAGCGGCAAGGATTGGATTGCCCTAGGAAGGGAAAATAGAACAGTCAGTTAAGGACAGACAGGGAAGGAGGGAGACTGGAGGAGTAGAATCACATGGGAGAGAGGGTGAAGGGAAGTGAAGAAAACAGGGAAGGAATAACTGAAGCTTAGCTATTTGAGAGGTCATATTTAAACCTAATACAGTAAAAGCTTCCTCAAATGTATACATATATGAAGACTAAATGGAATAACAAAATAATGGGGAGACAGATCCCCAACTGGGCATTTCCAGCCACCAAATGAAGCCTCCAATTATGGAAATAGGTAGCATTTAGGTCTTTGGACAAAGGAGCCTCATGGGAAATCTCAAAGAACTCAGGATATTGCAAGTCTATATTGCTGAAGACAGCAGCTACACAGCTACTAAAACACAGAGAAGTGGAGCTGGTGACCATCTTTAGCCTTGACCCCTATTGACTAGTGTTCATGGTACTGGGAGTTACTTGGCATATTAACAAAGGAGAAAGAAATTACCAACAGTCACAAACCCTTATGTCTACAATGATGAGCTGCCTGCATTATATAGTAGTGAAATAGTGGGACAAAACTTCTGAGAGTAAATGAAAAAGTTAAATGCTGTACATCTCTGAGTGGCTGCAATGGGCCATGAGGAGAGACAGACAGATGGGCATGCCACGAGACCATGCCACAGGTATCCAGATGTGGCTGGTCCAGGGCAGGGAACCATAAGGGAGGCAAGAGACAGATGGATAGGCACGACATGCAGAGCAAGGTTGGATATTTATTTAGTGGGTTATGAGGGGGAAGGGAGAAGAGCAGAGAGGCAGAGAAAGGTGAGGAGGACAGAAGCTGCCTCTCCAAGAGGGTGACAGAAAAAGAAGAGATTCAGTCTACAAGCAGGAAGGAAGATATGCCTGCCTCAGTGGATGGGGGACAGAATGGGTGGGGTTTCTCTCTTAAAGGGACAGAACAGATCATTACAGTAACTAAGCAATATCTGATTGAATTTAAGACCATAAGATGGAAACCCTCTCTGACACTACTTAGGTGGCCAAGGAGAGTATCTTTGATTCTATCTTATTCTTTTTCACCCACTCAGGGTTCAGATTTTAATCTAACATTGCATGTGCTAACATATGTATGTAGAAAAATATGTGACTAGATTAGAGGTGGGGATTCATCTGTTAGATTAATTTTTTTCTTCTTAAAGAGATAAAGTAGTCAACAAATCATAATTTATGCTTCCTTATCATTTTAAAATTATACTGCACATTCTTTCAACCAGCTGTTGTCATTTTGACTATTATCTCAGCATACATCACTAAATTTAACATTATTTTTGATGTACAACAAAATGTTTTCCTAATCCAGATCTTTCATCTTAGACCTAAGAATAAAATACTTTTCAGCCTTCATCAACTAAATTTAATTGAGTGGCTGTTTTGAAAACCTACAATTTTACTACAAATAAGTCCTAGATACAATAAATAGAAGATAGTAAACTTCTATCAAACAACATTAAAATTAAATAAAAATCACATAATGAATGATAATAGAGAAATTATCTCTCTGATATTAGAATCAGCTTCTGCCTCCTGAATGCCAGGACTGAAGGCATGTGCCACCATACTTGGCTAATAATTTTTTTTACATACTGATTGAGATTTTGGATTATGAGACTTTAAAATTTAGTGCAGAGGGTTACACTGTAAGAACTGTAGGCCAGGCTTATAAGTATTATGTACTCAAACTATGTCCAGTTCAGCATACTGTTTCCTACTGCCTGTTTATCAAGATAGAGAACTCTCAGCTCCTCCTGCTGCATCGTGTTTGCCCAAGCACTGCCATGAATCCAATCATGATAATAATAGACAAAGGCAGTCTCTATCAAATGTTTTCTTTCCTTTATAAGAGATATCATGGTCTTTGCTCATATTCTTACTCCTCCCATGCCTCAACTGAACTTTGGGAGCTCAGTCCAGTGCTACTACAATGCAGGTCTCCTCCTCTGTTTCCATCAGTTGTTGAATGAAGGTTCTATAGTGATTTTTAACATATTCATCAGTCTGACTACAGGGCAAGGCGAGTTCCCGCATCCTCTCCTCTATTGCTTAGGGTCATACCTGGGATCATCCTTGTATGAGAGCTCACCAACTCCAGCCAGACAGGGAAGGAAACAGCACACGTCCAAACTAGTCCCTCTGAAGGTGGGCGACAGTTGAATGGCTGGGGCAGAATGCACGGCCATTGGCAGTGGCACCAGGATTAATCCCTCCTGCTTGGATTCTCCTTGGAGGATGTCTTGCTCAGCCTGGATCTGGTAGGGAGGGCCTTGGACCTTCACCAAACCAATGTGCCTTACCCTCACTGAGGAGTGGATGGGTGATGGGGAAATTAGGTGGAGGGAAGGGGATAAGGGGAGGGAAGAGGAAGTGGGAATGGTATGTAAAATGAAAAAAAAAGTTTTCTTTTTAAAAGATAAATAGACAAATAAAAAAGAGTTGTCGTGGTCATGTGGTCATGGTGTCTTCTCACAATAATAAATCCCAAACTAAGACAGTCTATAATTCAGTGAATTTTATTCATCTCTTAAATAATATATTTAATATAAAATTCCATTGTGCTCTGAGTTGTTTTACTTATGTTTTGTTTTATATTTGATTACAAGTATTCTGCTATAAGTATACTATATTATTGTATATATAAGTATATATGTTTATTATATATTTGAGAGAACATAAATGTTAATCCTGAGCTCTTGTTCAGAAACCTAAGTAACATTCCATCTATATTAACTAAAAATATCACACATTTCAAAATAAAGATTGTTTAGCATCTACAAAAAAGAACTTGCATCAAAATAAACACTCTTTAAAAATTATTAGAGTATTGCTAACTATAGAAACAGGTGAGTTATATATATATATATTTTGCCAAACAAGCTATTCAAATGACCAAATAGCATATTATATTGTCATTCTTTTTTAATAATTGGGTAATAAAAATTAACAGTACACTGATGAATAGTGTCTATATCAGTTTAAAAGGATTAATATCAAGAATAATTTAATTCTTAGCTCTAACTGATGCTTTCTTTAGACTTTTATGCCCACATCACAGAGTCCACCCAAAACCAACTAGGAGACTGAGTCCGGTATGTAAAACCAAAGAACCTTTATTCGTACACAAGTTTGCAAACTCAGACTCCCCGTGTGGAAATCATATTGGAGTGGTCAGCAAGTTCCCCGCTCAATTAGGGTTTGGTTTTTATAGTAGCAAAGGTGAGGGTGAGGGATTTCTAAGGTTCAGGACCTTGACTGCTAACATTTGCCTAGGAGTGACCTGGAGAAAAGCAATGGGTTTGTGCTGTCAGGTGATCCTATCTACAAGGATTAGAATGCTAGGAATTTCCTTTGGATGGTCTGTTCCTGAGTGGTGCCTGGATATTCTCAGTTTGTAGTCTTTCTTGGAACCAGGTATTGCCTCAGGGTAAACTACTGAGACCTCTACTGAGTTTGTTATGGCTGGGTCCTACATAAACATTGAAAACTGAATACATAACTTGTTAAAATACATAGCTTGACCATGATCTGGCATAGAAAATCCTCTGTACAGTTGATTATTCCAATATCCTTCATAAAATATTTAACTTTTCATTTTGAGTGTCCTTATTTTTCTACAATCACATGGTTATGTTATATGACATTATGTTTGGTATCAAAATTGGGACAATCACTTATTAAATTTCTATTTTCTATTAAGTTAGAAGGAAATGTCTGGCTTTCCTGTTTTTTTATGTTTCTTTTTTTTTTTCTTTTTGCATTTCTTCCTGATTTCATCTGTTCAGAAGCCATGAGATGAGGCTTAGGAAAGCTGCCCTGTAAAGAGGTATAGTAAGTCAAGCAAAGGGAGAGGAGATACTTAAAGCAGAGTGGGTGTAAATCTACAGAAATAAACTGAGAATAGTATGAAGCATCAAGGAACCAGTGTGGAGTTTCAGCACCCTAGTAGAGTAAAGGGCATGTGACTAGGAGACAAAGGTAGCAATTGGTTGTTTATATACTACTAGTTGATTAGAAGTTCTAGGTTATTAAAGATAAGAGAATCAGAATTTTCTTATCATTAAATAAGAGATTGAAAACATAGAAATGAGCAAATCAATATAAGCCTCATGGTACTAGAATGGAATTGAGTATAGCAATATTGTTTTCATACCTAGACATAACTCAGACGCTTCCACACAACTGTTCCATGGACAATAAATCTCATCACAATCTTAAAATGAGTTATCAAACTGAAGTAAAGGTAAGGAAAAGCAATAGTATAAATAAATTACAAGAATGAATCTTTAAGCATATATGCATAGCACATGTGCATAACACAGATCAATACATACAACTGTGTAAATAAAATTTAAAGTTTGACAAAGTACTGCTAAGGGATGATTTGTCTATTGATAAAAATTATTTAAAATATAATAGTGATTATAATGAAGGTTTTAGTTTATCAGACTTTCAGGTAAAAGATGGAAATATTTTCAGGACCCGAGATACTGTATGAAAGATGCTATCTGTGTTAATGATTTATTAGCTAAAACAATTGCACACTATATGTGTACGTTGCATCATCATATATACAGTCTTTGTAAATTTAATACAAGAATAAAAGTTTTCTGATATAACATAAATAGTTCATCAATTAAAAATTAAAAACAAAAAATAAATTCCAAACATTGGCTTCCTTTTGTATAACCAATGAGTGCTCAGAATGAAGGACAAAAGAAAGTGCTTGGTGTTCTAACATGTATCCTAATATGGAAGGACAGTACATGGGTTTTTTTATGGTAAAAGTTAATGAGCAATAAAAAAGTTCTATGTATTCTTTAATATATTACAAAGGATAATATGATTATAAAATGTGATAAATATTGAGTTTAAAATACAATCTTATGCTTTCAAAATTCACATCGTTCACATAGATTTTAACCTACTTATATCAAAGTTTATTTTTACACTCAAATTGGACATAGTTATTCTATTGTTTACATAATGAAAAAGAAGGAAGAGATTTATCTGTGTCTTATCAGTCAAGAATGAATATATGTAGATATCAAATTTAATAGTATCCTAATTAAAAACTTGTTTGATGAGCTTTCTAGGGAAATAGCTAGCATCTACTGAGTTTCATCTAAAGTAGAGTTAAAACATTAGATCCATTCTGACTTAGCAGTGTGTAGTTTAAGCAATTGAATTTGTGTTTTCATTTTAATTTAATTTTTAAATTTTATTTTGCATTCCATCCACTGTTCTCCACTCCACCTCTCCTCCGGCTGCCACTCACCTCCCTCTGTAGTCCATCCCCCATCCACTCCTCCCAGTGGGTATGGTCTCCCATGGGAAGTCAACAAAGTCTGGCACATTACGTTGGGGGAGTACCCAGCCTCTCCCCACTGCATTAAGATGAGCATGAGATTCCACCATAGGGAATAGGCTCCAATAAGCTAACTCATGCACCACAGATAGATCTTGATCATACAGAATCACACATAGTCCAAACTTCACACTGTCTCCCATATATGGAAGACCTAGTTCCATCGCATGGAGTCTCCACAGCTGTTGGTCTAGAGTTCCTGCATTTTCACAAGCTTAGTTCAGTACTCTCTGTAGATTTCTCCCTTGTGATCTTGACTTCCCTTGCTCATATATTACCTCATCCCATTCTTCAGCTGGGTTCCTAGAGCTCGATCTGGTGCTCGGTTGTGGGTATCTGCATCTAGTTCTGTCAGAAGCTACTGTGTTGCATGAATATAAAAACCCTGAGACAAATGTTGGGTTTCTACCTGAAGATCAAAAATGGAAAGTAGCCAACCACTTGGGAGACCTTTTTCCTCTACCAAATCTTCAGACTGAAGAGGCAAGATCCTCTCTATAAATCCTCAAATTCCACACTCCAATGAGTTCCTGTATCTTCCTCTTTTATATTTCTTTCTCTGCCCAGCCATTTCACTCCTGCCTCCACTGTCCTAGTGCTGGGATTAAAGGCATGGGATCCCAAATAATGGGATCAGCTTTGTGTGAGCTCTCTATTTCTCTTTTAGACAGATTCAATCTTGTATAGCCCAAGGTGGACTTGAACTCACAGAGATTTGTCTGCCTCTTTATCCTGAATCCTGGGATTAAAGGTGTGTGTCACCACCCCCTGGCCTGTATGGCTGACAAGTATAGCTACTTTGTCCTCTGATCCTCAGATAATCTTTATTTATTAAAATACAAATATATACCACTATACAACTGAATTAGGAATAAAACTCCCACATTTGTTAATCAGCTGATTCCCTGTTCTTTTAACTTACGTATGGGTAAGTGTAGCATTTTTATTCATCATATTATTACTGTAATGGTGTCCTGTCCCTTTAAGAGACAAGCACACTCCCCATCTGCCAAGGAAACCTGATTTTTCCCTTTCCTTCTCTCTCCCAAAGAAGTAGCTGCCTCCATGGCTCCTCTCCTCCCCTCCCTCTGGTTCTTTTTTCCTCTCTCTCTCTCTCTAACTCTTTTTCCTCATCCCCCTTACTCCCTCTCTTCCTCTTCCCTTTTGCTTTCCCTTTCCCTTCCATAACCTACTAAATAAATATCCAACCTCACTCTGCATGGCTTGCATATCCATCTCTTACTTGTCACATGCCTCCCTGCCTGGGATCTGCTACCCCTCATGGTCCATGGGCTACTGGGGGGGGGCAGCACCGTTTTATTTTTACCATAACAATTACTGATTCTTAGTATCTATGTCATAAAAAGAGAGAATCAGGTATGTATTCTTTCAAAGAATGGATAATTTACTTGGAAGCCAGTGCTAATGTGCATGGAGAAAACACAAGATGACATAATTTTTTCACTTTATTCTAAGTGTTTAAGTATCTGGACAATATAAAATATATTTTATTCTCTTTAAAAATACTTCTCATTTATTTCCTTGTTCAAGGCTTGTTCTAGAGAATTGAGGTTTATGCCTTAAAAATGATAATACACCATGTATGTGGTAATAAATCCTCTTCGAGGAATTTAAATTCCATAGTGATTTGTTTCTTAAATTTTATATTTTAAAGTATACCTATACAATCTGAGAAAGAATGAAAGTGAGTTTTTATCAGTCAAGTGATTTTTTAGTTTAGTGTTAAGATCAAACAATGGCATACACATACCCAACCATATCAATACAATCGTTACTTTAACATAATGTGACATGTTTATTAAGTAAATGTTTTTTTTCCTAGAAAAGTTTCCTTTTTATTTTTCAACTTTATATGGATTCTTTTTGAAATGGATATAAATAAGAAACAATATCAAAGTCAATAGATATGCTCTACAAATTTAGGTCAATATTATTCAACAGCACAAAAGAATCTTTTTGCAGCAAAACAATAAAACACGGTATAATTGACTTAAGTTTTCCCTCTAGTTCCCAGAGAATCAATAATAATATACAAAAGAATAATTATAACTGTTTCAGGGAAAGTGACAGTGTTGATCAATGCGATAATAATATTATATTTCCTATTAACTGAAATTTATTACAAATTAAAATAGTAATGACCATAGCCAAAATACAAAAAAAGCATATGAACATTGGAATATACCTTGAAAATGTCTTTACATGTTCATACTACAAAAAAACCCCCACAATTCTTAAATGTCTTAAAGTCTAAAGATGGTTTACAAGGAAAGCTTACACTAGATCAATACTCAGTTCAGTCAAAGGTACAAGGATGTCACTAAACTCCCCAGAATTGCAGACACTAGGGTATATCAGCCACTTGGCTGAGTGACAGGACTCTGACTCTAAATGTGTTGCATATATTATACCCAATGAAGTGGTGGAAGTAGGGCTATTTCTTGGAGGAGCCAATCCTCTCCTTACTGCATACATTTTTCACTGAAAATCTGATACAATTCTATAATAAAATTATATTATCATCTGCCTTTTTTTGTTGGGATATGTCTTGGTTACTTTTATGTCAACTTGATATAAACCAAAGTCATCAGAGAGGAGGAATCTCAATTGATAATAGTCCTCTATAAGACAAGACTGTAAGCAAGACTGTATGTAATTTTCCTATTTAGTGATTGATGTGGAAGTTCCCAGTCATTGTGTGTGTAGTCATCCCTAGATCAGTGGTCCTGAGTTCTGTAAGAGATCAGGACAAGCATGTCATGGGGAAAAACCAGTAAATATCACTTTTCAATGACTTTTACATTAGCTACTGCCATCTTGTTTCTGCCTGGCTTGACTTTGCATCCAGATTTCCTTCAGTGATTACAAGTGATATGGAAATATAAGCCAAATAAACTCTTTTGTTCCCCAAGTAATTATTTTCTCATGGTATTTTATCACAGCACTATAAACCTTAAGAGAGGGGATGTTATATTGCTTAATTGATCTCATGGTTTATTATTATTTCATGTACTCACATTTGGCAGCCAATATACTTTAAGAAATCTATCTTATTACAGGTATTCTATGCTGTTGCTGTTTTAGTCCTTGTTTTCTTAATTTATTATGCTTTAAATAATATTTTTATCCTTTAAAATTTAAGTTATTTAATATTTAATGTATATTGATTATATTCATTCGCCACTATCACCTTCAACTTCCCCTAGTACCACCTGATCAATCCTCACAACTTCTTGTAATCTTTTTATTTTTTATTTCTCTCTTATTAACAAATCCTTGAGACAAATTAATGATGTATATAATCATATGACACAGGTGTATGGCCATCCACTGGAGCATTAACAAATTACCAGAAGCCATGTTTTCAGAGAAGAGTTCTTCCTCTGAAGCTGTCAAGTGCCCAAATGTCTTGTAATAGGAGTGCAGTCTTGAGGTTCCTACCTCATCCTTGGTGGAATTTTAATGGGCTTGATCTAGAGTCAGTCTTGTGAAGCTAACCACAACTGATATTATCTGATGGAATTATCAAGAATGTTATGTACAGAAATCAGAATTTCACAGCTAACCTCCCCCTTCTCAGGCTCCTGCAACCTTTACACCTTTATTCTAGGTCTTTGAGTCTTGGCTGGTGGAAGATTGCTATAGATGACCCATCTATAAATGAGAACTCAGTGTTGATTCTACTTAAAGTTTTGACCAATTATGAGACTCTAAGTTAACAATCTCTGCATAAAACAATTCTATGACCAAAGTTGAGAACATCACAAGTCTGGAGACATAACTGCAGTTTGACAGCATGATCATTTGGCAAAACAAAAGGACATTCCCCAAAAGGGCATATGATTTTCCCATTTGGGGCTTATTACTAGATTTAGAGTACAAGGAATGCAATCCCTCTTTTGGAGCAGATATATATCTAAATTCAACATCATTGATTACTCCCATAACCATCATGCCACTATTTCACCAGTGAGCACATACTGCTATCAGACCATTATTGTAACATGTAGGGTTCAATAGTCAAGACAACTGACATCTTTTCTTCCCAACAGGGTTTATAGTACTATGTAATCTAGCCACCAAGAAGAGAATTTCCTAAAGAAGTCAGGTTTGATTTCTTCTGTCCTGCATCTAAAGTTGGTGGTGTCTTAGAGACACAATCTATTTATTTTATTTTGCTTAATTTTGTTGCTTGTTTTTTGTTTTTCAAGATGGTTTTCTCTGTGTAGCTTTGGTGCCTGTCCTGGAACTTGCTCTGCAGACCATACTGGCGTCAAACTCACAGAGATCTACCTGTCTCTGCCTCCTGAGAACTGGGAATAAAGACATGTACCACAACCACCACCTGGCTGACACAATCTATTTATGACAGACAATAAAAGCATTGACAATATTGGCATAGTATGGGGTAACTTTAGGGTCCCCATGACCACTAACTCATATGTTAATTTTTATTAACTTATATAATAAATCTATACTTATTATATGAAGCCAAAAGTTTCCTGATATAATAAATTGATAAGAATATAACAGAATTATACACTAATATTATTGATGGATATCTATTGGCAGAAGCTGCTTGTTGGTTCCTGGACACTCAGACTCAAAATAATCACACAGAAACTATTTTAATTACAACACTTCTTGGCCTATTAGCTTAGGATTCTTATTAGCTAGCTCTTACATCTTGAATTAATCCATTTTTTTTGTTTTGTATTTTACCACGAGGCTTGTGGTTTATCAGTAAGGCTCCATCTGGTGTCTTTCTCCTTTGGTGGCTACATGGTATCTCCCTGACTATGCCTTCTTTCCTCCTCTATCTGCTTGAAATACACATATTACTCTATTCTGCCTTGTCACAGGCCAAAGTAGCTTTATTTATTAAGCAATAAAAGCAGCACATATACAGAATGACTTGACACACCAAATATCTATGATACTGACATTTTCATTTAAATACCCAAGTCATTTTGGAGGAGTGTTGTTTACCTATGCAGGTATCTACACATTTAGAAACAACCTCTCCTGATATAAGATACTTTGAATATTGTCATATCCACAGATAACACATACTTGGCATAATTAGAAAAAGTGAAGTTGGAATTTCTTACAGCTATAGTAAGATTCTAATAAAGACCTTGGTACTGAAGAGAGGTATCAATGATTAAACTGTTTGCTACTATTGCAAAGGATTAGAGTTCAGTTCCTGGTATCCACACAAGTTGCCCCACAGCCTTCTGTAATTCAAGCTCCAAGGAAATCAATATTATCTTTCTTCTCACCCTTGTAATTTCTACCCCAGTGTACAACACCCTAACACACACATATCCACATACAATCATAAAGTAAATATTCAAAACCTTAATTTTAACTTCATAAAAATGAAATTCAGGCACATGCCCACAACCCATTTTGTTGTGAGTCCCTTTATAAATTTTTCATAGATTTCATTGAAGTTCTAAGTTCACCCTGTTAAAGCTTGTTGATACTATTTCTTGTAAGCCTGGGCCCACTTTACATCTCTCTTCCCAAGCCAAGTGATTCTTACAGCATTTAAAACATGCTCATTATTATTATATTTGTTATAATGATCTGTGATCAGTGGTATTTAATATTATACTATATTTGGCCTTTCTGCATGTGTTATGTCCATATAAGAATGCAAACATAATTGATAACTGTGTTTCAACTCCTCCACTACTTCAATAAAGCAATGTTTTCCATTTCTCTTCCAGTCCTCAATTTCCCTTTGTTGGACCCTAAAGTCCAATTACTGAGGAGGAGTCACCCCAAGAAGATTTTCACACCACAGTTGCTGCAAAAGCAAGAGGAATTTTAATTGGCTGGCATATCAGGGTCCCTCAGCCTCAGGAGGTGAAGGATCCCGAGTGGCTGTTACAGACTACTTTTAAAGAAAAAAAAAACATAGAAGCAAAGGGGGAGTCTAGGAGTCATTTGTCAACTATTGTGACTGGCTCGTTTAATGATCAACTAACTATAATTGGCTGATGCCATGTTGGGACAGGCAGTTGTTGGGTTGGTTGAGCAAGGAGGAACATCTGCAGGTCGTTTTGCCCCAGTTCCAGGAACTGGGTCTATTTGGAGATAAACCGCAGAGGGATGGAAAGTACCCAATTCTCTAGTGCACATGTGGGTGATTATCAGGTTCCTGGTTCCCAGGGGAAGGGGGCAGTAATGCTGAGATGCCCCAGAGTCTTTCACCTTTAAATACACTGATAATGATAGTGGTCTATTTAGTAGTCACTCAAATGAGACAAAATTTAAGTGCATCTCATTTTAATTCAATAACTACTAATGATTCTGCTTAATGAAGATATATATCAAACTATGAAATAGTATGAAAACCCAGCCTTCTACCAACCTCTTACATTGTAACTGAAAAGAAAAATTCTTGAGGGAAATTAAAAGTGCCATACCAGTTAGCATACTAAAGATGGGAGAGTAAAACAAATGTTAGGACAGATAAGTTGAAAAGTTCTAGAAGTCTAGACAGAAGATCACATAAACCAGAAGTTTTACTAAGCCTAAGGCTAAGACTAAGGCTGAATAATCCAGATCAAGATATCAATACTTTAATGTTTTAAAGGCTGATATAGGTAACAAAATGTTTGAATTTTGCAAAAATGTTTGAATTTTGCAAAAATGTTTGAATGTTGGTTTGTGAAACTTGTGGCAAGAAGCTCTCCCATAACATAAAATATCCAATATAACTGATAAAAGTGGCTATGCTAATGAAATATTTTAAATGGAGTAAAAAGTCATTTATGCCACCTACAACCTTATGTGTACAAAATTTCAAAGACAGGCTTTCTCTTGCGAAGGGCTAATGTACGTGATGACTTAAAGTTAAGCCATTGCTCACTTACCATTCTCAGAAATCTTAGAATCCTTAAAATTATACTAAAACTATGCTTCCATGCACTATACATGAAAAATAAAGCCTGGATGACAGCATATCTGTTTATGGCATGGCTTCCTGAATATTTCAAGTCTACTGTTGAGACTTTCTGCTCAGAAAAATATATTCCTTTCAAAATATTACTGCTCACAAACAATGCACCCTGTCTCCTAAGAGCACAGATAGAGGATGCACAACCTAATGGAGACGGGATAAATTAAGATGTAAAAGTTAGCCAATAAGAAGCAAGAGCTAATGGGCCAAGCATTGATTTAATTAACATAGTCTCTGCGTGGTTATTTTGGGGCTGGGCAGCAGGGAACCAACAAGAAGCCTTCCTGCAACACAAAACTAAAATCTGCAAAGCCTGGCTATTATCTTATTGTTATTATTTGTTATTCAGCTACAACCACCTTACATTTCAGCACCCAACATTATCCTCAGTTAATAGCCATTGACTTTGAAACAAAATGATCTCTGCAATAACCTTATTGAGAGATGAAATGAATGTAGTTCTTAGCAATAAAGTATCTTTAACTAAGGTATATATGTTTTAGGACATGAAAATATTATATAATAAGTAAGGTAAGCTTTTCTATCCCTGGGACACCATTAACTTTATGTAAAAGCATACTGAGTCCTGGGAAAATGTTTGACACTAGATCAAAAGATGAGCACATACCTTCCTGTTAGCAATGTCCAGTTTCATATTTGTTGCCTTTATCACAGAAATAGAATCTAAGTTCTGTGTTTTAACTAGTAAAGCAGAAGAACCACGTCTATAGAAGTGACTGAGGGAGGCTGGGTAAAGAGCTCAGGTGATAAAGAAAAAAGAGAGATGGGCATCTCCCAGGGAATGACACTCAAGGTTCTCTTCTCACTTCTATCTTCCCCCGAGTACTTGTACACACACACACACACACACACACACACACACACACACAC
>LOEQ01000457.1:165542-183843 GCA_001685075.1 Bramus lutescens | reverse complement strand
AAGGGGAGAGGGGGAGAGAGAAGTGAGAAGGGGAGGATGGGGAGATCTTGGGGGATTGGGACAGTTGAGATGGAGGAAGGGTGGATATGGGAGCAGGGAAGAAGATATCTTAATTAAGGGAGCCTGTAACCCTTTTGAAGGCTCTCTTTTAAAGCTGCTTCCCCCCACTCTTATAGGTACTTTTTGAGTTTCTTCTCATCTGCATACACTTATTCCCCATTATTATTCATATATCATTCCAAGTTCTCTATATGAAAGGATGTAGCATTTGTCTTTCTTGCTCATTCATTTGTGTATATATTGGACAGAAGTTCACCTCTCTTCCTAGTCTTTACAACAGCATTTACCCAATTATCCTGGATTTATCTAAACTTAATCAAATCTAAGTTCTCTTCTTCTAATTGCATCATTATTTTTGAGGAAATTCTCCTATATATAAATTCTGGGTCCAACCTTAGATTCATGCCATTTTACTACAAAAACTTCATTCACTATCATGACAAGCATTATCCACTTCCCATAACTTTCTTATTCATTATGATTCTTTCTGTACTTAGTAATAGAACAACCTAACAATACGATGTGTGTTATTGGGTTGTTAAGTACCTAGCTGCCATATCTTTTCTTTATTTATATCCAATAATCTACAGTAATTGACCTCACATACATGAATTGTGCATCAATCATTTTTTTAATGAGAAAGTGTGTTTCATAACAAAATGGAAGGTTATAAAGCTCTGTCCCTTATACTTTTGGAAATATAGTAATAGGAAGGCCATTAATGGAACTGAAAATATGGAGCTGAAATGTGATTAGAAAGGGGGAGTAGCAAATCAATGTAAGGTGCACACCTTAACAAAATTAACTTTGCGACTTTGGAGTTTCGGAACTACAAGTAACCTAAAAGTATATTAAGGTAACTATAAAATGTTTTCTTATTCCTAGTGTTTCCCTTTGAGTTCTTTAAAGCTTACTCTATGTAGGCAATAACCGAGAGACAATGAAATTGATGTTATCATTTATAGTTTTAGTTCCTCTGACTTATGGAAATTAATGCTCCTTGATGACCTGATCAAAAGTGGTCTCAGAAATGTAACAATTTATTTTTCAGATTTAAAGGTGTACATTGGAATTTGGGTCACTCAAATACACTTTTAAGGCACTATGCTAAAAATTTGGGCTTGCTAGATGAAGATCAGTATGCATTACAAAGCACCATGATTTTTCAATATCCTGCCAGCCATGGGGGAAACTTTTGGTAGCAGCAGACTGAGTGCAGATACAGGTTACTCAGCAGAGAGGAAATCAGAAAAATAAAAACCTTTCTTTCAAATTTATTACTCCAGATAAGCTGTTGACCCTGCTCTTCCATCATTGCATCCAGAAGTGAAAAGGCAAGAGAAGCCTTTCCTTTAATCCTATAAATATTTACCTACATAGACACAGAGAAAGATTATGTTAAATGAAGTTACAATGTCACAGTAACAGAATCAAGAAAATATCTATCAGAGAGTGATACTTCACTGCATATTTCAAAAAATCAGTTTGTGAAAGAGTTTAAGAAATAATCAAAAGAAAATCTATTATATCATATCTTTCTAGAGTGTTTAAGAGAACAGTCAACAGTAGTTTATTGCAGTTAGCAGCTATGCAGTGCTTGGTTTGTGGAATTCATTACTGTAAACCCTTTAGTACTAAGTACCACAGTACTCCCAGTGTCAGCTGACTGCCCCATGTTGGGCTGCCATTTGTCAGGGACTAGCCACAACAAAATAGCTCTTGCCAGGATAAATGCATGGGATTAGAAATATAGTAAGTAATATAAAGACACAAATGAAAATAATAAAACGAAGAAACATATAGGATAGTAGCAGGAGGGAATTCCAGTGAGTACTAAAAATTTG
This sequence comes from Bramus lutescens, assembly GCA_001685075.1. Classification (NCBI taxonomy): domain Eukaryota; kingdom Metazoa; phylum Chordata; class Mammalia; order Rodentia; family Cricetidae; genus Bramus; species Bramus lutescens. The sequence goes on along the minus strand of LOEQ01000457.1, from coordinate 181,939 downwards.
CCCGCATTCAATTTCCAGCTGCTTAAATTATTCCTGACCCCCAATAGTAGGAGTAATACAAAAGACTGCATTAACATGATACAAGGTAATGAACATACCAATTGAAAGTCATGGGCTACATTCACAGTTAAACATTCTGTTGCTAGAACAAAATAAGTCATGCTTATACCTTAAAACAAAACATTCTGTAGGCAAACCACTCCCTGGGTGGAATCCAAAGTTATCTTCATAAAAGGAACTGAAACTTAGTTGGATTCTTACACCCTAGACCTCTGTTTGAGGTAGGAACAGATCTACTTTGCTATTCTGGAGCACAAGGGCTGGCTATTAGCCACACCTGTTGGCAATAACCTTGAGCGAGCAGAACTCTCTAATCAACATTTAGGTGGGACCTTTGCTTGAGGTAGAAACACAATAACTTAGAAGGAACTAGAGAAAAGTTCCAACTCTCTGACTTTTGGTCAATGTGGAAGCAGGCTATGTTTTTGGGCCTCAACATCTGAGGAAAGAAACAGGCAACTATTTAATATTGCCCAAAGTAAAGAGTTGATTTTAGACCTGAACTCATAGCTCAGAAGTCAGTGCTCCAGGCTAAAGACTAATGCTTCCCTGAACTTAATATGTCTCTCTTGCTTTTTATCTTGTTAAAAATTTTCAAATTGTTTAATTACTCCCGTTTTCCATCTCTTCTCTTAGGTGAACAATTTATATGAGACGATTTCTACAATCCATGCAATTTTGATTTTGAATGAATATGATAATTTTTCTGATATTATAGTAATAACAAATTGACTAAAGACTTAGGGATAAATGCATAATACTGAGGACACACAATAATAATAATAATAATAATAATAATAATAATAATAATAATAATAATAATAATAATAATAATAATAATAATAATAATAATAATGATAATGTTTCCCTATCATCTGGATTTCTAAAGAAAAGTATCAGAGAGAAAACTCCAAAGTTAAGTCAGTAACAATTTTAATTTTCTTGAAATTATTATATTACAGAAGAAGTAATTTGTTTTATATGGGTTCTAGTTGATTTTTATAGATTATTAATTAACACATATGAAATAAGACTGACTAGTTAATAATAGTATGCACAGTCATTACCAAATTTAACCTCACAAAAACCTGTCCTTTACTTTTATTAGTCCTATATGATTTAAGAAAACTAAAAAGTTCATGGATCAGTTTTTGATATTTATTTTTAACCATTGCATATTTAGCCTATATATGCGTGTAGGCAAAGAGAAACATGTGGAGAACAGTGAGTAAGGTACTAAGGCCCATTCTCTCTTTTCACCACAGGGGATCCAGTGATAAGAAGCAAGTCATGAAGTTTACTTTCAGGAACCTTCATGTGTGAAGCTACCTCATTTATCCCTGCTTGACTCTTCTTAGGGGTAGACATGCCTTAATATGTTCGCATTAACATTAATGTAAGTTTGAGTGACCTCTGCTGGAGCAGGCCCGAGGCAATGACCACTAGAGGAGAAGGTACAAGTGAGAGACCACTGAAAAAACAGGTCCAGCGAGAGACCTCTGTAGGACAGGGCACAAAGCAGGGACCTCTAGGAGAGCAGGCCCTAAGCAGATACCTCTGCTGAACTGGGTCCAAGTCAGGGATCTCTATAGAAACAGGCCCAAGGCAGGGACATTTGCGGAACATCACAAGCCTGAGCCTGTGACCTCTGCCGGAGCAGGCCAGAGGCAGTGACCTCCACAGGAGCAGTTATAAGAGAGCTACAGCTGAAAGAGCATCCTGAGCCTTTGCAGGAACAGGCCCAAGCTAGGGACATCTACAGAAACAGGCCTGAGCCAGCAACCTTTGCAGAAGCAGGCCCAAGGCAGCAAATGCAGCAGGAGCAGCCCCAAGCAAGCACAACCTTTGTAGGAGCAGGTCCAAATCACATCTGTGATTGCAGAGCAACACCCAGGAGTGCCAATCAAGCTTCAGGAACACAGAGTAACCTGCAGGGTGACTGTAACTGTGGCCCTGATTGCACCAGGAGGAGCAACCATCTGAGCCTTGAATCCACTGGCACCTGGAAGATTATTCAACAGTGACACAGTCCCAACTACACCAATCAGAGGAAAAAAATGGGTAGACAAGGTAAGAACAAACTTAACACCACAAAGAGCAGAATGACACCAACAAAAACTAGTGGCTCTACCACAGCAAGACTTAAACACCCAAATATAGTTGTAGTAGAAGAAAATTACCTAAAAAAATAACTTTAGGAGAATGTTTGCACCCCTTAAAGAGGGCACCCCTTAAAGAGGAAATGAAAAATTCCCTCAAGGGAATGGAAGAAAAGACAAAAAAACATGGAAGAAATCAACAAATATTTAAATAAAGCCGAGAAAAAGCAATCAAACAGATGAAAGAAACAGTTCAAGGCTTGAAAACCAAAATAGAGACAATAAGGAATAACTGAGGAAATTCTGGAAATGGAAAATATGAGAAAACAATCAGGAACCACACAAGCAAGCTTAAACAGGAGAATGCAAGAGATAGAAGAGAGAATGTCAAGCTCTGAAGATACAATAGAGGAAATATATCCATCGATAAAAAAATAATGAAACATTAAATCTAACAAAAGCTTAACACAAAATATCCAGGAAATATGGACACCATACAAAGATCAAACCTAAGAATCATAGGAATAAAAGAAGGAGAATTACAACTCAAAAGAACAGAAAATATATTCACCAAAATAATAGAAGAAAACTTTCCCAACCTAAAGAAAGATATGCATATGAAGATATAAGAAGCTTACAGAACCCCAAACATAGTGGATTTTTTTTAAAAGTCCCCTTAACATATAATAATCAAAACACTAAACTTACAGAATAAAGAAAGAATTTTAAGAGGTATGAATGAAGGCAGATCTATCAGAATTACACCTGACTTCTCAATGGAAACAATGAAAGACAGAAGGTCCTGGTCAAGCATTATGCAGACACTTAGAGACCATGGATACTAGCCCAGAATACTGTACCCAGCAAAACTTTCAGTCACCATAGATGGACAAAACAAGATATTCCATGATAGAATCAGATTTAACCAATACCTAGCCACAAACCTAGCCCTACACAAAGTACTAGAAGGAAATCTTCAACCCAAGGAAGTTGGCTACATCCACAAAAGCACAAACAATAGATGATCTCACAGCAGCAAATCCCAAAGAAGGGAAAAGCACACACAATAACATTACAGACAAGGAAAATCAAAATAATAGGAACTACTAATCACTGGTCATTAATATCCCTTAATATAAATGGACTCAACTTACCTATAAAAAGACACAGGCTAACAAATTGGCTGTGAAAACAGAATCCATCCTTCTGCTACATACAAGAAACACACCTGAACCTCAAGACAGTCATAGCCTCAGAGTAAAGGGTAGGGAAATTTTTTTTTTCCAATCAAATGGACCTTGAGAAACAAGCTGGTGTAACTATCTTAATATCTAACAAACTAGACTTCAAACTAAAATCAATCAAAACAGACAAAGAAGGACATTTCCTATTAGTCACAGGAAAAATAAAACATGAGAAAATTTCAATGCTAAACATCTATTTCCCAAATACAAGAGTACCCTCATATGTAAAAGAAAATCTATTGAAGCATAAATCACATTTTATGCCCCACACACTAATAGTGAGAGACTTCAATACCCCCTTCTTACCACTGGATAGATCTGTTAGACAGAAAGGTAATAGAGAAATAAGAGAATTAACTGATGTTATGACTCAAATTGGCTTATCGAGAAATTAGGTTGTGATATTGTGAACATTTCCCTCAGCATTTTGTTGTTGTTGTTGGATGTGCACCTGCCCAAAGTTGGAGACCCAAGTCTGGCAGTTAAGCTAAATAACAAGAATCTCAGGCCTATGGCTGTAAATAACTCTGTTCTGTAAGAAAAACACATAAACTTGGAAGAAGCACCTAAAATTTAGGAAGGAATGGTGTCTTGCCAATAGCTTGATTGATTTCAGCCTACTGAGATTCCAAGAAAAAGATTTGGCTAAGCAGTACCTGGATTCCAGCCCAGGAAACTCAAACATAATAAATATGTTATTTTTAAAGCTTCTGTGGTGTGAGTTTCACTAATGACACCTGTAAATTGTAGAGCAGATGTACTCTGGATGAATAGACACACATGACCTTCATGAACAGTTCACCTAGGTAGGCTTCTCAACATAGGAGTGATTTTTCTTCCTTTTCCTAAAAAAAAAAAAAGGCTCAATTGTAGCGTAAGACCATTAGTGGTAACTAGAAAGCTTAACTTTGCTAAATGCTATAATTGGAATCCAATTGGTGTCCACGCTCAGCATGTCAACCAATAAAAACTTCTTTAAGAAGAGTTGGGCATGTAGTTCAGTATAAAAATGCTTGCCTATATGTGAAAGTTTCTCAGTTTGATCTCCACCACTAAAAAAAATAAATATAGTTAAATAAAATGAAATACAAGCCAGGCATGGTTTAAAGGCCTATAATTTCTATCATTCAGGCTATGATCCAGGAGAACCAAAAGTTCAGAGTTTAAATGTGGTACATTATGAGTTTGAGCTAGGCCCAAGCAACAACACTTTACTGTACTATCTGAAAAAAAAAAAAAGAACCCAAACCAAAACAAACAAAACTTTCTTCAAGGAGGATGATTTTATTTATGAATTGATATGATTAACCAATGCATATTCTTGTTTCTTCAGCATCTCAAAATGATGCATTTTTATTGTTGCAAATAACTGTATTTTATGGCTTTGAAGATTTTGCAAAGAAAATGATGCATGTCTGACTCAAATAGTAGAGGGAAATTATAAACTTTGTCAAAATACCATCAGATTTTAACAAATTGAAACATTGTCTTGTTCATCTGCTTTTACTTCAATTATCATAAAATGCGTAAAATTTATGCTTATAGTATGAAGTAAATAATTTTAAAGTGGACTTATATTATTCATTCTTCTAATCTAGTCTTTGATTTAGTTTCTTATTTATTATTTAAGACATTATTGTTATTAATGCTACTACTAAATTTTAATATATATGAAAACATAATGTACATATATATTTATTTTGTATGAAAAGAAGAAAATGTTGGTGCCATTAAAATTTGCAAAAATGCATTGCAATGTATTTCAAGTTAAATAATAGTAATAATAGTAGTAATAAAATAAATAATAGTAATAAAATATATTTCTTATTTTAAATATTAGCACTTTATTTTATTTCTTCATTGTAAATCTGGTAAGTCAGCTTTCTATTGCTGTGGCTGATATATGAGATAAATCAATTTGGAGAAAGAACACATTTTGACTTGAGATTTTAGAATTGCTTGACTCCATTCTAGAATGTCATGATGGGAAAGTAAAGCTGAACCATTCATGGATATTGGGAAGCCAAAGAGAAAGAGACACAGGAAGAAGCCCAAATTCCAGAATCTCTTTCACAGACACACATGTAATACCATAGTTCCCTTTGACTTGGTCCTACTTCTTAAAAGTTCCAGTATGCCCTAGGAGTTTTCCATAGTGGCAACCAAGTTTTAACATGGGTATCTTTGCAAGATACGCAATACCCAAATTGCAATAATTATTGCCAGTGCACACTATAATACACATAATTTAATTTTTCATACCTTTCCCTGTGAAATGGAAAGTATCCTAATGGAGTCAATGTTAAATGCAAAAATAATTCATATTTTCAAATTTGCAATAACATAGGAGATTATGGAGTGAAGAAAGCATATCCTCTAGAGAATATGTGTAAGGCACAGAGCAAAGTGCTATTTGATCTTTCAAATAATAATTATTGAATTCATTTAAAATATGATCCCTTTGAATGATAATTTGTCACATAGGATTTCTACTTATTTTTTCCCTAATTTATTACTAATCAAGAATTATTTGATAACTATTTTTTGTTTTTACTGAGTTATACATTTTTACCCCTTCCCCTCTATTCCTCCCCTCTCTTATGATAACATTTTTGTACTAAGAACATTTCTACTTTGACCAGACAAAGGCTTTGCAAACCAATGGGTCTGGAGATTGATTCTTGCTAATAATAGTCATTCAAACAGCACTTTATCCTCACATAAGGGCTCAAGGCTCCCTCTGCTCTTCACGGGGGCAGATTTGTGTTTAAATTATGCACAGTGGAAAAACAATGTTTGTAAAGACAGATTAATGAATCTACACTAACCTAATAGAAGTATATGTGTAAACCAATTTGCATTAACAAAATGAGTTAACATGTTGTAAGGAATTTGGTGATTGATGTGGTTGAAAAAGTAATTGAATAAATACAATTAGACATATAAGCTCTTACCTGAATCTATAGCTGACTGTAACTAAAGATGATTGCTGAGTACCAGGGTTCTGAGACCATTCTTTTCTAAAAATAACCTTCCCTCCATGATGTCATTTCAAGTATTTATTGTGGTCAGAGCAACACAAATATAACCAATAGGAATGGAAATTTATTATAAAGCATGAACGTAGGTAATGACCACCTTCCTTTAGGAATTCCATAGGTACAGTGCTGTATATAAACAATATCTAACACTGAGATTATGGGTTTTGGATCACAAGATGTCATTGTTTTGTCAATTGCATATTATCAAGGCAAACATTATATTGCATTCAACCACATGGAAACAAATATTTACATATACATTGTGACTTTTAGTTCAAAAATACTTCAAATTATAACTGCACATATAATCAGTTCTTTTATATTTTACACAAAAGGAAGAATTGTTTACCAAATGAAAATTGTACACAGTGGGTATCAAAGTTAGGGCACAAAGCAGGGACTTTTTAACTACTTCTACCTATTAAATTAGTTTGTTCCTTAGAAAATACTAAAATTCTCAGCATTTTTAAAACAAATGATCTAGAAAAATGCCCTTGACACTATTACGTGACCAATCAATTGGCATATTTAGAAAAAATATATATTATAATGCATGCTATTTTTGTTCCTTAAGTAGGGCAATAAAACTGTCTCATTTGGTATAACTGTCAATTATATTAAGGATTCTGCTAAAAGATCACGGTTTTCACGATTATTACCATCATTATCATCAAAAATTTCCAAAGGATAGTATTCATTCAGTACTAGATTCTATTATACTTAAATGAATCAAGGCAAAATGCAATCTTGAGGTTGAAGAAAATTACCCTCTGTATCTTACTATTGGTGCCTGTGGTTCAAAAAAATATAAACATTTAAAGACATTACAGCTACTAATACAAAATACAATTATATAGAAAAAATGGTTTGGGAGAACACTGTGTAAGAATCTCTATCATTTTATTTAGGAATTATATTTCTATAATAAACTATAAATTGGCTGTGATAATATATTTTAAAGCAGTAAATAATAATTGCTTATATTCCTGAAGGTTACTTTACTGTTTGATTATTCAAAATGATTAAAATGAATAACTATTAAGATTGTTGTTATATAATTTTAGTTTATGAAAATGATTTTATAGACAAACAATTCATGTATCCCAACTGCTGCATTGAAATTAACAAGTGAACTAAAATTTTCTTTTTTCTCTATTATATTTATAACCAATAATTATGTAGTATAGATTGTATAAGAATGATTTGATCTTAATGAACTTTTTGCTCTAATTTAGTATCCATACTGACATGAATCAGAGTTCTTTGTGTCTCCTTATTGCCTTCTTTTAACTCCTGCTTATCTAAGTTTTGGCAAGCTATTGTCTGCTTATGAAATAATTTTTTGTATTTCTTTTTATTTTAACATATACAGTATCATTTACATTTGCCTTCCAATTTTACATATCTGTGGAATTTTATCATGGAAGAAGTTTGGTGAAGAGGTGCACAGCATGCAACTCTGGTCAAACAGTTATAATGCTTCCTTTTTTGTCATTGTCAGCCATCTTTAATCCACTGGTGACCTATATTTTTTTTCTTAAAGAGATATCCTTTGAAACAATAGATAAGCTATAATATAATCTTTTGTTACAAAATCCAAAATTTGTTAGCACATTTTTCTATTTAGCTTACGAAATTTATTTAGTTAATTGTGGAATTGTGACGCCAAACCACAAAATCTTAGTGGCATACACAGAGATGAATCATCTGTTGGATCAAGTGGCTGGCTGTATGCCATGAACACACTTAGTTAGAAATACATTTGTGTCTTTGCATGGTTAGAATTTGTTGAATAACCATATATTCACAAGGTACAGTGGTTTTGTTAGTAGCAATTTTCTAAATAAGGCTGCTTTCCTGGATAGATAGCTGAAGCAAAGACAGGTTCTTTTATTCCAATCTTAATTACGGTTATTAACTCTGAGATCACACATTTATTATCACATAGTAAATACAGCCTATCAAATAAAAATTCCAGTGCCAGGAATGATTGGAGAGTGGAGTCTCATAGACCCTCAAATATTACCAGCTATCACTTTTGCTGTCTGTTAACCTCCAGACCTTGACAGTAAGAACCTATTGCTGAAGACTCCCAATACTTGAGCTAGAACATGACTCAAGAACATGGTTCCTGTTTTCATAGAACACAGTGGTCAAAGAAAACATGGCAGTTGTTGCCAAGAAATTCTGCCCCCACTAGCTACCTTCTATGGGGCTAAAAGACACTATGCATGCCTCTGGATGAGAAAAGTAGTCATGAAGCATATCCAGTGTGAAACCCAGAAAGTAAGGTACTAATGAGCTGAGCAGGATATGCCAATTATTTCAAAAGTAGTGTAAATGGTATGGGAGTAACCAACTGTCTTCTGATCTAACTTACAAGACACTTGACAAGCTGGAACTCATTCTTGACACAGTTACTTAGGTCTTCTAGCAAGTTGCATTTTAAATAAAAGCAAGCTAATTATGAAATAAAAAGCATTTGATAAACATTATCTTACATTAAGCCCTCAAAAAAGAAATACATAGAAAAAAAAACAATTTAAAAAATCATTTGGAAAAGAATATTTATAGTAAGTCCCATAAAGGAGAGCACATATTCATTGTGGGGAGAGGAAAAAAGCCAAACAAAACAAAACTAGGAAAATAGCAACAACAGTCTGTGTACTCCCTTAGATGACATTCACAGAGCTTATGGTCTCATTTTGGTTTTATTTTTATTTTTATTTTTGTTGTTTTTTTCAGGTCTTTGTTGTACAATGTTCCATAAAATAAATATGTATTTACCCCAAACAAAGAGTTCAGAGAGACTAAAGAAGGATTCTGTCAGATGCAGTAAGTTTAATTAATGGGTTTATTTGAAGCATTTATTGTATGAACATAAGTAATCTACATATAGATGTAAAACTAAAATACCCTACTCCAGTCTTTTTTTAAGTTTATATCTCTCAGAATATCTAAGATTTCTTATAATCAGTGCAGTAGAAGTGGTAACTGGAATCTCAAAGTAATGTCTTGACTTTTATTCCTCTAATACAAGAGACATTGTTAATACTCTCATGGCAGACCCCGTTGTCTGCTATATTGTCTTTATTTCATTGCCGTAACCCTGGACCAAGGCATCTTTATCATCTCACCACCGCTTTGTTTCATAATAGCAAGGATAACCTAAGTCTGAAAGAAAGAGCTATATTACAGTCAATCATAGTTCATTCAATTAAGTAACAAATTAATTTCCATATGTGAATGTTAGGATATCAATGACACAGATAGATTAAAAGTGGGGGGGATTCGTTTGTTCTACGGATATCCAAAACTTTGGTGAAATCACATACAGGAAGATGTGTTGATACAGAAATATCAGATGCAAAGCCCATTTTTAGTGACATTATTCAGGAGACAGGAACCATTTCCCTGACGCATGCCATGTGGAGAAGTCCTTGGCCAGCCTAGTTTAAGAGTGAAAATCAGATGCAAGTTTCTTAGAGAAAAAAAAAATACCACAACCAGGTAAGCATCAGTGAGTTTGAATAATCTTGTTTGAATTTGGACCATAGTTCCTATCAGCTCTCAGATATCTACTCTAGAGTGATTAAAGTTGAGGACAGTCCAGTCCAGTAGAGCAGCAGGTGGTGGAGGGGCCGCTAGGAAAAACACAATCCTTGAGTGCCTTCAGTAACCAAAGTATCACAGCACTTGATAGGATATGGAACTAAATACAAGAATACATGTAGTAGGTAAGAAGAAAGGAAGAGTGACTGGGAAAAGAACAGGATCCAGCTGACCTAAACAGGAGAAATAGGTTACTGTAGTGGGGAGGGAACAGGGGCAAGAGAACAAAGCATAACACACATATACATGCAAACTCAATGTTTTATATATGCAAACTCAATGTTTTTGTATTGACTTATATGTTAACTTAAAAACAATTAAAAATATACTAAGTATGCATGAAAACATCGCAAACATGCATTTTGATTTCTTCTTTAGACAGTGGTGTCATGATGTTTGTACAATAATACCACATTGCAAGAGTGTGTTTGTTCACTCACAAGAAACCCTCATAGCATGTGAATTATTCATTGAAATGAACTAAAAAGTCACTTGAGGAAATTCTTTTTACACCCTTTTTCCCTCTGAAAGATATTCAGCTCTGCAGCAACAACAAAAAAAGCTCATTGTTAGTAGCTTATATACAAATTCTCCCTCTTTTAAAAATTGCAACTCCCAGAATAACTTATGCCTAGAAAATATTTTGGAAACAATTACTCCCCATAGTCCCATGACTTCAAACATACTCTTCACACACACAGCAAAAGCAAACAGCTTTATTTTGCTTATTTGAAACTCTTAAGTACACTTATTATCTCTGTTATTTACCTGCATTTAATTACTCAAGGTTTCAACCATTTAAACAAGTCAATATTTCACCAATTCTATTTCTTTTGAGCATAATACCCTTATTGCGGTCTATTAATTATGCATCCTGGCTGCCTGAGCCCCTACAAAGAATGTTTTAAACTTAAAAACATGGTTTCTAGGCTGACACAAAATAGTAAGTGTCAATCATTTCTTACCATTGTGTCAATAAGAGCATGTGAAAAATTTTAATATTAAATAAACATGATATATATATATAAAATCATAAATGTCTATAGATAGATGTCATTACATACAAATATTATGGGATTGTAATAGGAGCAGTGAGTGGTACAGTGAAGTACCCTATAAAAACTTTATCTTCCAGAAAAGAAGTGAGACCACTTATGAAATCACTAAAATTAACATTTCCAGAACACTGAAAATAATAGTTTTGCAGAAATCAGAGGAGCAGTTACCAAACAAAACTAAACAATTCTCAGTAAACTCCATGAGTATTATAGAATTGGAATATGTTATTCTTTTTCTCCTACTTGACTTCCTCAGTAGCTTCTGGAATAAAGATTTTGTTTTGAAATTATGATATAATTAAATCACTTCCACTTTCATCCCTCCAAATCTTCCCATGAGCCCCATTTCTCTCTTTCAAATAGAAAGATAGTTGGGTAGATACATAGATAGATAGATAGATACATACATAGAGAGAGAGGGATAGTTGGATAGATGGATGTTATACAGACAAATATTCCTAGATACACAAATACAACCTGTCCAGTCTGTATTCTTCTTGTATGTATGTTTTCAGGACTGACCTTTTAGGTGGATAACCAATTGGTATGCTCTTCTCTGGGGGTGAATAAGAAGTTATATTGGTTATATTTGATGGGTATACCAGCAAGCAAAAAAAAAAGTGTCTCAGCAAGGAAAAAGAAGAGTTTAAGGGGGTTTGAGTGAGTAGAGCATGGACAATATAAAAATAGAAGGACAGGCTTTAATCAGGAATCAGAAAAATGAAGTTATGTAAAAGTGGATTAGGGGGATGATTAACCAAAGATAAGGGTGTATAGAGTAGACACATGGAAACCTGTTATTTTATAATCAAGTACAAAAGCATAATATATAAAATATTTTAAATGACAGTACCATGGCTATGACTATTAGAGAGAGAGAGAGAGAGAGAGACTCTCTCTCTCTCTCTTCAGACAAGGTTTCTCTGTAGTTTTGGCTCCTGTCCTGGAACTTGCTCTGTATACCAGGCTGGCATCAAACTCACAGAGATGTAGAGATGTGCCTGTCTCTGCCTCCTAATGGGACTAAAAAAGTGCACCACCACCACGCAGCACATGGACATTTCTCTTGATTGTCCATTATACTTGGATAGTAAGAGCCTATTGCTGAAGTCACTTACATACTTTGACAAAAACAGAGAAATCATTTTGGAACTGACCTGAAAGTTTCCTCCATACTGAATGCTTTCATAATCCCAGAAATTTCTGTTCAGGCAGTTGAGCATGGATGAGTATCATCACTGGATTTTGCATATTACAGTACCAGCTTGACAGACAAGAGGTGTCTACTGGCATAAAAGTGGCACAGCTTTATTAGGGCAACAAAATGCTTTCTAACTGAAACTGTGACCTGAATCTCAGGAGGGAATTCACCTAAGGTAATGACTGGGAGTTCATTAGCCCTAGTAATAAATTGGGTACTTTTGAATTCATCTTCAAACTGTCTCTGAAATATTAATACTATAGACATAGAATTGTGCTATTATCAACCTTGATTTATAAAACCTTCCCTTAACATGGGAAGAAAGTTAAATGGAAAGTCATGGTTTATCAACAAGTTGAGAAGAGGTGATGGTTGAATAATTAGCCTTGAGTGGAAGCACATAGTGCTTTCTATAAGGCTCTATAAACACCATGGAATAAGAAGCAGAAGGAATGTGAGACAATGGAGAGGAGGGTTATAAAATAGTTTGTTGAAGAGATAACATGGCTACAACATTCATGAACTCAGAGAAGTTTCTGCTGTCTGCATAAGACTGGCATAAGTCTTGGCCCAGACTCATTCAGTCATATATGGCAAGGGGGTTATGGAGTTGAGCCCTGTCCAAAAGACTTCAGTCAATTAATGATGGAGAAATTATTGTCCTTACTGATGTAGCCATTTACTTTAAAGTACGTACCCGTGTGAGCGGCTATTGTTAAAAAAAAAAAATGAATGCCCAGGCAGTGGCACACGCCTTCAATCCCAGCACTTGAGAAGCAGAGGCAGGCAGATCTCTGTGAGTTGAAAAACGAGCCTGGTGTACCAGAACTAGTTCCAGCAGAGGCTCCAAAGCTACAGAGAAATCCAGCTTGAAAAACCAAACCAAACCAAATACTGAATAAACAAACAAACAAACCAAACCCCAATGGATCACAAAATAAAACAAGAAAAGAGATGAAATGAAATAGGGAGTTTAGTAAATTGGTGGGGCAGGGGGAACTTGTGGGGTTGGGAAGAAGGTAAAGAAAGTAGAGAGATGAACGTGATAGAATGTATTACTTACTTGTATGAAATTGCCAGAGAAGATTAATCAAAAAATAAATAAAATATGTTAAAAATGACTTCTGTTTTTCATATAGTGACAGTGAATAAATTAATAATAATTTTGAAAACTGATGCAGGAACAAAAATAAAAGATAATACTTTTAATTATGTGTATTTTGACATCATATCTATTGTTATCACAGTATTCTATCTTCTAAAATATCTGACCATGTTCTCCATGTGTTTCAAACTTCCTCTACAAAAAGTCCTATATTACACTAGTGTGTAAATACATTAATAACCTCTTAATTAATAAAGGGAAAATGGATAGCACTGTTTACCTTGTTGCTAGAAAGACATTTACCCTATTTAACACAATTCAGTGCATAAGTTCTGTTGCATTGAAAGACCCTCCACCTAAATTGGTACTTGGAAAGCCTTTAGCCCTGAATAAATGAAAATTTACAGAAGTTCACTACCCCGAGTAGATGGAAAATTACAGCTTGAGCCAAACAGGATGCCTGTGGTTTTGCCCCTAGTCCTAGCCCGGCCTCTGTGCCAGAAAAAGAAGGAGTATCTGGCCCCCAGGACTTGTTATCGAAACTCACAGATTGCTGCTGTATGCCATATCTAGATCTATGGTTTTTCCAGGAGGAACAGGTGTGAACATTGAACCAATAGAAATGCTGTTGCTATGCTTGCCAATTATGTATCCCTTGCACCCTATAAAATTGCTTAGAAAACCTTGCTCGGTGTGCCCAGTCTGCCTAGCTGGGGCACCCACAGGCACTTGTGTGATTAATAAAGCCTCTTGCTGATTGCATCTACTGGCTGACTTATTGAGTTTGAGGGAAATTCTCATAAAGATCCCGAATTGAGGGTCTCTCAGCATCACTCTAAACAAAATGTCTGCCATCCTGGGCTAAGAGAGGAAAGATGCATTCTGATTCACCTTTAATTTGTATCAGTTCGGCTTGGTGGAAAGGGTATGACAGAGCAGAGAAATTCAGAGAGCAGAGATAGGAATAGAGAAAGGCTAAGACCAGAGATAACCCCCAAGGACATGCCCCACATGATCATGTTAGAGCTAATTATTTCAGAAAATGCCCACAGGGACATCCAGAGTTATGGTTTGCTGATATCCTAGACGCTTCTTAATCCAATCAACTTGGTAAATATGATTAGCAATTTCACTCCACAGCTTGAGTTTTGCAAGATACTCACAACTCCTACACTCATAACATTTATGTTTCAGCTTCTTTTCTAAGTAAAGTTCTGATAACTTATTACTTTCCTTTCAACAATGTAATTATTGCCTCTATATATTTGTCTTGCATTTTTCTTGAATTTGCATATTTAAATGGTATTATACATAAATATGTTGATTCGATTACATTTCTATGAATCATTAAGAACTATTAGAAAAAAATATTGCTACTTCATTATTTGAATATTCCAACATTATTTGGATTTTATTTTCTTGTCTAGATCCATAAGATTTACGTTTCAACATTGGTATTCAGCTTTCTAAATAGACTGTGACATTAATACATAGCATATATCCCTCTGATGATAATGACTGTGTTTCTTGCTTACTATTTCTACTGACTGTGTTCCCAGATAATTTGGTTAAAGAAGAGTTCTGGGATTGCAATAGAACAGGGTGAAGATAGTGCACAACATTGTCTAACTCATCCTGCAGATATTGATGTAAAATGAGTTGGTGAATGTTGCAATCTCCACTGTACAGCCACTATTGATCTTTCTCAGCGAGTCAATATGTTCTTACTTTATGCTCAAGTAACTTAGACAGTTGAGGAAGATCACAGATTTCACAGCTAAATTCTTTACTTTAGTCTGCTAACTGTGCTCAGAAAAAGCAATGCTTAAATTCCACTCTCTCTTCATTGAACTGTCGAGACAAAATAACAGAATTATTTTGTAAGAATCATGTCACACAGTCAAGATTTGATTTTCTATGCTCTTCCTTAACTCTGATATATAGGCAGCAAAAGAAAGCTTGCTAATAATGGAACTGGTAAGATAAGACTCCTGAGTCAGGCAATTCTACTATCCAGAATCTTCCATCTACCAACATCTAGTAGAGGGAAAGTTCCTAATTCTCTAGCTTTAAATTTATCATCTTTAACATGTGAGTTATAAGGGCTTGAGAGATGGCTGAACAAAGGTCAGAGGTCTCCCAGGATTTTAAGCATACCCAAGTGGAAAACATAACCTCTAATTCCAAATTTGCGTTATCCAATCCATTTCTCTGCCCTCTATAGACACCCACACACATTGCATACACCTGAAAAGATGCACACATACACACAAATGAAAGCAAACCCTAAAATCTTTACAAATATGAATAATAATAGTATTCTTAACCACAGTGAGGGTGAGGGTTTATATAAAATCAGTAAGATTGCAAACTAGGATGCCCACATATTTCTCTACTTTGGTTTTCTTGGATATGCTTCTGTCTTACCTTGCTTTCTATTGCTGTGATAAAACACCATTGGGAAAAAAAAAGCAACTTGGGGAGGAAAGGGTTCATTTGGCTGCAGGTTGCAGCCCACCATTAAGGAAATCAAGAAAAAGGACTGAAATAGCATGACCACAGAGGGGTGCTGCTTCCTGGATTTCTCTCACCAGCTGCTCAGACTGCCTTCTGTGAGATCCAGGATCACCTGCCCTGAACTGCTTCTGGTAGGCTGGACTTCCCATATAATCAGTAATCAAGAAAATGCCCCTCCGTCTTACTTTAGAGGCTAGTCTAATAGAGGCAGTTCCTCAATTGACTTTTCCTCTTCCTAGATTGTTGGGACCAATTGAGTCCTGGCCTTCCGCTGTTCTTCTAATTGAAGTTACTAAAGCTGTGCCTTACCTAGAGGATCAGAGGTTGGGATTTTCACCTGTTGGTCATTGACGGCTGTGTATTTAAGCTCCGTGGTGCTATTAAAGAGGGGCTTTTGTACCAGTGATTGGAGGTCCGTGTGTCGGTCTGTCTCTACGTGTGTAATCTCAACCTCCAGCCC
>LOEQ01000457.1:146284-156338 GCA_001685075.1 Bramus lutescens | reverse complement strand
GTGTGTGTGTGTGTGTGTGTGTGTGTGTGTGTGTGTGCATGCAAGTGGGCGCTCCAGATTATTTAGTCTCACTTTCTAGTAATCATTGAAATGTAAAATTGAGGACAGATCCTTTGCCCTTTGAGTAGTCATCGGTTGTTTCTGTCATGATTTTCTTCTGTCCTGCTGCAGGTCATCCTGGGCTGAAGTTTTCTTTCCTCAAGGATTTTAGATTGCAGGATACTTGGATATTCTTTGAAAGCATCCCTCAGATTGTTTCGTTGGCTCTTTCTTCACAGATGTGAAGTTGTGTCGTTTCTGCTGTGCTATACGCCAGCAGGAAGAGTCTCTGAATCAGTATGTTCCTTCTTATGAGCAAAGGAAGAATTCCCAGTAAGTCCTTCTGGATGCTTCATCCCCCAATTAGCTTGTGTACATTACATCCTCATCTATGTTTTTTGCATCCATAGCTAACCAATTTTTAGTATGTTGATAATTTTATGCTTGCTCAAATACAACTTTGGAATTTGTATCCTACTTTGTATTTTATATAAATAACCTTTTTTATATTCATTAGGCATTTGTATGGATTCTGTTACCCGCTGTTAATTTGTATGTACTCAATGCACACTGTGATTATTTGAAATGTATTTTATTAACCAATATTTGAAACATGATTTAGTAATATACGATTGAAGGATTACAGGTACTTTTTACTAAATAGCTGAAATATTGTTTTACTGATCTTGGTTGAATGAAGGAGACAAATGCTTGTCTAAGCATTTGTGGGACTGATATATCATTTTTGCCTTCTATTTCCTCCCTCAAAACCCTTTTGCATACGCTTCCTTGCTCTTTTAAAAATTCATGGTTTCTTTTTATTTAATTGTGGTTGCATATATATGTGTGTGTGTTTATATTCATATATATGCTAAGCATTTTTACTTGCTAGTAATCTACATTTATTTCTAAATGTTAAAGTAAATTATTTACAAATACTTATTGTTATATAAAGAAATACTATTTTTTTGTTTCTTACTAACTTGTGCTTGTTATTAACTCCAGAATATAAGAATACATTCTGTTCACCAAAATGCAAATTGATAAATGATCTTTGACTATTATTTAATTATAATTACATAACAATTCTTTTCTTCATATCCATTTAATCTAAAGAATAAAGATCTGTAAGAAAAAAGTTGTTTAACATTCCTTTGAGTCACAATTTTATATGAAAATTAAATTATCAAATTGAATAACATATATCAAAAATAGTCAACCAAAAGACAGGGAATATGTTTGAGCTTTCTGAAATATATGGCATTACCCAATGAGACAGAGTTCCACAGCAAAGCAAAGTTTTTGTCCTTTTGAGATAGAAAAAATATTATATTTCAAATTAAGCTGAGAGAAGAGAATTCATTATTTATACCTCCTTGTCTAACACTTGATAGGCTTTCAATATCATAATTGATGGTGATGATGATATGACAGACTCATGTGTTCTTCCCCTCAGTCTTTGACATTACAGCTTTCACTATGCTGCCTACATGGAACAAAGTAAACTAGAGTCAGTTAATATAAACTAAAATTTCCAGAGGGAAAAAAGATGTCGGATTTCAAAACATTAATTCTTCCTTTCTTTTGGATTCCTCCTTTATTCAGAACCACTTTCAGTGACAGCTTTTCTCTTTATTATTACTTCACAGAAATCACCCCTGATTGCAATGAGTTCCATCTCCAATTTCTGTGACAGCAACTGAGAATTATGGTACAAGCATTTACCCTCTTGTTCACATCAAACTCTTTCTTCTGTTCTTGGAATTATTCAGAAGACAAGAACTCTGAGCAATGCAGGCTTAAAGGACACAGGCAATTTCCAGTGATGTCAATGGTACTGACCTCTTGTTCTTGAAAGGAAGTCTTGACCCTTTACATTTTAGGGCAATGTGCAACACTGTTTTGAGGGAGAACAAAGCAAAGACTCATAGATAGAAGGAATTTCAAAGCTCCTATACATATTGAGATTTTATTCCACAGCTATTACATCATGTGCCACAGGCAAACATATGCAAAATTTTAATAATAAGTTTTAAAGCATGCATCTCTTTAATTGCTAAAATTCATAGTTTCTATTCCCTATTGAAAAAATCTATTAGTTATGTTAATATTACTTTTTCAGTACAATTCAATAGTGTTTGATATTGTTCTGTAAAAAAATTACAATATTTAATTTGATAGAAATAACTGGATTTTAAGAAAGAAATGAATATGCATCTCCAGCTCCCAGAGGCTTCATTTGGCCTCAGATGGACATAAAACAGAACTGGGACTGGCTTTTTCAATGACTCTATTACTCTCCAAGTATTTGTCAGTGATCTCTCATAGGAAACCTGAACAATAAAACAGAGACCTCAAAACATGGTTTCTGTCTTGTGAATTTGTCCACATGGGATTTTTAAATTTAAAAAAAGTAATAAAAAGTCAAAATAAGCATTATTCTTTCAAATTTGAGCTTTCCAGCAAAATAATATTCTATATTTTTTGTGTTATCCAGGTCTTATAGATTATGATTCTTAGGTTTAATAGAAGATAGCAATGATAAACTAATATCTGCACATTAAAATCTAATGATTCATGATGACAATCTTATGACATTTATATTTTGATATATATTTTGATATTGGCACATAGATAAATATGTGATACTTATAAATATCCTGTGATATTTATATTATTATGTATATATTATAAGAAGTCAAATTATATATTTTCATTTTATAGTAAAATTGCAGTTGTTAGCAACCAGAGACTCTAAACTGTCTGCATAATTATCTTATGATTCAGGGTATAATGATTTAGGCATTTCAATACTTCTAAATAATAAGTTCTTTTTTTTTTAAAGACACAGTATCTCTGTAGCTTTAAAGCCTGTCCTGGAACTAGCTCTTGTAGACCAGGCTGGTCTCAAACTCACAGAGATCCTCCTGCCTCTACCTCTGAGTGCTGAGATTAAAGGCATGTACCACCACCATCAGTAAATAATAATTTCTATGACTTATATTTATATCCCAAGTTTATGATCTACAGGTTCATTCTTCAAATGACAGTGTTGGGAGATAAGGCCTCACAAGTGATAGTTAGAATTTGAGGGCTTTGTAAATGGAGTAGAGTGGAATGAGTCTGCTTTCCTTCAGTTCTTCCTAACTTCTCTCTTCCAACCCCAGATCCTGTCTTGTTGTAGGAGCGTGTTTGTTCATTTCCAGCTGCCAGACTCGAAATAACCACACAGAAACTGTACGAATTAAACCATTGCTTAGTCTTTTAGCTCCAGCTTCTTAATGGTTAGCAGTTGTATCTTAATTTAACCCATTTCTATTAATCTGTGTATTGCCACATGGCTGTGGTTTACCAGCAAGTTTCCAGCTTGTCTGTTCCATCCAGTGACTACACAGCGTATCCTTGACTCCTCTTTTTTTCTCACAGCATTCAGTTATTTTTTCCACCTAGCTCTATTTTACCATATCACAGGCCAAAGCAGATTTGCTATTCATTAACCAATAAAGCCACACGTATACAGAAGGACCCCTACCACCGTTTTCCCTTTTCTGTTTAAATAAGAAGGAAGTTTTTAACTTTAGCATAGTAAAGTTACATAGAGCAAAACAGGTATCAAGGAAGAATTAAAATTACAACATTTGTATCTACTCTATCTTTAATCATAACTAAGAAAAACTAAAATTATAACTATCTATTCTTCAACTCCCTCAAAGATCGCAGAAGGATATAATATTACCTAAGTAAACAGGAAGCACATTGTAGGTAATTTCCAAAACTCTAGACCTGAAAGAGCCATCTTGCTGCCTGGATAGTCACCCAAAGTTCTTTTGTAAATTTGGGGCATATATCTTCAGCCTCCAGGCCCAAAGTATTTAGCAGGCTTTTCTACAAAGCAGGAAATTTCAAAGACATTTCTACCTATATTGACAGAAACCTAGAAGGACTGTCTCACCTTTTTTAGGCAACTTTAACAGTGATTTTTCTGTGGGTCCTGTATGTCCAGTTCATACAGCATAACATCAAGCAGTCCAGGCAAGAGCAGTTTTCCACTCAAATGGCCAGCAAACTCTGTAAGTAACCTCTTCAATGTCCTATATTAACCTATATTTCTTAATTATACAATACATTTTTAAAAGAGCTAGACAAACCCAATACCTTAGTCAACATCATAAATACATATATAAAATATAATGAAATTGACCTTAAATTTGTATCAATAAACCAAGATTCATACCAATGCAAATCTCTATAGCATACCTCCCTTCACAAACATTTATAAACAATCATTTAGAGAACTTGGGCATAGTTCTCTCTAAACTGCTTCCAGCTTTTGGTTGGGTAATGTAATTTTTGGGCGTGTTCATGGCAAACCTTTTGGGGGGTATTGGTCCATCAAACCACATTAGTCTGGAATTAATCCACAGGTTCTCATCTTCTGTGAAAACAAAAGCAACACCTCTTTTCCAAAGTATCATATCCTTAAGCTTAAATTCTGTAGTCATGATACCTTTATGTTAGTTTAACTTAACAGTCCATTCAATGAAATGTCTTTCTTTATGTAGCTCTTCAACAGTCAAAAAATTCAAAAATAACCACACAGTAATATATATATATATATCACAGTATCTATATATATTTAATATTTCTGTGGCTTATTTTTCTTACTCTAGTACTTTTTCTACAAGCTTAATATTTATTTTATTATCTTTATTCATTTAATCTATAACATTTTGTACTCTTTTATATTATATTTACTGCATCTTTACTCTTTTGCTTCTCTCTCCCTTACCTACATATATTTTTGTAAACACACTGTGTCTTATTTTAAGGTCTTTTGGTATGGGAAAAGTGTCTGTATTCTGTCAATCATATTTTAAATACACGCTGATTGGCCAGGCAGGAAGTATAGGTGGGTAAACCGGAGTTGTATTGAACAGTACAGAAAATAATCCCTCTAGTTCTCTCCTGAGACTGAATCATTGTTTCAGTTTTTATAGGGTCCCATAAAGATTCCATCACACACACCCCAGACAGCAGGAAGTAATTCTAAGAACACAATGCACACTTTCCCAATAGGTGGGGGTAGAGGTGTTTTGGTCTTTCTCAGGATTATGCATAATTGTCATCTTAAAGGGGGGTTGGTATAAGTTGTTATATGCCAAGGGGATGAACAGAGGGGCTAGATATAGGAAAAAGGGTAGATTATTAAATCTGCAAACTAAAAAAAGCAATTATCAGCTTAAAATAATTTACATTGGTATGGATTTTTGTTCATTGATACAAGTTTAAAGTTACTTTTGCTATGTTGCATATCTGTAGGAGCAGGCTGCTTATTAGTCCCGGCTGCCCAGAACCAAAATAACCACACAGAAACTATATTAACTAAACCACTGCTTGGCCCATTAGCTCTAGCTAATTATTGGCTAACTCTTATATTAATTTAACCCATTTTATTAATCTCTATATTGCCACGTGGCAGTGGCTTACTGGCAAAGATTAGGCATTTCTGACTCTGGTGGTTCCATGGAGTCTCTCTTACTTCCAGCCTTTTTACTCCCAGCATTCAGTTCCATCTTCCCTGCCTACATAAGTTCTGCCCTGCTATAGGTCCAAAGCAGTTTCTTTATTCATTAACCAATAAAAACATCATATACACAGAAGGACCTCCCATACCACATATATGTATGTTTCTACTGCTAATGTATTTGAATATATTGTACATTGATATAGATATAAAGTTATTTTTATGTTTCTACTTTCATTTAATATATTTTTGCATGTTGTTACAATTTTGAGGTTATTGTCCTTATATTTTATATCTGTTCCTATTTTTACTTAGGAATTACCTATACAACTCATAGCTATGCACCTTGTTTATTTATGCAACATGAAGTTTTAGTCCTTCAAAGCTATATTGGATAAGAAAGAATTGCAAATTAATAGCCATTAATATTTGTCAAACTTATAGTCATATTAGGTCTTCTAGGTATACAGAGATATGTTTCAGATAGACAGGTTGTCTTCAAATACTTCAAAGACCTACAAAACATGGCATTTAAATGTTTTAATAACTAAGAAATTTTTGACATGAGACGTCTGCTTGTGTGGGTACTGATCTACTTCTGAGGAGAATTTTGAGACCAATGACATTCCATATAGAGTTTGCTTTCTTTGTGGTACAAACTAGGCTATAGGAGAAGAAACTATCCTTACCTTAACTGTTGACAGTAAGTACGCTGTTCAACCTGGACGAAGAAAGTGACTGCTGAACCTTGCGAAGACATGGTTGGACAGTTCTTCACAATTTACTGTTTCAGAAGAAAAGGTCTGTCAAATATCTTAGGCATGTAGACCAAAGATGGATTCCCCAACATTGCAGAGGAACCCTGGGTGATTGCCCAGGCAGCCAGTTGTTTCTGTCATTTCTTACATAAGTTGCTTACTTGCACTTCCTGATTACATAGGAAATATTTTCATTCTTATGTCTTTGATGGGGTTGAAGACTAGGTAGTTACAATGATAGTTCTACCTTATCTTGGTAAAAGGAATACTTTGGAGTCTTCAGGGGAGGACAGCTATTAGAATAATTTCTGTAATTTTCTCATTACTTATGGAATGAATGTTTAGAATGCATTTCTTAATAATTGTACTTGTTGTATGTAGTTTTATTTTTGTTAAGGTCACTAAATTTCCTTCCTTCTGGACAAAGCTTAATAATAATTTTTATTGTACATAGTTTTAATATGTTAGGATTATAACCTTCCATCTTTATTAGACATAAAAAGTGGAAATGTTATGGGAATCCTGTCACTGATTCACTAGCCAACTGGGAGGAGTGGTTTGGATCAAAGGGCACAGGCTGTGGGTTGTGCATGCTCTTGGAAAGTGGATAGACTGGCAGTCAGCCAAGGAAAGAATTACACTTGGTGGCTTGATTCAGGTTCTTTATCCCTCTTGGGAATGTGGAAGTGGCAACAGCAGCAGCAGAGAGCTGGACCACCAGCCAGAATTACAGAGTTGCTGGTGACGGCCTGGACTCCTCATTTTGTCTTGTAATAGTTGTGCATGTATTTTGCTATTACTAGAAAGTAATACGGTCCCATAACTTCCTCCATTTTATAACTATTTCTCTTAGTCATTGCTATTTCAACCTTTTACTTGACAAATGATTGAAATCTGTTTCTATACATTTAGTGCAATAGTGAATGTCAGCTTTATGCATTTTATACTTATGAAATTATAAAAACATTTTAATAAAAGAATAATGTCATAAATTAGTGTATTCTTAAGTACGCATTACACACACAAGTATTTATTTTACTTATTTTCATCCAGATTATAATCCTAAAGATTGAAATTCTGAATATGATTAAATTAATATATCATCCTTTTATAGAAAAAGAAAACCTTGATAAGATAATGTTACTTGTTAATATCCTTACATTTTCCTTCCCCAAAAGAAAATTAAATAAAAGAAACATACTATTTTTCAATTTCACCTGGCCACCATAAGCTTCTGTTTTCAAATTTCTTGTTGCCTTTTAAAATTCTACTTAAGTACTCAATTCAGCATTTCCTTATCTGGTCATGGAATAAGTCACGACTGCTAAAAACTGATAAAAGTTATTAGTGGGTCATTATTTTTCACACAGTTAAAACATTTTAGTAGATGAAATTATTGAAGAATAATTGAAACAACAAATGTTGCCAGTCAAACTGGATAGCTAGCTACCTGTAGAAGAATAAAACTTGATCTCTCCCTCTTACTTTTCAAAAAGTAATTCCAAATAGATCAAGGACCTCAAAATGAGACTTGATGTGACAAGTCTGATAAAAGGAAAACTTGGGAATGCAGTTGATCTGACAGGCAGAAGAAAGAGTGTTCAGAGCAGGACCCCAAAATGTAGGCATTAAACCTATTGATAACTGATAACACACGACATTAAATGTGTCTGCTTAACAAACAACACAATTATTTGAGTCAAGATGCAGCTTGTAAAATCAGGAAATATATCCTTGTAAAATTGGGAAATACATCTGAGAGATATAGAGAGTACCAAAGAACTCACAACAACAACAACAAAAACAACTACAATAAAATGCTTAAATTAGAAAATGGGGTATGAGTTCTCCAAAGATGAAATATAAGGAGATCTGACAAGCATCCTTTTAAATTTATCTTGTTGTGTTTTATGTGTAAGCATATTTTGCCTGCATGTATGTCTGTGCATCATATGTATGCCTAGTGCTTATAGAATTTGCAAGAGGTGTCAAATACATTAGGACTGTAGATATAGAAGATTGTGACTTTCTATACCAGTGGTGTGAATTGAGCAGGGGTTCTCTGGAATAACATCACATGAGCTATTTTCATTGAGCAATACTTCAAGTACCACTAAGCACTTAGGTCCAAGGTATTTAGGAATCAAAGAAATGCCAATGTAAACTACTTTGAGATTTCATCTTACCTCATTCAGAATGGCCAAGTTAGGAAGAAGAATGGAAAGAATATAAAGAAGGAAGGAGGAGGAGGAAAATAAAATAAATTTATAAAATAAAATGACAGTCTGTTCTGGCGCAGAAGGGAAGGCGAAACAACCATTCACTTCTGGAGGGTGTGCAAACTAGATAACTGCTATGGATCTTGGTGTCATGTTTCCTCAGAAGCTAGAAATAGATCTCCTATATGATTCAACTGTAGCTCTCTTGGGAACATACCTAAAAGACGCTGTATTTTCAGAGTTATTTGCCCTTCCATTTTCACTGCTGCTCTTCTCACAAGAGCTAGGAAACGGAAACAGCCTAGATGTCCATCAACTCCTGAATAGATAATGAAAATGTGCTATATTTACATAACATATAACTTACAGTTCACATATAAAGTATTCTTCAGTTGTCAAGAAAAATAAAATTATTAAAATTTCAGGAAAGTGATGAAACTGTAAATAAATAATTGTAAATAAAATAATTCAGATTCAGAATAAAAATACCACATTTTTCCCTTAGCTATAGATGCTAGCTTTGTACAATCTGACAAATAGTTTTCATTTTCAATGACCATAGAGATTATGTATTTGCTAAGTGATGCTGAGTGCTTGTTTTAAGGAGACAGGAGACAAAGTGATTAAAAGGATTGAAGGACAAGAAAACTATTTTCAGTACTCTCTGTTGCTCTCCTGATCTTGATGGAGAGTGCTAATGATATCGCATTCTGAACTAATAGAAAAAGGAAAGATCAATTTGGTATTCACTTCGATGCACCATATTTTCTAGGCAGCTTTGACAGTGCTGGAAGATGCTATGCATACTACCTATAAAGAAAAAGTGATTATTATTCTCAACCAATTGGAAATTCTTCAAGCTGAAATAAAGACCAGCCTGGCATGATATATCGAGTGGACAGTAGTGGCAAGAATACTGGGGACGCAACCACTAATTTTTTTTTGAGACAAGGTTTCTCTATAGCTTTAATGTCTGTCTCAGAACTAGCACTTGCAGACCAGGCTGGCCTGTAACTCACAGAGAGATCCACCTGCCTCTGTGTCCTGAGTGCTGGGATTAAAGGTGTGCACCACCACCACCTGGCACAACCACTGAATTTTTATTGAATGAAAGGCCTGCTTCATACCTCTAACTTCTAATGGCGACCACTGTGGTCAAATAGATCCTATGCCTTATACCCCAGGATAAAGCCTAAAATAGTAATTCCTGTAAATGGACATAGTATTGAAGACTGCTATTGACTTATTGTTACACCCATAGAACAGTATATTTTTCAACTCTTATCAATAAGTTCTAGCAGCAATTTCTTGAGTTCTTTTTATATTTTTGAGATCTCCAAAATATACAAAAAACTCAAGAAATTAATAACCAAAAGAACACATAATCCAATTAAAAAATGGAGTACAAACCTAAACAGAGAACTCTCAACAGAGGAATCTAAAATGGCTAAAAGATACTAAAGGAAATGTTCAACATCCTTAGTCATCAGAGAATTGCAAATCAAAACAACTCT
>LOEQ01000457.1:111479-124536 GCA_001685075.1 Bramus lutescens | reverse complement strand
CTTTCTTTCTTTCTTTCTTTCTTTCTTTCTTTCTTTCTTTATTTATTTATTTTAAAATTAGAGCTCCCTGCTCTTCTTTTTGTGGCCGAGTATCCAGTGTTCACTGCAGGATGATCTGAACGTCAAATCAGAACTACATTCCCCAATAGGTTAAATTGTACATGAGGGTGCCAGGTACTTCTCACTATTCAGAAATGTAAGGTAACAGCTTTGATATTTAAACTTAACCTGCTTAAAAAAGGATTAAATGAACTTTAGCTACAGCTCTGGTGTTATTGTTTATAAGATTCCCATTCCTTACTGCTACCGATAAGAAGAGGTATTCTATAAAATAAAAAAATAAAGATTTGGTTCTTAAAAATAAACCTTAAAATTTTATTCATTAAAATTGCATATGTAAGAATTTCATTCTTGATTCATTTGTTTATTCCCCATATTTATTATGGAAAATAATGTCTGAACCCAAGTTAAATGTTTGCCTCTGCTCTCCAAAACCTGGGATTTATTCAAGTGGAGAAGGATTACTTGCCTTAAACCAGTAGCTAGGAGTGGAAGCGGGCATGATCACAGAATTTGTGGGTAAATTGTAAGTGATGTGATTATGGAGCTAAAAACGATTAAAACTTACAATAAATGTACTTAGAAAGAAATGGAAATTTACATTAACTTGATCTTCCAAATCCAAGTAAAGTGATTTATGACTTTCTCATCATTCATACAATAACATCTTCAATAGCTCTATCATCATCTATCAGTCTAGGAAAGCATTATCAATGCCATCAGTTACCCAGCTTATTCAGTCCTTGGTGGTTTGAACTAGAAGTGTCCCCTTATGCTCAGGCATTTCAACACTTGGTCCCAAGTTGATGGAGCTGTTAGGGAGTTGGTCGAGCCTTGCTGAAGGAAGCGTATCTCTGGCGTATGCTTTCAGAGTGGACCCTTTCTCCACTTCCAGGTTACTACTTATGTTTTGGTTTTAGGTTGACGTTATGAACCCTGTGCTTCCATCTCCTGCCACTGTGCCTACCACCATGTCTGCTGTTTGCCACTTTGACTCGTTCTACCTCATGTTTTCCTCTTAACTCTCTGTAACCATAGACAATTAAATTATTACTTCATTAATTGTTGATAATGGTGTTTTATTATACCAACAGAAAATTGACTAATATACCTCCTTATGTGCACATTTTAGTAATATATATTTGGGCTATTTCACAAGATGCTTTGTATCTTTTCCTTTTTCATAAAATACCTTAGAATGCACTAATTTATTAACCATTTAAGGACAGCATAAACTGTGGTGATGTTTTGTTTGTACTGTAACAATTAAAGTTTGCCTGAAGATCAGAGTGTGAAGCTAGCCACCAGTTAGCGAATAGAAACCAGGCAGTAATGGCACACTCTTTTTATCCCAACACTCAGAAGACAGAGGCAGATGTATCTCTGTGAGTGCAAGGCCACCCTAGCCTACATGAGATTTAATCAGTCTGAAAGACCAAACTAGGCCCTCTGAATATGGGTAACAGTTTATGACTGGGGCAGACTGTGAGGCCACTGGCAGTGAGACCATGATTTATCCCCACTGCTTGTTCTGGCTTTTTAGAACCCATTCTCTCTGGATGGATAGCTTGTTCAGCCTAAATATAGTGGAGAGGGCCTTGGTCCTGCCTCAAAACAATGTGCTATACTTTGTTGACTCCCTGTGGGAAGCCTTAGCTTTTCTTAGGAGTGAATGGAGGCGGGGAATGGAGGGTGTGAGGTGGAGCAGGAGGAGAGGAAGAAGTGGGAAATGGATTTGGCATGTAAAATGAGAAAAGATAGGGTTTTTTTCTTAATAAATAAATAAAATAAAAAAGACAGAAACAGAGTCAAACAGTGGTGGGTCAAACCTTTAATCCCAGAACTAGGGAGTTGGAGATTGGAAGTAATATGGCTGGGAGGAGAGAAGAATGTAGGCAGGAGACAAGATTCAGAATTCACTCTGAGGTTTCATAGAGATAGCACTCAGTCTGAGGATTCATGATGACAGATCTTGCCCATTTGTTCTAAGGATTCAGTAGATGTAAAAAAGTCTCTCCAGTGGCTGACTCCTTTGTTTCTCTGATTTTTCAGCTTTTACCCCAATATCTGACTCTGGGTTTTTATAATTAAGACCAATTAGAATTTGCACTACAATAAACTGTCCATTTGTAAACACCCACCTTCAAATGGGTCTATTATGCTTTCTGCCTTTTAAGTCAAGGTTGTATCCTACAGCTCTACTTCTTTACTTTGTTATTGATTAACGTTAAGCATGGTATATATACATATGTATATCTACTATATATAATATGTATATTAGATACCTAGACACTATACACACACTTTACAGCTTTTAACTGAAATAAAATTTCAACACTCTTCTTCATCTTTAATCTGTCCATCTTTTCCTAGATACCCTCTCTTTTAAGCCTCCTATACCACCTTTTCATCTCCCAAGTTGATAATATTTTTCAATGCTTTTTAATGCTACACACACATATGTATTTTAGGTTATATTTACCTAGTTAGGAATATATATATACAAATTATATATTGTACATATATATGTAGTTGTCAATTATTAATTAAAAAATAAGGCCATGAATTTGAAAAAAGAAAAGAAGGGTGTGCAAAAGAGTGTTCATGATGGAAAGAAAGGGGGAAAGATGTTATTATATTATAATTTCAATCCTATAAAGTAATTAAAAGGAATTAGTCACAGCAAGAGAACTTTAAAGCTGCTATTTGCTTTTTATACTCTTTAATATATTTTTATATTTTTTAATATAGAATACACATACAACTAATATTTCATTACATTTTATGTATCTTTTAATTGTAAGTAATGCATTCTTATAGGAAAATATTTTGAGAACTTACAAGTAAACGCACTTGGTACGTTGAACAAGCGTTTGGATATTTAGTTCAAATGTAATTAATTTTAATTTAATTTACTTCTTTTTCATTTTCTATTTCCATAATACCCATTTGGATATATTTTCCAATTTCCTCTGGAAAAAATTCTCCTTTGGTATCAGAGAGGCAAGAAATATTTTGAGATGATAGTACAACAGAGAATAAATCCATACCTCATTGTATTTACTTTAAATTTATCATAGAAGAAGAGAAGGAGGAGGAAGATGAAAAGGAGTAGGAGCAGGAGGAAGAAAAAGAAGAAGGAGAAGGGACAGGAAGAAAGTTTTTTTTTTTCCCATCTTACTGATTGTCGAGTGCATGCTGGAATTTGATTAGGAACCGGAATTTCTTCTTTAATCCTTTCAACCACTTCACTTCTTTGACTTAGTTTTCAAAACACACGAATAAAGAATAATTCAGAGAATCGAAAAGCTCTTCCATCAGTGGCATGTTTTATATTCCAGAGCTTAGTCGGTACTATGACATGGCTAAGTTTGAAGCGGAATTCTAAGGGCATTTTTTTTTTGGTTCTTTCAAGGCTCCCTGCTGAAATCCCTCATTTGTAACTATCTAGAGGCTGCTGCTGATTTCAGTAGTTCAATCCATACAGAAACTCTCCACTGAACTTTAAAAAAATGACCCTCAGGCTGACAATTGCTTTGAACAGTTGCATGCTGACACTGGTTTTGGAATTTCGTAGCAACTGTCAGGGATCTACGGCAGACAGTTCCAATTAAACAATAAATTATAAATAAGAAAGACATTAAAATAATTTCCCAGTGCCAAATGGCCTATGGAGACAGAGAAACTATTAAAAATTTGGAACATAGTTTCAAAATATTTTTAGATATATAAAAACATGTGTAAGTACACATTTATAGTATCAGTTTATCTGTTTCTATGTACCTATAGATATACACTCAAATATATATAGATGTATAGGTATATAGTATATGTAACATATGAAAAAATATATATTAAACATTTATATATATAACATTTTAATAGAAAGATATTTTTAGTAATATTATCTGTTATTTGGACAGCCTTCATTTACCTGCTTACCTAGAAAGTATCCAGGTACAGGGCTTAGATTCTAGAAGTTTATATTTTAATATTTTGTTTTTTCTTCTATATGCCAATACCATCATCCGAGTATTATCACGTATTTCAAGCAAGAAATCAAACGTAGCCTTGGCAACTTTTGCACTGTGGTATTTTGCTTTTCATACTCATGATCTTGAATCCTGCATGCAGCCACTGTCCATGTCTGAAGTCCCATTCTCTTCCCCTCTTGCTCTCAAAGCTGCATGTAGCTAACACTATATCTCAATCACTGATTCTTCATATCTACCCTTTCATCACTACTTACAATATTTTATGAAAAATTATATTATTCTTCCCTCAAATTACATATCACTTCTTAGATAGCATCGAATATTAAACGTCAGGGTTTTTTTCTTATGTTTCATTAGAACATTTTGTATTTATGTTGAGTGATTTTTTAAAATACTGTGTTGAATTTGAAACCACTCTGTTTCCACTGACTAATTTTTGCCCTTGGTTAAATGAAATGTGATGAAATATGCAAGCTTCCCTTATTCATGTATCCATTCAGGCACGTGCTCAAACTGCTTTATTTTCAGGTTTCCAGATGCTGTTGTGTGACAGACAGCGTACTGTCCAGCATCCATGAAGGGCTTCTCTCAATGTTACTTTACTGCATTACGAAGATTAAATATTGGTCGTTTTATTGTCAACTTCACAGAGTCTAACACCATCATCTAGTAGGATGGAGCCTTAGTTAAGCAAGTGCCTCCATCATATGGCTTGTTGGCAAACATGTGGGGGCATTTTCTGTCTTTATAGTTGATTGAGAGGTACAGTCTACTGTGAGTATTGCCACTCCTGGTCATGTAGGTAGTCTTGGGTTGTATAAGAAAATAAACCATATAATCCCTGACGAATGAGCCAATAAGCAGTATTCCTTCATGGCCACTTCTTTAATTTCTGCAACGTGATTCTTTCCTTGAATTCCTCATCTGACTTCATTTCATGATGAACTGACTATACATTGTAAGCTAAAAATTACCCCTCCTTCCTGAGGTATTTTGGGTAATAATATTTATCACAGTAATAGAAATGAAATAAGGGAGTAAGCAAAATTAGACACAAAGATAATTCTCTTCTTTTTTATTTAATTTATTATTATTATTATTATTATCATCATTATTATCATTATTGGTGTTTGATACAGGGCTTCTCTGTGTAATAGCCCTAGTTGTCCTGGAACTAGCTTTTGTAGATCAGACTGGCCTTGAACTCACAGAGATCTGCCTGCCTCTGCCTTCCGAGTGCTGGGGTTAAAGGTGTGCACCACCACCACCCCACTTAAGAAGTAAGATAATTTAAAGTGAAAGTAACAAAAGATGGATTGTAAATCAGAGTTACCCTGAAGCCTATAGAATCATGGTGCTACTGCTGTCTAGTTTTGAAAGACTCTATTTCTAAAGTGTATCAGTCTTGCCATCCTTATTAATTGATTCATAATTTCTGACATTAGAATTCTTTGTCAAGAAATTGGGAGATGGATTTGTGTGTAAGATGGCTGAGTATACAAGCAAGAGGGCCTGAACTCAAATACCCAGTACACATGTAAAAAACCTGAGTTTGTAATTGGTGATGCTTGCTTGTCATCAGCCTAACTAAAGGTTATTGAGAGACCTAGTATCAAGTGCAAAGATAAACAGTGGCAGAGCAAGTATATGAGTGTGTGTGTACTTCACCACACAGGTATGCACATAGTACATGCATGCGTACATGCACACACACACATACACACACACACACACACACATACACACACGCACAGATTCTTTATTCCTTATTAGGTAGTCAAAATGTAAGAGAAAAAGTTTTTGTTGAATAAAGAATCTGCATTTTTTAACTTTTCCTCAACTAGAAAATAAAGTAAAGCAACATTTGAAGTAAAATCTGGAATTAAATTAAGAAATGGAAAGAGCAAATGATCAATTGCAGAGTGTGAAGCCTGCTTGGAAGAAAAGACACAAATAATTGTCATCTGATAGATACAAGAAACAAATTGTGGTTTCAGAAATTCTAGATCATAAGTTTGCAACATTGTGAAAAACATAGAAATTAATATAAATATTAAAATGAGTTCTTTCAAATTTCAAAAGCTTTTTGCAGATTACAATAATGAAAAAATAAAAAGTGGAAATATATTTTGCAGTTTTGTGTATTAATGTAAAATTTTTTATAGGCACTAAATGATATAGAGCATACACCAATCATTGTACAGTTTTAGTGTAGTAGATGATTGTTAAATGGGGGCTACTTTAAAATTTTAATTTTGTAAGTAATACAATTATTAACTAATAAATTCTTTGTAAATGGTTCCATTAAAAATTGCGATCTCAACTGTAAATGAGGGAGAAAATTTTGTAGTTTAATTTTTGTATTCATATGGAGGAATAGAGACTTTGGATGTATATAGACAGGAGGCCCAAACCACATTCTTAGATTCAATGATACAAATATCGGAGAAATGCTATTATCTCAGAAGTCTAAAGAGCCTAGGAAGTATAAACATGTCGCTGGTCATGAAAGGAAAAGATCAACATCTTTTCTTTTAGCTTTCAGAGCAGGGAGGTGGACCGAACACAAGTCTGAAGGCAAAGATGAAGCACAGCCTTTATTCGCTGATTTCCATCTTCTTGGACCAGGAACCATTGGAGCTTAAGAGCAGTGTAGATGTTTCAGTGGTGACCATTATGAGTTTCCACAGAACAAGGATGAAAGATCACGAAAAACACTAAGGATCTCAAATTTAAGTGGGCCGTTGCTACTAAATCTTTTGGCATAAGACTACTAAAATATTCTTATGATGACCTAAGCAGGATTGAACAAATTCTTCACTGCCCATTGTGTTACTATTGTGGGAATAGATCCCATTGACAGGTGGAATTTTTAATTAAAAAAGTGTTGTATAGGAAAATTATTTTAAAATTGAAAAGTGATTCCGAGACAATATAAATCTACATTAATTAAAGCAACAAAGCACTTGTGAGTAAATAGATATAAATTTTGAGAAAGAGGACAGAGTGCATAAAAAGATGTTTAAAATATATTCAGCTGACTGAATATATAGAAGAAATATCATCTGGGGAATTATAATATATATTATACTTATATATATTTATTATAATATGTTATATTATAATATAAATGTATCACTGCAATGAAGAAAAAGTCTGTTACAATATAGTCAGCTGACTGGATATAGAAGAAATATCATGTGGGGGATTATAACATAAATACATCAATGCCGACATCCTTTACTTTCGCCAAACATACCGTCTATGCTATTTTTCAAATTTATAACCTCTTTATTTCACTAATTTTTGCTGCATCCATATATGTATATATAATATCATTTAAAAGAAAACATAGCCTTTTAATCATGTGGCACTAGAGTTTTGGATATCAAAAGACTTGGCAAACAAACAGGAAAATATGTAACACAAAACATTTTCACTAATTTAAAAACTTACTCAAATGAATTATAAACAAAAATATGAAAGGGAAATAAAATAGTTTGTGGAAAAGGGCTATGTGAAAACATATTTAATATGGGTTTCAGCCTAGGTCGCTGAAACAAGGCCTAAAGGATGACTCATAAGAGCATCCATTGGTAAGTATTTATCTGTTGACAATGAAGTCTTGGGTTATATGAGGATCAGAATTCTATTTAAAATTATGGAAAATGAAATCTTGGAAAATGCTTTTGCAAGTAGATTATATTTGACATTAATATCTAACAAATATAAAACCTCAAAAACTTTATAGTTCAACTATATGAGAACAATTGACTGAATTAAAAATGGACAGTTTCTTAATATATATTTTTATAGATAAGATGCAGAGGTGAACCACAAGAAATTTAGTTGGTCAGTTATATAATTTTTTATATTAATGAAAAAAGGAGAAAGGCTTCTTTACACAGAGTAGAAAGTTGAGCATCAGAAACCTGGCATTATCAACCCAGATGAGGAAAAAGAGCAGTAGAAAATTCCATTCTTTCCTAAAAACTATGTAAAATGTTGCATTCCCTTGACAGGACAGTTTAATTTTCCAAAAATATTAACATAGTTGTACAGAGGATTATACAATTGGACTTGAAGATATCAGTATAAACTCATCATATGAGCTCAGTCATAACATAGATGTTTCCATATAGAAATATGTAATTATGTGCACATAAGTAATAAATAATACATACAAGTAGACTTTCTTACTTTGTCCTCTGAGAGGCTATGCATTCTGTAGCAACTCGTATAATTACTGGTGTGTCAATTCACTCTTTTAACTCTATCACCTGAGAGGCAGAGACAGGTGAATTTCTATGAATTTGAAGGTAGTCTGGTTTCTATCTCAAGTCCAGGTTAGGCAATGCAACATGGTGAGATCACATATTCTCTTTCTTCATCTCAAAATAGAAATAGTGTTTCAGCAACATTATTTCTATCAAAGAGGTACTTTCTTGAGTTGATTCTAAAACAGCATCAGAATAACTGTGATTATATTTTGAAATCTTAGTAAGCTCTAATGCTCAAAAATGATGGAAGCTTGAAACAATGCAACTGTAAAGAAAGGGATGAGTGATGTGAAAACAGAGACAAACTTGCCTTCAGCTTCATCTTTCTATGGATGAAGCAATTGGATAACTCACTTCATTCTCAATCTCTTTACTTGGAATCCTCCAAATCCCAAATGCCTCTTGATTGTGTTGAAGGAAGGTTCTATAAAATATCACCTAATATAAGCACATCAATGAGAACACCTACCTCATCATTTATTACTGGATATTGATAGAGGAGCTCCAACGTCCACGGATCGTTGAACCATTTATGTTGTGAAATAAACAAATAGGCAGGTGAGCTTTCAGGTTATTTCCCTTTCATTGTTTCAGCGCTTTTTATCAATATTTCCACACCTGCTCAAACATGTAATTGGAGAAGACATGGCCTTTTTAGCGTTAGATTTTCTCCTGCTTGGTTGCTTTTGTGGAGTGGGTAGATGGCTACATACAAGACTCCTTCGAAGTTGTCAGGTGACTTCAGGAAAGACTTTACCAGATAAGGAATACATTAGTAGTAAGGAGTCACACATCACTCTGAATCATTACTTGCCTTACTCATCGATTTAAAATATTCTTTATATTAGTTTTGAGGCACTAATCCCATTAAGGCTATCCCAATCTGAACTATAATGCTAAATCAGGAGAGTGTTTAGAGTTGCTTCAGCTCTCCTAGGTGAAAGATTATTTATTCAAGTTTCCTCCATACTCTATAAGGAAGTGTAGTTTGAATCAAATGTATTATCAATGAAAAACATAATGCTGATTTCCTCGGTCACTCCTCAAAGGGATCGTGGAAGAGCATAAATGTGGCTTTTCAAAACTCACTCCATCTCTGGTGTGGAAAGATTGTGTTTACTTGTATATATTAACTTTTTTGTTTGAAACCAGGCAACTCTCGTTTTATTTCAGTCAATTTATGATTTTACATCTGTAGACAGCTTACTCCCAGGTAATATCCTAAGATTTCCCACTACTGGAGGTGAAATGCCACAAGGACAAGGGCTATTTCCAAAGTCTTTGCCTCCACTACCGGACTACAGAGGCATTCAAAGAGGTCTCTATCTTGAGAGCTCTCTCCCCATTCTACTGAATCTATGTGTGTGCTGAGTCACTTCCTGAAAGCCATTTTCTGTCTATTTAGGGTAGTACTTGGCACTCTAGAAGACTTGTGCCTCCTGGAATTTGCTAGAATGGAATCTTAAATAATCTGAGGGAACTTGAATCCTATGTTCCCTTTTCTTTGTTTTATTTTCTTATTTTGTTTAGAAGTAATAATGAAATAACTTTCTAGAGAAATTAAAATTAAATTCCATTCTTAGAGAAAGATCGTAGCTTAAAAACCAGTAAACAAAGTTGGAAACTCTGAAATAGATACATGAACCCACTGATAGCGTTCTCAACGTTCAAAGCCAACTTGGTCAATAAAATGGAATAGTATGATATTATTATTCAAAATTTGAAGAAAAATTCAAATATCTATACATAAGTAAGTGATGGAATAGAAAAATGGAATATAATGAAATTCATTATGTACAGAAGAACCCTAAATGATTTATATAAATCCTCACTTATGTTGAAGAAATCTTATTACTCTTAAAAAATGGCTCTAGCTAGTGATTTCCCTCCAATTGGAATATGGTATTGAAAAATATTAGTGTATATTTACAATGGTGAAACCTAATAACAATGTGGACCCTGGTCGGTGACTTATGTTTGCAGGAACAGGCAAGAGTCATCAGTACTAAGTATCTTTGATGTGATACAAATGGCACTTTACCCTGCTATGCTTCTCCATGAAACACAAACCATTAAGTCATTAGACATTCATCACAACAGCAGGACTGCAGCAAAGACAGTGGTTCAGGATTCCTTAGCTTTCTTAAATTCACCAAAAACAAGGCTAAGGAAATGTCTTAGTGAAGAGTTTTCTAGGGAGCTAAGTTGATTAAATGCAATGTGATATCGTAGAAAGAATTCTGAAAGCAAAAGAGACATTAGGTACAAATTATAAAAATTTAGATACATTATGGGCAATCACACATCAATATTTCAACATAGAAAAATATTATATTAATGTAAAATATTCATGAGGCTGAGATATCTGCATGAATGTATGTTACTTAAATTTCTCTAGAAGTCAAAAATATTGTAAAATTTTATGAATTATGAATATTTAAGATGAATATTATATCTTACAAAATAGAAAAATTAAATATGATAGAATTCTGGCTTTAAAATATCTGTGCACGAACAATCAGTTGGTAAGGGTGCTTTCTATCACTGTTGGTGTCCTGAGTTCAATTCTCTGGATCTATGTGGTAGAGTGAAGAACTGACTCCTGCCATTTGAAATCAAATCTCCACATACATACTGTGACACTGGCCTTAATGAGAGCACACTGCCTGCTTAGTTGAATATAGAGAGAAAATGGGAACAGTGGACACAGAGCAGCTTTCCAATTAGGAAAATATTACATATCCCCAGCAAGGTGTCTGGAGAGTTTGCAACAAGGGGAAGGAAGTTTGATGAATGGTTCTCCACAATATTCATGCTGAAGGTTAATTTGAAAGGTTTGTAAGTTGTGAGGTCTAGAATGAGAGGTAGTGTTTTTAACAGATTTGGATATAGCTCCAGTACATCGCCTTAGACAGCCTTGGAAAAGCCCTGGCCTCAGTCCTTATTGCTGAAAGGAAAAGCTAATAGAAGAATGAGTCAGATATTATCTCAAGGTGGTTGCCAGGAGCAACTGAAGAAAGGAGGTAGTATTAAAGCATAAGATAAACTACTGAAAAGCACGTTTGAAAAAGGAAATCAGTCTGTGAAAACTGAAAGGAAATTACCACAGGCTTAAAAATAAATTTTGCATTAAGAAGTGTTATAGGCCCATTTGCATGACCCAATCGGAGTCTTCTAAAATTGTGAACAAACTGACGATTCAACAACAACAACAACAACAACAACAACAACAAAAGCAAAACACAGAATGTCTCTGTGGGATTATTTTCTTGCATAGGGCTCATTTGTTGAGAAGGTGTTAACCAGTTGGTAACTAGATTTAAGTTAACAACAAATGCTATTCACACAAAAAGGAAAGCAAAGCAATAGAGACAGAGGCAAACAGTGAATGAGGGAAGAGCAGGATATAGGACTGTTTATGTACTGATTTTTGATAGGTAAGAGGTTGTTATTTGTCTATTTGTCTGTTATTTGAGGCTTTGGGATCAAAAGAATACCAAATATTACAAGATATTAGGGTAAATTTGGTAAGATTGGAGTACTGCTCTCCCTGAAATTTAGTGGTCTTAAGTTTAAGAGAAAATGATTGTGTATTTGCACAAAACTTTGCAGCCCCACAGTGTGGACTAGAGATTTTGAGATAATAGATTTCAAAAAGGTAATCAATATTTTGTGAAAGGATGATGGAAGACAGAATCAAAGGACTTGAGTGGTCGTGCAAGTTGTGATTTTCCTGACAGGTGAGGGGTCAAATGTGAAAGTAGATTACTATAACAAAATAACAAGCAGAAAAAGATATGGGAGTGTAAGTTGGTAATTGTTGTTCTGTTGAAGAATTGTTTTATGAAAGAATTGTTATGATAAATATAATAGAAAAAAGTGAGAGCTCAGCCATGGAACACAACATTGTAATGTAAATAGATCCATTTAAAACTGTGAAAGGTTGATTTGAGGCCAACTCCAAAGAACACAGTCAATGTTTGCTATAGAGGTATATTATTTGTATTTTAATAAATAAATTTTCCCTAAAGACCACAAAAGCAAAGCAATCAGTCACTGACTCTTACCTCAATCTCACCTCGATCACCATCCAAAAACAGTAATTCTGCCTCCAGGAAACCTCAGAATAAGACTGTGTCTGTGAGCTTTCTCTTCCCATTTTATATTCCACTCTAGGGCTGGGATTAAAGGCATGTACCAATTGGATTAAAAGCATTCACTGCCTAGTTTCTATGCTAAATTAGCGTGGCTCCTGGGATTAAAGCTGTGTGTTACCATTGCCTTATCTGTAAGACTGATCAGTGCGGCTGTTTTAAACTCTGAACCCCCAAGCTTTACGTATTGAAATACCACTACAGCTTACTATCGTAAAACTGATCACATCCCTTTAAATGGGAAACCATAGGTCCTGAGAGGTAGGAGGTTGGTAAAATAAATTGGCATAGAATTAAAATCTTTCTAAACATTTAATTTTTGCTAGCACTACTCTTAGCGTCAGAGAAACCTTTTCAGTGAGATGTGATGAATGCAGAAATGCATGACCTCAGAAGGAGAATAAGTAACAGATGGATGCTAAACAAGACAATTGTCCATCTCCTCTAAGGCTTATGGAGCATTGGAGATAAGAAAGTAGAAAGAAGGTAAGATGTAGTGATAGGGGGAGCGGGCCCTGCTTTTCATCCAGCCCAGCTCCCGCATGGCTATCTTATACCCCGAAATAAC
>LOEQ01000457.1:93734-105323 GCA_001685075.1 Bramus lutescens | reverse complement strand
ATCTATCTATCTATCTATCTATCTATCTATCTATCTATCTATCTATCAATATAACATACATTTAAATTCTTTGAAAATTTAATACAATGTATTTTGTTAATATTTACCACCTTCCACCAACTTATAATAGATTTAACACCCATTCAATAACCACCCAAACTGATGTAAAAAATCTGACAATATTTGAATACATACACACGTTAACCTGACCTATATGTTCTAGGATGTGTGACTATTCACTGGAATGTTTTCTACCTACTTGAGACCATACGTTTAAAGCAAACTTTCTTTGTCTTTGTGACTTCCAATTACCAATTGCTTCTTATGTAGGGGTGGTATCTTTATAAACATATCTACCCTTGATTCCGGAATTTTTGTCTCACTCCATCTTTCATAGGCTTTCAGACAATCATAGACTGCATAAATTCACATGTGGAATTGCTCTGTGTTTTTTGAAAACTGTATTTTTCATTGTGGTCATTCACCTCCTCTGTTCTTTCAACCCCCTTTACTACAATTGATCTGATCTATGAAATAGTGATATTTCATTTGTATTTTAATAAATAAATCTTCCATGAAGATCAGGGAGCAAATTGCTGCCCTAGTCAACCTACAGACCAGACAGCGGTGACACACACCTTTAACCCCAGTAGACATATTAGTTTGCCATAAAATGGGCAGTAATGGTGCACACCTTTAATCCTCATACTAGAGATGAAAATTAAACAGGTGGAGACAGCTCTCAGACAGTTTCATTCTGATGATTCGTAGAGGCAGAATTGTCATTGTGAACTGAGGTAGAGATAAGAGTCAGTGGCTGACTATTTTATTTAACTGACCTTCAGGTTGAACCCCAATATCTGTCTCAGGGTTTTTTATAATTGTGCTTTACTTTGAGAAGAAGCACAGATAGAACCATTTTTTAAATGTCACTTTACCCCTGCCCCCCCAAATACAACAGTTTAAAATATAGCTAATCAATAGTTATGTGCTCTATAAATAAGTCTACCTGGGAAAAATATGCAATCAACATCTTGCCATTTCTGTTGGATGATTTTGCTGTTGTTTTGTTTTATTGCTGCCTCATAGTCCAGATTGATCTTCCTGCCTCAGTTTCTCCAGGGCTGAGATTTTAGAATTGGCATTATAACTATGTGAACTACTCTGGAACATTAACTGTTTTTTTATTCAGAGAAAATTCAAGAAATTGTATTGAAATGTTTAGAGACAAGCTGAATACATTCAAGCAATTTCATCTTAAAGTATATAAATGTAAATAAAAATATAAAACAGTTCAACCATACTCTTAATATGTATTACCAGAGGTATTATTTTTCAGGTGATTTTGGGATATAACCTTCTGCATCTCTCTTGTTAATTCTAGGCCACTAAAGGCAATGCATAATGCCTTTATTTTCTGACCCAAGAAACTGGACCCCAGTCTGACATATCCCAGTGTGTCAACAGAGGTGTGAATTGAATTTATCTCAGATGTAGTAATAAGACAAAAAAATTGAAGAAAATCTCATGAGAGTCCCACATTTTATAACATATGCTAATAGAAGTCCTGATCGAAACGTCATATGTCAAGCAAAGAAAATAAATGAAATAACCACTGCTTTGGTTTCATAGGTTATCTATCTATAGTCATGTGTCACTGGACCACATTGAGAAGCTTCAATTTAAAATGCTAGCAATGTGCTTAAAATATATATTTTGATTATTTTAACCACACTTCCAAATATATTCATATTACGTATGGCAGTTACTCCATCTAAAGTATAAATATGATTGGAATTGCCTATAGAAAATTTAAGGTATCATAAGCCTTTCAAATCGAATGAAGGTCAAGGACTTCCAGTCCATAAATGGAAAATAAGAGAGGTTTTGAGAATTGCATAGGCTTTTTCTGTCTACTAGATTAACATCCACAACAGAATAATTTTCCCTGTGCTTAGAGTGCATATCTAGCTATCATTTTGGAAATTTTGCATATGGAACATTTTGTATCAAGCTGACACCTTATTTAAGACTACATATAGGCTTGCTTTAATAAGGGAGATGCAGAGTTTAGAGATTATAAAATTCAGTATTCTTATACTGCAGATATATAACGCTAAACATCACGTATTTATCAATTTCTTCTTAATTTAAGCAGTCCATAGACACTAAGGACTTCGCTAAGGACTAGCATTTTGTCATCTGCCACAAAGTCCTTAGTCAACACTCTCCATAATGTGGGCATTTAATGTTCTAAACCATATCGAACCAATGCAGTAAAAATAACAAATGTCATTTGACAAGCTTAAAAATTTTCTTTTTAAAATATTTTCCTGAAGGTATATCATGAAGGAATATAAAAAAAATCTAAAAATATTTCTAGTTTTGATTATCTGGTAGATTTTTCCAACAGCAGTTTTGTATTTATTAGAATGAATCTATATTTTTCTTTATAAAACTCTAAACAATGTTTATTAATGCTTTTTTCTACTTTAAATATTATAAATACTGGGATTAATCTCATTGCAAGTATAAAGAATCATTACTTTTTTAAATGAAGTATAGCATATCCATCTTCTGAACTTTTTAACAAGATGAAAGATTAAATAAAGTAGCTTAAAACTAAGATAACAATGCATTATACGTGGAATGTTAGTTATTTGATATATTTTGATATTATAATATCTGTTTTAATATATTCTGTAAATTTCTTTTTCTTTTTGAGTTAGAACTATTTGTTCATATTGTCAAGGCCTTATTAAAAGGTAAAGTTGGGGTTATATTGAAAAACATTTCATGCGTGATTGATATCACTATTTTCTGGACAGACTTTAAAGGACACCTTTGTGTGTTTGCTACACCATGCACTACTGGAGTTTCTAATATCCCTTCCTAGAAGTTAAGAAAGAGGCTTTTAGATCCCGATTGCAACCAGTACAAATATTTATGGAACTGTGTACCAAGTTTCTTGCAACAGGGGAAAGCATAAAACTGAGAAATATCTTCTTTCATTATCCTAGGATCAAAATAAGGACATTATTTTGTATTGTTGTAATATGCTTTCAAAACTTGATGCTCTTATAGAGAAAAATGGCTTGCTGTGGCAATAATCCATGAATGGAGCATAAGACAATTTAAAGCCAGGTGGCTCATCTCATAATGCAATGATCTGAGAAATTTATTTCATCGTTTTAATCTAGATTTTCTATGTAATCTATTTCTCGTCAATGTTATAGTATTCATTCTAACATTC
The DNA here is from genome assembly GCA_001685075.1 of Bramus lutescens. NCBI lineage: Eukaryota > Metazoa > Chordata > Mammalia > Rodentia > Cricetidae > Bramus > Bramus lutescens. Next base: position 102,070 of record LOEQ01000457.1, on the reverse strand, counting down.
CATCAGTTTTACACACACATACACACACACACACACATAATAAACAACATAACCATTTTGCTGATAATTAATCAAAACTCCTGCTTAAAGACATTACTATGTCACTGCTTTCAAAAAATATCTGAAGGATATATTTCCCCATTGAGAGACAAGTAACTATAAAACTGTTATATATAAAGCAATCATATTTATTTAATTTGAAAGTTTATTTCTATAATTAGGTTACTGACATGTCAATAGAATTGAAAACATTAAAAGATAGCTGTAAGCATAGGAAATTTGCAGCCACTTATATCAAAACTTGATGCAATATTTACAATATCTTGAAATGGGATTTACAAATATATGTATATGTGTATATACCTATACATGTATATATATGGACTTTAGTTCTCTATTTTTGAAAATGCAAATACTTTACCTATAATACCAGATATTACTATGTTTATAATTGTACAGACTGAAATTAAAAATGTAGAAATTTTTATAGTTATGGATCTTACTGTGATACTACAGTTAATGATATTTGGAAAGAACTCTTTAAATTAAAATTGGTTCAGTCCTTAGACAAATTCTTTCTGGAGAACCTAGTCTGACCCTTGTATTAGTTCTTTGGCTCTTGAGGAATGCAAGTGGTTTTGTCTCTGGATAAATTTTTCTTCTAGATATCCAGAACACTTAAAAGAAGACAGTGTGCATGGGTGTTTAGCTGAGATCAGGGTGTTTGAAGGTCCTCATGCTTGATTATTAATTAATATTTTATGTATGGCAGAATTCAGTGAGCTCTTCAGTTTCATTCATTATGGAGTTGATTTGGAAAAAAAAGAATCAGGAACATGTCATATGATAGTTGTGTGGCACTTCACCATTAACTATGTTTCTACTCCTGCCAGTAGTGAAAATAATGTCAGAAATGATCAGTCCACTTTATAGAAGATCACAGCTGGCAGACAAATCAAAAGGCCTATTATTTTATGTTGCCTTATTGTACTTCTGTTGTATAATAGGTATCCATGATCATCTAATATATCATTGACCTGGTCTACAAATGAATACTCTAATGTATATCAAATGCTGTCTTATCACCACTGGAATTAGCTTGATTATGGTTCCCCACATGATATCTTAATATTACCTCCTATTTTTAAGGCTTTACTCAATATTATACCACAGAGATTCAGGAATGTCCATGCTCCTGCCATCACAATATTATAATGTATGAGCATTTTGTGTTAGTTTTAAATTGCAGTGAAACGCTTTTAGTGTGTTGTGTAACTACACAAAGTTTATCAATCGGTCATTAAAAGAGATCATTTTTAAAAGACTCCTGAGGAATATTATATAGTTTGTGAGTTTGTCAACTGAGGATCTAATCTCACTTCAGTTAATTTCATTTGGAAAAATGTATTTTTGTATTTCATATACCTATATGTAACCTTGTTGGTTAACCACAAGCCTTGTGGTCAAATATAAAATAATAGACATTAAGTTATTGGCAAAACAGTATTGCAAATAATATAGTTTCCATGTGATTGTTTCAGGTCTGAGCAGCTGGGAACAAACAACCAGTCTCCACCAACAAAATGGTGCCCAGATTACAGCTACCAAGAAAATATTGCCAAACTCTGCTTTTTTGTTTGTTTGTTTGTTTGTTTTGTATGTGTGTGTCTAGAATATCTTTTTAACATTTCTTTAATGTTTTATGTAACATTGTTGGCTCCACGTTGTGCACCGATTTGTAGTTAGAGGCTGCTTGCTCATTTCCTTGCCACCTAGAGCCAAAATAATCACACAGAAACTGTATTATTACAACACTGCTTGGCCTATTAGCTTATACATATTTCTGGATAGCACTTCCTTGTTAAATTAATCCATTTCTATTGATCTGTATATTACCACATGAAGTGGCTACCAATAAGGTTCCATCCAGCATCTGTCTCCTGTGGTAGCTGCTTTGCTTCTTTTTGACTCTGCATACTTTCTTACTGTATCTCTTCTAGCTGGATTATATTCTGCCCTGTGATAGGCCCAATCTGCTTTTTTTTATTAACCAATGGTATCTACAGCATACAGAGGGGAATCCCACACCATAAGATGTTTTGAGATACATTAGAAATATTTTTGTTTTGTTTAAGCAATGATGTAGTCATAAGATAAATTATATTGAAATCAGTCTACAACAGCAGCTATGGAGGAAAAGTATTAATCAGAAACAACATTATGAGCATAGTCACTAATATAAATTAGACAGACTACTGATTTTACAGTTTCTATTAGATAACTGACAAGTAATTTTGTTTATATGCATTCTTTATTAGTTTTATATTTCCACACTTATTCAAAAATGATTTGAGGAGACAACAACAACTTTAGAATTAGAATACTGTACTCCATTTGCTTTCCTGAGTTCATTTACTCTAAGAATAAAATTGATTATTGTTTAATTAAATTAAAATATAAATATTCTTTATTTCAGTTATTCTGCTTTATATGGAGATAAGATTTACATATTCATTTTTATCTATTTAAGCAGTTCTATAACATTGCAATTATTCATATTTCATACAAAAATAAGGTAAAGCCTGTATTATGGTAGAGAAGTTCAAAATATAGAAATAGTACTGAAAATTTCTATAAAATTAGTTCTGATTTTTTGCGTTTTCCTGAGATTTATTTAAAGGAAAATTTAACATTTTAATTTTATCTAATTTTATTAAAAATTTTTGCACTACAAACAAACCTGAACCCATTGTCCTTCAGTAGTGAGATATAAATATAAGAGGATCACATTTCTTCTAAAGTTTGAAAAATCACTGTTTTCCGACTTTAGAAAAGTTTCATTTTACTTGAGTTCAATAAAATAAAATTATGAAATTTAAAATAATTTTGTTAGGTCTATATGACAGAGTTTTGAACAATATACTTATTTGCTTTATATTGTTATTAATGTAAATACAAAAATTTTGAATTTATTTTGCTTATAACAGGATGAGAACTGAATGATTCAGGGTTATTTCATCTGCTAACATACATAGTTGTCTGGCATTCTACTTTCTGGCCCAAGTAAATGCTTGTTTCTTTTTTTCTTAAAGTATTTAACAATGTGTAGTCTAAAAGCTGGTTAAATTTTAATCATAATTCTGAGTATGCCTAAAACCCTTAAACATGCCTTTTGCCTCTAATGACTGCTACTTCAGCTTTTTTTTTCATATTTCAGAATCTGAAACAAATTTTAAAATGGTCAACTCTGGGGAATGTTAGTTATATGCATTAAAATTGAAAAATTCAAAGTTATGCCCTGGCAATGCTGAAGCATGCATGGGCAGCCCAGGTTCTATTGAACTTGTCCTTATTGGATTTCATCATCTAAGTTGATGAGCATGACTGACTAGGTGTCTTCCTCAAGAGGATGCCATATATCATTACAGGCAGTTGTGAGGCACCATGTGGTTGCTGGGATTGAACTGAGGGCCTTTGGAAGAACAGGCAATGCTCTTAACTGCTGAGCCATTTCTCCAGCCCCTACTTACCTGCATAGATTCTTGGAAATTATTTTATTATCTGCCTCATCTGTTAGATTGCAAATTCTACAAGAACAATGTCAATGTTTTACTTTTCATTCATTCTGGTTTTATTTTAGCATTTGACATAGTGATTCATAAACAAACATCTAAATTTCCTTGAACATTACTTTCTTATCTGCCTCCTACTTCATTAGTTATTATTTTATACAGCATGATTTATGGGTTTTCAAAATCAAACACATAACTTAGAAATTTTTTAAACGTAATAAAATGAATTAGACTGTTGAGTATAAAATAGTTACTAAATACTAATTCAATGCTCTGGTAGATAATTATTATGATTTTAATTGCAAATACAAGAATCTCCATGTGATGCTGAATCAAAATTCTATGTGTACTTTTAAGAGAATGCAGTATTTTTTTAGATTATATATATATATATATTTACAACTTAAAATAGTTTAAGGTGAATAACAATATATGTATATGCTGTACAAATATATAAGATATATAATAAGATTATTGTCAGCATTGATGGTTTAATTTTTGAATTGTAAACTTGCTGATAAGCTTTTTTGAAAGTTTTTTTGCTGAAATGAAGTTTGAGAATAAAACCTAAATAAGTTTGACACATCCAAATAACCCACATAAAATACTACCTTCCTAAGGCTGATTGCTTAGTGAAGACTGGTAAAATGTAACTAATTATTGTATCCATTCATTCCTGTTTTAAGCTTCAGTAAAACAGATGTAAAATGATTCATTAAGTTTTTCTATGAAGAAAGCAAGTAAAGTGTCAGTTTCCTAAGTAGCTTTGAAAGCATCAGGCTTCTATTGTTTCTTGCTGGGCGTCTGGTTGTTCATATTTTGTTTTTAAGAAATACACTGAAGACCTACAACTTGCCCACTATAAAGCAAAAGCAAGGCTCCCTTGTGCTTTCTTCACCTGCAGTGGCCTTATTCTGTGAGGCATTATGACTTCATCCCCTGGCAGGCTCATTTCAGGACAACAATAAACACAACTTCCTGCTTGAAAAAAATGTGCTAACGCTTTTGGCTGAGCCCTAAGACATTTTGGAAGTGCTTCCTCACAGGACTGAAAGGCACCATGCCAGCTACTGTGCACATGCATAAATCTGTCAATTATCCAGATTCTGGCACAAAATCCATGTCACTTAAGAGAAAAATATGTTGTGGAATTGCAGTTTGAGCAAATGAATCACTTTTTTTTTTGTGGTGGTGGTGTTTTGTTTTCCATGAATAAGGTTACGGTTTGATCCCTATAAATGGACAAAGGAAAAATATGCAATCATGAAAATCATTCAGGTTCTGTGAACATTTTTTAATTTTTAAAAATAGTTGAGCATAGAAAGTTTTACTTTATGAAATACGAATGTCGATGGAGTTTTACAGAGGCAGAAGGCACACTATAGCATGTATTCAGTCTTCCCATCTTCATTCCTTTTATCTTCCTTAGTCTCCTTTGCTCCTTTGATGTCTTTTGTCCACTTGAATTAATTTGCAGATGATTTAGCTAACTTAAGTAGAACATGGGAATGTAGGTACAGGATGGGGTGGAGACGGTAAAGATAAAAAAGAATAGCAGGTCACATGAATTTTACAATAAGATTTCATATAGTGCTATTATTGGGCTGGCTTGCAAGTAAAATTGAGGGTGATCACATTACAATTTAGTCACATGCTTGATGCACTTACTAAACATTAACAGCTAGCCATATGTTAGTATTGTGAAAGTCTGACATGCAAGTACTGACATCCTTGTTCATAGACTTTGTGTGCAGCTGTGTACCTCACTTCCGAATTCAGAACTCTTTCCTGTACTTGGAAATGCCACTTCTGAGAGTGCTCAAAGCTGCAGCCTGCCCAGGCTGTTCAAATGAAAAGAAAGGCAAATGTTTCTAAGACAATTACACTAAACACAGTACACATATTATGATCAGCAGAAGCTGTCAAAAGCTTTTAGGTGTAAATCAAACCTCCTTAAAAAGTAACTTTGCATATTTTTCAGTATTATACTTGGAAGAATGTATTTCTAAAACTAAAATTTAAGAAATTTTCCTCTGATTTTGTCCAATTTATCTAAGTTGGAAGATGAATAATGATTCATCCTTAGATGCTTGTTCTTCGTTAAGATAGGAATCTGGCAGTAATTTCAAAAGTAAGAATAAAAGCACAGCTTTAAGTACATTCTAAAGTTCTTCCTGTAAGCGTGCTTCATTAGACATGGGCCAGAGTAAGTGTTATTTCAAGGTTAGCCGGTCTTTAATATCCTACAATCTGCAGAACTTAAAGCGAGATGCCAGGTTCTTCAAACTTCTATCCCTATTTCCACAAGCCATTCCAGATTAAAATGCACTGAAAACTAAAGCCTTCCTTTGTCAAAGTTATTTATTCATGTCATTCCGATCAAACCCAATGAGACAAATTAATTTTAGTAGAAAAGATATCCGTTAGTTGAAGAAAGTATTGAAACCCACCAGCATAGTCTTTAAATTGTTTATTTACAAGTTAGTATCAGAAATTTATGAAAAGATTTCTTCCCATCTTTATCCACTTTTTTATAGGTAAGAACTTGCAGAATTATAGTACAATACTAGCACTTAGAGACTGACTGTGGTAATCTTCAGGCACACATGATTTTCATCTGCACAGAAACCCTTATGGACCCTGTTTATGATCCATTCACTGCCTCAGGAACAACCACTAACTGTTTTCCATTTTTACAATTCTGTTCCTTCGAGAATGCAAAATATTAGATGTGTCTCATGGATCTTTTAATGAAAAACACATGTTCAGGTGCTTGATGAATGCATAATTGCTACTCATGGGTTGATGGTTTCAGATTGTCTATCATTGAGGGTTTTCTGAGTTTTATCACTTTGTGAGAGAAAAACTCTTGATGTCTGTAAATACAATTCTGATTTCTAGCTCCCCTTTTCTTGCTTTCAGCTCACGCTGGAAAAAGCATCCAGCTCTGTCGTTGGCTGCCAGACACACAGTCACTATCCTGGGGGACTGAAATTTTATTATTTTGATATTGTTACACATATCAGATATTTTTCTTTGCTTTGAGAAATTAAGTTTTATCTGAATCAAACATTTATACTATTTTATTAATTTGATTAACATCATATAGATATAAAATTTCTATTTTTTCTTCAAATAACTATTGTAAATAGGTTTTAATTGGACTATGGCTTTTAATAAACCATGCTAGTGTCTGTGTAGCTTTACCTAGACCATTTATAGTGAATGCTAAAAAATGTAATATTATCCACAAGTTAATGTACTCCATATATTTGGCTGTATAACCAGTTTTCCTACATCAAAATAATCATAAGAAATATGATAGGTTATTATTATTACTATTATTATTATTTGAGACAGGATTTGGCTGTAACTTTGGAGCCTGTCCTGGAATTGGTAGCATATTATTAACAAACCAACAAAACTTCTTGTATCTTAATTTTTAAATCAGTTTATCTTTTCTTGTGCCATAGACATATCTGGTGTTTTTATCCAGGGAAAAGCAAAGGAAAGGATTGATTTCAGATTGCAATTTGGAGTCGATCATCCAGGGAAATCAAAGTGGAAACCCAAGACCGGATACTGGAAGCAGAAGCTAATGTGTTATGGTGTGGTGCTAGTTACAAGCTTGCTCAGCTTTATTTCTCATAGTACTCATGACTACTACCTTTGAGTGACATTACCCACAGTAAGCTGGAGTTTCCCAGGTAAGTTATTAACCAAGAATATGCACCCACAGACCAATCCAGTGTGTGAATTTTCTCAACTGAGATTCCATTTTCCCAAATCACTCTAGCTTGACTCAAGTTGACACAAAAAAAGCCAGAACTCCAGGCATGGCGATATTTCTGTGTGTGACATCTTTTTATCTAGCACTCAGTTCCACGGTGCAGTTAATGGTTTTCTGGCTTGAGCTTCCTTTGTTTTCTATCTGTAAGAACTTGATTCCCCTGAGATCAGAGGACAAATGAATAAGGGCAGCAGCTACCACAGTAGCCATGGATCTGGCCTGAAGTTCTTTCATTCATCTTGTTTTTGGTTCTTTCATTATCTGTCGCTCAGTTTCTGTATCTACCTTTACATTTTCTAGGAAAAGTTCCCAGGCCTTATCATTGCCACATTGCTCAGACTTAAATTGACCTCCCAAGCTTAACCAAGTCCCCATTTCAGCCTCCTGAGATGTAGGAAAGTATATGTGCATCATAATGCCTATATTCAAACATATTGTCTCATATATTTTTTCATCATGCAGAATTTTTGACACATGGAAGGAAAAAGGCAGGATAGGAGTGTTTTGACTGCCACTTTCACTGAGGGTTTCTATTGAACATAATTTTTTTATATTTTTATACAAGATATTCCGATTGATTTCCCCATTCCCTGCTTCTCCCACTTGGTCTACGATGGGATCCATGCCCAACACTGCTTGGGTGGCCAAGAATCTGAGACTAGATAGTCCAGGGACCCAGGGGACAACCAGATGCTTTTGTTCTGCACTGAGAGGGAAATTCAGTGAATACTGAACCACTCTTTTATTTTACACATGTATTTTACACTTCACTCCAAAAGGGGAGGGGGAAGGCAACAGACTTCATCAACACAATAAACTAATAAACAGAGCTCCTCTGGCTTTTGGTCAAGATGGAGCAGGTACACCTCTGTTTACCTCTTACTTTGTAGGGACTTCTTGCCAAAACCTTTGAAAGAGAAGAATGATGTAGAAGGGTCATCTGTCTATGTGTTACTTTCATTGGTTAATAAAGA
>LOEQ01000457.1:73581-89086 GCA_001685075.1 Bramus lutescens | reverse complement strand
AAAGCTGAACTAGACAAGATCACCTAACAGAATTAGGAATATAGAGATAGGGGCAGCAGAGAGGCTAGAAGAAGAGAAGTGGAGAAGGAGACGGGGGAGAAGAATTTGAGGAAATGGGATAGTTGAGATGGAGGAAGGACAGCGATGAGAGCGAGGAAAGAAGCACCTTGATTGAGAGAATCATTATGGGATTAGCAAGAAACCTGGCTCTAAAGAAAATCCCAGGAATCCACAAGGCTGACCCCAGCTAAGACCCTAAGCAATAGAGGATAAGAGTGCCCGAACTAGCCTTGCCCTGTAGTCAAACTGATGAGTACCTTAAACACCACCATAGAACCTTCATCTAACAGGTGCTAAAACAGAGGCAGAGACCTGCAATGGAGCACTGGCCTGAACTCCTAAAGTCCAGCTGAAGAGTGGGAGGCATGAGAATATGAACAAACTGTTCAAGACCATAATGGTGACATCCAATGAAACAGCCTTGCTGAGCTGACGGGAGCTAACACCAGCTGGACTGGGAAGGAAGAAGCATAGGTTCATACTAGTTCCTCTGAATGTGGGTGACAGTTGTATGGCTGGGGCAGACTAAGGGTTCACTGACAGTGGCACCTCCTGCTTGTACTGGCCTTTTGGGAACCTATACTCATTGGATAGATAACTTGCTCAGCCTAGATATAGTAGGGAGGGCCTTGGATCTTTCCCAAATCTACGTGCCTTACCCTCTCTGAAAAGTGGATGGGGGTGAGATGGGAGGGTAAATGAAGGTAATGGGAGGAGGGGATGGAGTGGGAACTTGGATTGGGTATGTATAATGAAAAAAGCTTATTTTCTTTTTTTAAAAAATAAAAATAACAAAAATAAAACAAAATAAATGTTTCAATAAGTGTTTCATGACAAACAGAAATCTGAATGGATCTAAGATGGCATCCTCCCTACTTCTGGTTAGTTTTCATGGTGCCAGACGTGCTATTCAGGAGATTTTTTTTATCCAGCATAACTTAACATACTTGGCATTTTATTCTTGCAAATCTCTTATATGTATTTAATTATTTTGTTTCTTATTTTATTTAAAGGCTTCAAAGCCTTTACATCTAAAGACAATAGGTTAATAGGGAGGTGCTCCCTATTTGCAATGTACTGCAGCAGATTGATTCAATAGGCATTCACACTAATACTAAAATTATAATTATAAAATAAGCTATTTATAATAAAGTACCAATTACTAATATTATTTTATATATTATTATTTTATAAAAAATAGTCTTAAAATCAAGTTTATTATGACTGAAACCAAGGTATTTTTATTGTAAATAATGTGCAAAAAAATGTCAAAACTGCCTGATGAACTTTTTTGTTTTAAATGTAACTTGATTTTACAAAAACCTAGATACATTCACACATATTTCTAGCATATATAGCTTAATATTGAGACATTGTGGTTGGGGCAGACTTTCCTGAAGAATTACATAACAGTTTGTGTATTCTCATTCAAAATAATTTATGGGAATTTACTTTTGAGAGTTTAGACAGAATGATCCTGGTTTTTGTTCATGTAGAAATATCTGTGGATTATAAGCTTTATTATAATTTTCATTTGCTAATTCTCGTGAAACTTCAGTGATTATAGAGCTGTTTGTTAAACATTGCTCCTCACTGGATATTTTATATTTCCAAAGAAAGCCTGAAGAAAAAAAATTACACACACGAATGCATGCCTTAGCAGACAGGCATCCTTTCACATGCTTTCACATAATACCTACCAAATTCCCATGAAAAACAAAGATTGTGTTACTAATTTCTACTAACGGTATCTCATCCTTCTCATTTGCAAATAAAGATTTTACAAATGAAAGAGTCCTGAGTTCATTTGTGTATATATACCAATTGCATGTGTATGCTTATACGTGTGTTTGTGTGAAGGGCTGTACTCATCTAGGTGTGTGCCTGTGAGGATCAGAGCTTGACTTCAAGATTAATACTCTGTTGCACTTGTCTTAGTTTTTATTAGACAAGCCCTCTCACTGGCTTACAGTTTTATGTTTAGACAGATGACTGGTCAGTGAGCTCCTATTTCTACCTCTTTCCTCACGGAGTTTGCAAGCATACACTTCCATAGCTTTAATTGGAGTTATAGGGATCTGAAGTTCTATAGCATAAAGCAAGCACTGTGCCTACGGTGCCATCTCTTGAGCACCCATTCCTTTTAAAATAACATGTCTGTTTGTTCTGAAGGCTTCTCTAATGTAAGAACACCTCAGCTCCCAGACAGTGGAATCATTCTATCTTTAGTTGGATGTCCTTTGAACTGACAATCTTTTGTGTGCTCAAATACACAATACTGAACCACTGGTAATACCCATGCTTAACTACTTGAAGAACAAAGAAAAGATTATAGCAAGATTTCTTTTCATAATAATTGAGAAGCTAGGAGAAAAATACTGTAGCAAAAAATGACTAGGACATGGTTAAAAGCTCATCTATTGTAAGGGAAGTCTGGGAATTGATGTTATGACATTTTCATGCAAATAAAGGAGGCTTATAATTAAAGAGCGTTGATTTTATTTAAATTAATATCAATAAATTAGGAATACAAAATGTACATTCTTATTTGAAACAGAGGAACTATCTTTGAATGAAGAAACAAGTTTTATTTAATGAAGAATAGTTAAAAAAAAACTTTTGAAAACGTAATTTTTATGACTTCAAATTAGGTGATTGCTTCATACTGCTTTGCAACATAAATTGTCATTACTAGCAGCCAAATTTGGATAACTGAAATAGATCTTATATGATGAAACTTGCCCTTTACACATGACAGCAATGAAAATATATTTTCATTCACAGTGAGTGGTGCCAATATACGTCTAGTCATTTTGCCATACTGAGCTCATTTCTCAGAGAGATGGATCATTACTACATTGTATATGTTGTCATATTTGCTTAAAATCTTGCTGATGCTAAATCAAACATATAGGAAGTTAAACGCATAGATACTGTCAGAGTGAGAACGAATGTGTTCCCTAACAGTGACCATCTGTCAAGTGAAACTGTACTAAAGTCATATGTGGTTGCCACATGATAGGATCTCATTTGATGAAATTGAATTGAGAATGCTGTATGCATTTCACATCAGAAATAGTCTCAATATGTATTGTGTAATCACACTGTGATAAATACAACTGGTTTATTAAGCGTCTGTAATGGAAAGGGATGGACTCACAAATACGGGGAAAGAGCAGAAGCCTCTGCCAATCTCGTGCTGTCTCCCCTCTGCTGTCCTGGGTCTCCCCTCATGCTAAGTGAGAGCCAGAACAGGAAAGCTAGCATACTTTCTCTTGCAGCTTATCAGTGAATAGACCACGCCCAAAGAGCCGGACCCCCAAAAGCTAATTGACTAAATGGATTCTCACAGTTATGACCACACAAATCCTGAAAAGAAAGGATTTATGCTTTAGATATACTGTTTGTATTGTTATTACTAACATGCCAAGATATTTAATGAGAACAAAAAGTGGGCAGCAAAAAAAACAATATGGAAAATTTACAATATAAATAAACACATTTATCAACTTCATGTGACTCATATTGAAAATATTCAGCAAATTGGAAGAAACATCCACATGGTGAATGCAGAAACATTTATTAAAAACTTTTTAATCCAATACTATCCAAATTCTTCCTATTACATTGCTGCAATACTGGTTTTCTGTCTTTTGTTTTTCTCTTCAAACTCATCAGATGACAACTTGGATGATGCTATGCTCTCTGTTTTAGGTCTATTTTAGTTACTCTGTTGTTTAGCATTGACTTCCTGCAGAGAATACATTTAAAGTCTCAATGTTTTACACACACACACACACACACACACACACACATACATACACAAAGACACTCTGTAGAATTGTTTTCTTTATTTTTCATTCAAACCTGAATATTTTATTCACCTTAATGTTACAGAAATTCAGTTTTCAATATTGTTTACAAGAAAATTAGAAATAAAATTAAAAATTTATTTAACATAACAAATTCCTTATAAACAGCATTCAATGCACACCATATGTATTTAACAGTGTTTAGCCTTATGTAATGATCTTTTTTAAAATTAGTGGCCATTTTTATGAATTGTTAGTATACAAAGATGAAGCATTATATGCTCTTTTTCTTTTGATATTTTATACCTGCTGAGGCAAAGCCCACACATTCACTGCTGCTTATGAATGAATCTCTGACACTTCCTTCAGGTTTGCCTTTCAGTATCTTGGCAGTCACTTCTAGGCTTGCCATTCAGAATTTTGCAGTAATTTCAGTTCATTCAGATTGTTAACTTTTCTGTTATACACATTTTTGATTCCAAAGGTGTACACTCATACTTCAAAGAAAATGTGTTATTTTTTCATATGCAGCTCAACATTGGTTGTAAGTGATTATAGGTGAATATTGACTGTCTTCAAAATAGAGATGACATTTTAGATAATATTTAAAAGTACTTGATAGCTCTAAATGAGTATATTAACATGCTGTTCAGTAATACACAGCAGAAAAAAAAATCTTGAATTTTGCAGGCAAATGGATGGAGCTAGAAAGCATCATTTTGAGTGTGGTAATCCAGACCCAGAAAGACAACTATCAATGTACTCACTCATAGGTGGTTTTTAAACATAAAGCAAAAAAATCAGCCCACAAATCACAATCCTAGAGAACTTAGACAACAATGAAGACCTTAAGAGAGACATACATAGATCCAGTCTACAAGATCTACAAGATCTCCAGAGTAAACTGGAAGCATGACGATCTTGCGAGAGGGTTGGAGGGGAGGAGAGAGGCAGGGAGGGGAACAGAGAAAAATGTAGAGCTCAATAAAAATCAATAAAAAAATGACTGTACAACCTCAAAAAAAAACCCAACAACAACAACATGGTGTTCAATACAGCCTATTGCAGAAATGGAGGTAATGAAACTTTTTATGAAGTAATAAATTGAAATAATAACTGAAAGCTACTGTATCAAAATTAGTTTTAACTTTTAGTTGTTTGTTACCTGTATGTTTGTATATCACCTGTGTTCCTGGTACCCAGGGAGTCTAAAATAGGGTCTCAGATCCCCTTGCAGTGCTATTGCAGATCATTGTAAACTGCCATGTGGGTTCTGGGACTCAAGCTCAAGTCCTGGAAGAATAACAAGTGTTCTTAACTACCGAGTCATCTCCCAATCCAATAGCTCGTTTTAATGGTTGTAGATTTGGGGAATTTTCATTAAGCCATTCAGTCGTGTGTTTATCTTTGAGGAGCATAACTTAAATTGTCTATACAGCTTTTCTGCTTATTTATTTGTGAACTGTAGGGTCATTCCTGTTCATCCTTGAATTTCTATGACTTAAGAGCATGTAGCCCATAAACAGCTTTTGTTGACTAAATGAAAAAAGAATAGATATTTTTAAACTGAAAATAATATAGCTATATTTATTTTAGTTATAGGAATATTTGAAAAAAATAGTTCTCTCAGATAAGGTGAAATCTCAGAAAGATTAAGTCACACAAATAAATTGTAGGCTATTTTAAGATGTTTTCCCTTAGCATGTGCCCCAGAGAGTTGCTCCTCAGCAAAGAACTCATGTATATCATTTTATTAGATAATGTAGCTCAGTGACTGAAGGATAAGAAAAACACAGTGAGAACAAGGAGATGATCCTTGAAAAAGATGTATTACTAAGCTGTCTTTCTCCCAGTAAAGCAACTGATGTATCATGCCCCCAAGAAACCACACAAATTGTGTCTTACAACTGACTCCTAGGAACACAGAAAATGGAAAGAATTTATCTGCCAGTTCCTAACTCACTCAGACTCCTGAGGTTTTACTTCACATGTTTGATTTCGTAGTTTATTATTAGACTTCACATATATGTGCTATGCTTCCCTCTGTAACATATCTCAATGTGGCAGCATAGGTGTCGAAAGAAAGTGGAAGCGATGACAAAACCAGTTAGTTTGTCTGCAGGGCGGGAGCCAGAGGCAGATGAATCCAAGATAGTCATCAATAAACCTGAAAGTCGAGTCATTAAATAAATGAGCAGAAAAGCTGTATAAACAATTTAAGTTTTGTTTCTCAAAGATAAACACGCAGCTTAATGGCTTAATGAAAATTCCCCAAATCTACAACCATTAAAACGAGCTATTGGATTGGGAGATGACTCAGTAGTTAAGAACACTTGTTATTCTTCCAGAACTTGAACTTGAGTCCCAGAACCCACATGGCAGTTTACAATGATCTGCAATATCACTGCAAGGGGATCTGAGACCCTATTTTAGACTCCCTGGGTACCAGGAACACAGGTGATATACAAACATACAGGTAGGCACGCACATAAATTAAAATTTAAAAAGAGTTAGAATTAAATTTGTAAAGGAAGCATATATACCAGTTTTATATATTATAAGAGTGTTTCAGACTCTTGGACCCTCGAGACTCAGGGATTACTTCAGCAAATGTCACCTCTTACTATTTTCTCCTTAATTTAATCTATTTATTAGTTATTGCACATGACACTGGGGCCATATATGTAGAAGGAGAAGATATTCTTAAATGTGAGGCCATATTTTCACTGAGGCTGTTGACTAGCATCAAGGATTCATTAATGACATACAAATATAATAACCCATGCTGAATGATTGTTTTCATTGAAGTAAGACATTCATATTTTTTTATATCTTACTACTGATTCCAGCCAATCTTTATTCTTGATACAAGTTAGCAGCAAACATGAAGTATGTATAGTCATGAGAACACATACAATTCTGTTTTTATCTTTGTTCTCTGACATAATAACTGGTTATTGGTTTCAAGACTGAGTTGGTATGGGATCCAGAATGCCCAAGAATACCTACAATTTCATGGAACTAAAATATAGAAATATTAGAAATTCAAATAAAAGCCACAGGGCTGTTTCAGCTAAAGAGTGACTTATACTTCCATGTGATAAACAATTAGCTTGTACAATTCATTTTTATTTTCTTTTGTTATGTATCAGAATTTTGCCAGTGGATATTTTATGAAATTCAGGTCTAAAATCGGAGTGCTAACATAGAAGTAATATTAGAAAAGTACCCTTCATTTTATGGAGGATAACAATAAAAGAAAATATTAATCAAAAATTGAAAAGGTAAATTAATCCCAGTAACAATAAAAATATAGACAAGGAATTAATAAAATAACGTCTAAACAGTCTGGAACCTCCCAGTCTGTATTTGTGAACTTACTTGAATTTACGACCTTAGCTAACCTCACAGTTATTTATAAATACATTAAATTTGGGTATACTCTCTAAACGAAATATTATAAGTATATATGGATGCATTTAAACTTTTCTTAAGAATTGCATAAAATAGAACTAGATATTTTAATCAAAATATGAATGAACATACAGAAATATACTAAATGGGTGAATAAAGATGCATCTCATAGATAGCAAACTTGAGATACTGATGGTGAGCTGCCTTATAAAATGAGGATCAAGGAGGTAGTTAGATATTCTATATTCATTTCTATGAGACAATGTTAGTTTAAAATTTGCTTTTTTGACATTAAATATACAAATCATATGAAGTCAAAACTATCAGGTCACCTATATATATCATAGCTACTGCAAATATTCACTATTTGTATGATGTTGGTAACACATAAAAGACTACCATCAAGTCCATATAAAACATCTGAAGCTATAAAAAATAATGTTTATATAACATTGTCACCCCAGGACTTCTTTCTTTCTTTCATTTTTTTTCTTATTTTTTTTTTACAAATCATAGTTCACTTTTGATCCATCAATTAAGGAGAAATTAGAATTAAAAGTAAGTATGACACAGTTCTTGTACTTCTTACTACAATTTGTCCTGTAAGGCAACATCTACCAAATTTTATTTCTTCAAGATAGAGATATGCAAATTTTCTTGGACTCAGTGATAAATTTAATTCTTTTTGATGATTTCAACAAAAACTGAAAAAGTTAAATCCATCATCCCCATGTTCAGGGACAAAATATTATGAATTATATTGTTGCCATTATTTTTTGTCAAGAGTTAAATATCAAGTAGTTTAGGCTTTACCATATACAAGTCGTGTACCACCATTTCTCAACTCTTTTTTTGTGTGTGTGTTCCAATCCAGTCACAAGCAATACAGATGGATGGATGGATGGATGGATGGACGGATGGATGGATGGATGGATGGATGGATGGATTAGCAGGTTTCTGTTTCAATAAATACCAATTTAACATCCCCAAAATTCTACTTGTTAAATTATAAACTTGAAGCATAAAATTTAAGAATGAAAGCACTTTGCTTTGTTTTCTTTATAAACTGAATCAAATTAAATGTGGAATGCTTAGAAACCTGACAATTAGAAAATTTGCATAATATTTTGCCAGTTTCTAAAATAATGTCATATTTCTATTTACAAGAAAAAATAATTTTATAAGATCTGGGAGGTTTCAATTAACTAGCTAAGACTTTATGAGGAATATAATCTGAATATCCCAGCAGTACTTTTTAAAATCCAAATGCATCTTACATACTGTTTCCTGCTTTTGGAGGTCTGAACATAAAATATCTGGCCACACTATTGATATTTATCCTGATATTACATTGAGTGCAGAGAAAATGAGTTGATCTAGAAGTACTTTGATTCATATTTGTTCTCCTATATCATTTTATAGATTTCAATCTCCACAGACATAATAAATCCCCAATTATGTAGCTAAATATTACAAAGAGAGGTTATTGGAATCAACATATTAAAATGTGCATTCTTAAAAACTGGAATAGAAAAAAAATCTTCTCTTTAAGACTTAAATTCTCATTAGCCAAAATTAACCATTTTCTGAGTAATACAATTTTAATTCTCCCACCAATAATTTAGTCTCCTTCAAGTATTAAAAACCATCTGTCAATGAGATTCTTACCCTAACAACCTATATAACTAACATTGTTTTTAGGGAAAACTTTTTTGTTGTAAAAAGCGTTGAAGATCAATTTGGTTTTGGGAATGATTGCTCAGCACTATCCTTCAAGCTAAGAAACCACCATTTTCTGGAGTTTGGTTGTGCCACCTGGAAAAGATCATTTTGGCGAGGATTATTGACAGCTGAAGTCTTCTCATAGAAGGATGGTTCAGGAGGGTCTTGAAACCTATGACTAAGTAGCCACCCACTCCACCCAGTTATATATAACTCTTCCCTAATTGCATATGATCTTAAGTCATAGGGAAGAGCTAGAGGATTGAGCTAAAAAGATAAGGGAAGTGACTTTCATCTATATAGCTATGGGGGGGGGAATCCACCATCCATACTGTGTGAAGATACTCCAGTTTAGCAGTATTGGGATTACCTATGTTCCTGTTCGTAACCTATCACCTGTGCTCCATAAGTAAACACACCTAACTTGTTAGTGCCATGGGAAGACCACTGGTGGCATTTAGCTTTGGCTTATTATTGGAACTGTAGAAGCAAGGGTTGGGTAGTCATTTCTTAGTATCTACCTCTAGGTATAACATTTCCCTGATAGGAATTAACATGAATTTAAGAATTTTATAACTTTGATTTGTTAGAAATTATAAAGGACTGAAAAGTGGATTATGAGTTAATTTGCTTTTTATTACTTCTTTATGTGTATTGGATATAAGAATATGTACCTTTAAAATATGCTTGTAAGTTTCTTCCAACTTTTTAAAGTTTTTTTTAAATAATGTACTTGTTAAAGATAAAACTCAATGAAACTGAATGTTTCTCAGCAACTATCATTCAAGTATTTAAATATCCATTTGCATTAGAATAGAGTTTAACAATCCATGAAAATTAGATGTCATCATCAGCTATCACTTTCTGCATTATTTAATTTTCCCCAATATGTATTGATCATTTTAATTAATCATGAAACTTTACATTACCTAAGGATTTACCATTCAGTTTCTACCAAACTGTAGGTTGGAAAACTAAATGGACCAGAGCTATACAGACAAAACCTTTCCAGTTGAGAGAAGCTTTAAGTGAGGAAATGTAAATCTACATAGCCAGAAAGAATATACAACATATCATAAAAACATAAAAATGACTACAAGAACTTGCATGGCAAGGAAAAGAAAAACCTCTTCCAAGTAAGTTACTTTGCTGTCAATGACTGAAGAACAAGAAGAAATTAGAGGAAGAAAGAAATGAGGAAGAGAGGTTAAATGAACAGAATTTTGCACAAAATAGTGAACATAGAATGAAGAGAAATAATGGGAAATAAAATAATGCTAAGTTGATGATAATACCGAGCTCCAATACTAGTAGGTAAAGCTGTAGAGAGATAGAATATGAATGTCAATGGATTTCTGATATTTTAATAGTTTTAAAATTTTAATCAATGAACAGTGGTTCCAGTCCTAGAATTTTAATCAGCAAAGAAATATAATTTTCATCTTTGCTACAATCTACATTTTTTCTTAAAATTGTTCCAGAAGAAGTTGTGCCACATATTTTCTTATTGCTGATGCAAGTGAGAGATTTAAATATAGTTGAGAAATAGTCAAGTAAGGCAATTACTCAGAATTTGGCTCAAACAAAACAATGCATGAAAAGAAATATGATTGATGGCATGAAAATTATCCCATACATTTAGTAACAGAAGTATTCTGCTGATAGAAACACAATTGTGCATACAGATGTAGAACCCTCATTACTAGAGAATTTTGCACTGCTTTCTTAGTTTTACAGCCCATTTCTTCATACTTAACTACATCATCGTCACAAATTATCACAGCTGGATCCAGATATGGTACATCACACTCTTTATTCCAAGCACTCAGAAGGCTGAGATATGAGAATCCCTTTAAGATAGAAGGCATTCTGGGTAACATAGTGACTTACATGGCAGCTTGGATTACAAAGTGAGACCTTATCTATAAAACCAAGGAAAAAATAGCAATCATACCGGAAATTACAACTGGGAGTGAAGTATGACCTAGAGCCAAAAAGCCTGAGTTAAGCTGTCTACTTACCCGTGCTTCATACACGATAATTAAAAGCCATGGCAGCAAAGTTGGCAGCTCCGATGAGGTGGAATTTCATAAGCACAGTGTCAGAAGTAGTGTGCAACCATTCACTTTTCGCTTTGTCTAAGGAAAACTACAAAGAAAATGGAGGATGGCACTGTAGGAAGCCCCGAGTGTGGAAGAGGAGTAGAAAGAATATCCATCAGTTTTCTCACATGGAAAGCTCACATACAATTATTAAAAGAATACTTTTAAAAACCTGTATAGAGCACTCAGTGATTCACATTAGCGATGAAAGACATCAAAGCATTCTCATAATGTTTAACTTGAATTGTAGGACTGTTTTTAAAATCACTACAACTATTTACATTTATAAAATAAAACAACACCAGTGATTTTAGCAAAGAACTTTTATGTTAAAAAAATTAAGATTTTATTATTTTTGTTTTAAATTATTTACTTTTAAACAATGTGTTTAATAATTATTTGAGATTTATATACAAAAATTTTGATCCAATTCACCTACACTCTCCATGTCCACTAAGAGACCTCCATCTCCCTATACAAGTAATTTTAAATCTTTATTTTTTATAGACCCATTGAGTCTATAAAAACTGTTGTTCAAGCACTTTAAGATCCTCTGAAGCACGGTTGGTGGACTACCAGTGGCACATCGTTATAGAAAATTGATTCTCCTTTTCTTGCTGCTGTTAATTATCAGTATATCCTATGTTAATGGTGGAATTCCATGCCTATGTTTCCCTCCATGTTGGGATTTCACTGGTATTGAGCATGAACAGATCCTGAACATGCTATAACAACCAATATGAGTTTATATATGTAATTACTCTACTGTGTTCAGAAACTAAAGTTTTGCTGTAGTCATACACTGTGCTTGCTCTTAGCATCTTTCTGTAACCTCTTCCACGCTGATTCCTGGGTATCAAGTATGTGATATAGATGTTTATTTTAAGGTTGAGTCCCTAATTCTCTGCTCATGACCATTTGAGCTTATTTTGTCTTAATCACTATTTTCTGAAAGAAGAAACTTCTCTGACGAGGTGTAAGGGTTGTATTATCCTATGGTTATAACAATAAACCACTAAGAGTCAATTGAATGTTGTGCCTCATTTTTCAGAATAATAATAATAATTTCTCCTCTACTATCTATGAACTACAAAACTACTATTTTCATCATACTAAAGACATATAGGTTTCATCTTGTGGATCAATACCATACCCTGTCTGAAATTGATGATTATCACCGTAACATTCATGCTACTATAGCCATCAAAAATCATATCTTGCCATGCAAGCAACCAATAGGAAATTCAGTACTTAGTATTCACATGCCCAAAACAAAGAAAAGAAAGAGAAAGAAGAGATCTCAGAAAAGTTTGAAAGGATATGTTATTATTTTGAGACAAATCTGATTGAATACAAATGTCTTAGGCCTTTTACAAATATACAATAGGAGGTAAGCTTCTAAACATTTAAGAAAAAATTCTTACTAAGTAAAATTACAGAGAGAAATAGATTTTTTTAAAAGATAGAATCTCATGTATTTTTGTCTGGACTCCCACTCTCTTTGTAGAATGTTTCTCCCACTTCTATCTCTGCAATGCTAGACTCTATCAAAATTAAAGGTGAACAGTTCATGAGAAATAAGACTCAAGACTGACTTGTGGCTTCCACATGCACACAAGAAAAAATTCCCACTCTAATATTTGATCATTTTAAAGCCTGTGAAAAAATGGTTGCAATATGTCCTAGAGCCTGGGAGAACTCATGTTACATTTGGCAGCAATTGCTAAGTAAGGAGCAACAAAATTCTTAGTGAGACATGTTACTATAAATGCTGTATGGCAAAGGTCCATGCATTGTAGGTTCTCTTACATTGTATCTGCAAAAGCATGACAATGAGATGAAGGCACAGGGCAGGAAATCGAGTCTGTGGAATGGTGACGTGGCCTATGGAAGTATGCTTTGGCACGAGATAATTGCAACCCCATTTGACTCTTCTGATCTGTTATAGAACTTCAGAAGCAGAATTTAATTACAAAAGAGGATAATAGTTATAATTAGTACTTAAACTGCGTCGTTAAATACAGATTGACAAATAAAGTCAGCTAGAGAGCAAAAGTTTTGGAGAACATAACGTTTCAGAGAGTAGAGCTAAAGAGTTTTATTTTAGCCTTAAAGTACTATTTGACATTTTAAAATATGTGCATGCTTTGTTTTGATACAAGTAACAATTTTTTCTGTATCCATGTGCTATCATTTTTTTCCTATTTCTGAAATCTGGATAGAAGTTTTCTTTGTTACAGTAAGTCGGCACAGAAAAAAAACAGTAACCCTGGCATTGCTGCTTACTATTGCAAAGTCTTTTATCATTCGCTTAAAATCAATGATATTAGTTAGATTGAATTCCATTTGATATAATTTGTATAAAATTATTTCAGTAATTATACCTATATGAATTTAAGTGATTTATGTCTTCTAGTATGTTATAGGATTTTTTTTAAGATACCTTTCCTAAACTTTATCTTTAGATTAAAAATACATGTGAAAATAAGATTTTTTAGGATTAATACATTTTTTATTCTTTTTGTATACCAACCACAGTTTCCCTTCTCTCTCCTCTTCCTGCTTCCCTTCCACCTCTCCCCAACCCACTCCCATTCACTCCCCAGAAAGGGTAAATTCTTCCATGTGGAGTAAATAAAACCTGGCACATTAAATTGAAACAGGACTAAACCTCAATAAGAATTTTACAGAAGCCCAAATATAATCATTTAACCCTGAGAAATAGTATGTCAATGCTTAATGAAATGATCTAATATTAATAATAATTATTGGACTGTCACTGGCATGCTTCTCTGACATCAGAATCTAGCCTCTAGGCCTTCCAAAGTAACTTGACAGCCAATGAAGCTCTTAAAATAGTTCAGGTTAGAGTGGACCTGCTGAGGAATCTAGGTTGGTTGAAAGAGTATTAAACCAGGTCTTAACCTCTGCAGCATGCACACAGCCATTGTGGGACTGCCAGACTTCATGGGTGGTAAGTTATTCTAGTAAATCACTACACAATATTTATTCTTCAATTCAAGAGAAAGAATAAGTGATAAGGTTTCTCTCAATTGGGAATATTTGAAACAGCCAGTTTCCTTATTATTCTAGAGTAGACTGCAGGGAAAAAATCTGAAGCCACCTACAAAAATCATTTATGTTTACTAAATAGTTTCTTTAGGCAAGGTAAATTATTAGACATATGAAAAACACAGATATAAAGAAAAACCCACAGGAAAATTATACTTTCATTTCTAATAGTGAAGGCAGCAGTAATGATACATACACACAAATATTTCTACATAGCAATCTTTATGAGTATAAATCTGAATTTTATTTTTCTGGTTGAACTTCTTTTGAAAATGACTGAGGTACTGAATATTTATCATCTATCTATTGTTGCTGTAATATATAGTCTGTGAGAAAGTGGGTCATTTTCAGGCCTAGTTAAATGTTAGTAATTTTTTTCTCTAGAAAAATCTTTATGATCACCCACATACCCAAACTGTTGTTTGAAAATCTGCCATAGAGCATAAAGAAATAGCAACTTGTCCTCAGGAAAAAGACCTGGAAAGGAAGAGCTATTGGCTTTAAGTGTCTTAGAACGGACGGTTGGTCTTACTGCTGTTCCTATTCTTATATATTACCAACTGGTTAACTGAAACATTTATGGGCAGTGTGAAAACTTGGGTACATTTGAGTATTTTTATTTTTTTATTTATTTATTTTAGTCAGTTCAGATGCCTTCAACATGCCCCATCTTCTGTCATCTGAGTATCTCAGCCTTTGAAAAATTTTGGCCATTTATTACATATTCCATTTTTCATACAAGTATGTGGAATTGGAAATGGAATGAATTTTAATTTAATTGGCTCATCTATTTGCATCTATGGTGTAAAAATTCTGGAACTCAGAATAATTCAGTGTGAGAACATTTGGATCACATATTGGCAAACAGTTGCTCAGTGTAGTTTTACTAAAGATCATTAATATTGTAAGAATCTAAAACAGTAAGGGTGAATCAAGGATAGAATATAAGATTTGCGGCCTGACAGTGATAAAGTTATGATGCCAAATTAAAGTGTAGTACTTGTATTTATCAATGGCTGGGAAATCAATACTTGTTAGCATTCTCAGTGGAAAACAAGGCTTAGCTACTGTCATCTGTAAACATGTATTGCCCAATCATCAGTCATGGGACACCTTTCTAATGCATACATGCTAGAGGTTCAGCCCCACATTTGCATTTTTGAATTAGTCCCAGGGTGACACAAAGCAGTCCTGTAATTCAGATCTAACTGGCAAGTAAGTGTAAGCAGATTCACATTATTAGAGTAAAAAGCAACAAAAGTATACTTCTTTTCTTTTTTTTCTTTTTTTATTAAAAATTTCCACCTCCTCCCATTTCCCTCC
>LOEQ01000457.1:30298-45958 GCA_001685075.1 Bramus lutescens | reverse complement strand
TAACCAATGAAAGTAACACATAGACAGATGACCCTCCTACATCAAAAAGGGAAATTGGTCTGGAATTCTTTTTCATTGATATGTCTTTCTCTGGTTTGGGCTGATGTGCAACTGTGGCCTCATAAAATTAATTCGGTAATGTTTATTGTGTTTTGTTTTCTGATATAATTTGAGGAGTGTTGGTGTTAACTCTTCTTTGAAATGTTGTAGGATTATATACTAAAATTGTTTGGCCCTGAATATTTTGGTGGGAAGACTTTTAAAGAATGCCTCTATTTAATTCGTGTTTTGAGATCTGTTTAAATTGCTCTTCTCAATTTTATTTAACATTGGTAAGTAGTACTATCTAGAAAATTATTCACTTAGGTTTCTAGTTTTGGGGCACAAATTTTTAAAGTTTCTCCATGTGATTATCTGGATTTCCTCAATGTGTGTTGTTATGCTCCCCCTTTCTTTTCCTAATGTCATTAATTTGAATATTCTATCACTCTTTTACTTAGTTTGGGTAAAGTTTTGTCTATTTTATTGACTTGCTCAAAGAACCAACTCTTTGTGTCATATATT
The DNA here is from genome assembly GCA_001685075.1 of Bramus lutescens. NCBI lineage: Eukaryota > Metazoa > Chordata > Mammalia > Rodentia > Cricetidae > Bramus > Bramus lutescens. The sequence goes on along the minus strand of LOEQ01000457.1, from coordinate 45,394 downwards.
CTATGTGTTTTCTTTTTGTTTCTATTTTATTGGTCTTAGTTCTCAATTTGATTAATTCTTGCCATCTATTTTTCTTGGGTGTGTTTACTTCTTTTGTTCTAGAGCTTTTAGGTTTGCTATTAAGTTGCTAGTACGGGATCTGTCCAACTATTTTATGTAGGCACTTAGTACTTGGAACATTTCTGCTTTCATCTTGCCCCTAAGTTTGGCATGAATTTGCTGAATTCTAGAAAGTCTTTAATTTCTTTCTGTTTATTCTTCTTTGCATTGAAAGATTTAGTTTGGTAAATGACCCCTATTAAAATTATGTTTAATTGGAAATTAAAAATGAGTGTTCTCAATTATGACAAAACAACGGTTCAAATATATAAGAAGAATTTTGTGAAACACTTTATGGACCAAAAAATAAAATGCTAGAAAAAAAATTCTGTTTCAGGTTTTATTCTACCATTTGTGGTGAGATAGCAACATTGATCTAAGTGAAAAGGAGATATTTTATAATAATTTTAGTGCTTTAGATTCCATGTTCTATGATTAACATATTATTCTTTCCTTGAAGTGTTCCTGAAAAAGAGACTGTTGACAAAAACTAAGAGCTACAGTAACAGCATTTTACAAGAAAGGAATGCAATTAATTAATATTAAATTCTTCATTTTACTTCTCTAACAGTTTAATTTCAGTGAGCTTAATTTTGATTCCTTTACTGTTCATTTATCATAGTAACTGCCATATTTCATAGTATGATTAACTGTAGAACTCTTGCTGTATTACATTTGACTCTCTTTACAAAATATGAATTTTAAAAAAAAATCGTTGTCTTCATGCTTAGATAATATAGATAGTATCCTTTAGAATTTAACATTTGAAAGGTCATGTTTCAGAAACTCAGTAATTTATGTCTAAAAGCAAGACTGGGATTTGGGTTTGTTAGTGGTCTCAATTGTGCTTATTTTTCCACTTTCATTATCAACTGCAGCTTGCAAAGAAACATCCTTTCAGTATGTAGAACAACCAGTCTTTTGATGTGCACCTTTAACAAGTCTCCTGTTGACTTTTGCATTATTCTAGTGCTTTGCTACCCTTTCTAAATGTTAAAACAGAGAGCTGGCTAGTGACTTGCCAAACTGCAAATCAATACTTCAATATCAAATTTAAAATTCAAGACAAAAACATATTTTGGTTTTATTTTCTATTATAAAAGTGTTACCCCAGAACTGGAGCGATCACTCGGTGTTTAATAATGTTTGATACGCAGCGATGAGCACTGGAGTCCACATCCAAGCATCTTTGCTGTAACTCCAGCTCTCTATGAATGATGCTAGGAGGATCGATATGCCTTGCTGGGCTAAAACTTAACCCTGAAATCAGAGACCTGTATTAAAGGAGATTCCCTGCCTTAATGGGGAGAGTATGATAGAGGACACTTGGGATCTACCCTCTTTTGTCCCTAATACATACTCATGTGTACCCATATATATACATGGGCATACACACACACACCAACAACACATACATGCACATAAATAATTTTAAAAATTAAAAAACTGGCTACTAGTTGATTCTATGTTTAACTATCTGCGAAAACCCATCATAAATCTTTTATTCAAGAATGTACACTTTATTCAGGGTTTCTGAATCCTAAACACTTAGGGTTGTTGCTGCTGCTGGAGAGAACAAATAGGTATACAAAGAGATTTAGTGTTTATTATCAGCTAGCAAGTATGCCATTGTATACCAGAAAAAAGAGACTGATAGATGAGATAGATATAGATATATAAATAGATAGATAGATATAGATAGATAGATAGATAGATAGATAGACAGATGATAGATTAGAAAGATGGTAGAGAGAGAGTGCTCTGTTTATGCCTGCATAGAAATAATATTTTTCTCTTGAGGCTTCTCAAACGAAAATATTCTCTTTGCCAGTAGAGTAACACCTTCAATCAATTTCTCTTTTAGCTTATGTAAGAGACCCTGATTAAAATAAGGATGATTCACAGATGGAACATGAAGCATGCTGTTCCCCCTGGATATTAAAGGACAAATAAACAAGGTCTCTTCAGACATCAATTTTCTGTCAGAAACATCAAAGAACAGTAACTGAATGGCATCCATTAGGGAGAATTCAAGGCCAACAGCAGCAGTGGGTTTTGATAACTGCCTGGGAGTGTCTCCTGGGAACCATAAGGCACTGACAAAACAAGGCTCCCTACGTGTTGTGTCAAGCATCTGAATGATGGCCTCATTCAGGACTGACATTTGGGTGATTAACTGCATTTTGCACTTGAGAATTTTTTCCTTCTTGTCATGTTATCATCTTCATCAAAAATAAGTAACACCTTGACAATATGTGCAATATCTCAGTTTTATCACCTGTTTGAGACTATATTCTTGACCACACTTGACTCTACTTGATAGATACACAAACTAAATATTATACCCAAGTCTAATTTTTAGTGTTGATGAATTGAGTTTATTAAGAAAATTTTGAAAAACTTCTCTGATCTCACTCACTCTCCCTTCTTCTCTCCTCCTTTCTTTTTCTGATATCTTAAAAGAAAAAAATGTCATTCAAACTAAATTTAATATTAATAAACTTTTCATCTATTTATCCATCTTTCATATATATGCACATACACACATACACATATGCTCTCTCTCTCTGTCTCTTTCTCTTACACACAAGCATTTATACCTTTAATAAGGAGTTGTCATTAAAATTTAGGATATGTGATGTAATACATGAGAACCTCAATGACCTGGTTTATTTTTAACCTAAATATTTGAAGTAATTATTTGATTCATGACTAGATACTCCAAAATTATAAAACAAGGCAAGCAGTTCTTCATGAACATGTTAACTGTCTAAGTTGTAATAGGAAAGAAAGCTATCAGATTCCATTAGAAATTCTAGGAAAGAATAGGAAGCAGATGCAGACGGAAACAGCCCTTAAATAGAGAGAGACCTGTATTGAAAAAAATTCTCAGAGCCATGTAGACATAAAATATCTTTCACTTAGCTATAAACAGTCATGTCTAAAGCCATGAATTTCAGAAAAAAATGAGACAAAACTAAATTAAAAATTAAATCTTTCAAAAATATTCTGACATTGTTGATATTATACTATAAATGAGTATAATTAAAATTAAAATCACTAAGCATGCAATTCATATGATTGATGGTTCTTTGTTCTTTAATTTTTACTGACATCGAAATAACATTTTTATTACCTGTTTCATTGTACTATAGTTTAGTTAGCAGACAATCTTATGTTAGCAGTTAATTTTTATTTTTAAACCACATTGCATATCTTGCTATGATTGTACATACCTTTCAATAATGATGTAACAAAATCAACTATTCCTGTATCACACAGCCTTTAAAATCATTGAGCTTGAAGAATTTTCTTTTGATCTATATATTTATGAAGTTTCTGCACCACATGCTAACTGATCATCTATTATTTTAAATTCCTATTTTATGACCTTTTCCAAGTAATGAATTTTCCTTTGTCTTGTTTCAAAACACTTAGGCAATTTTCAGCAATTATGCTCTGTGTTTGGCCCCATCCTGCTCTCTCTGCTCTCCTTCTGGGATTTCAGTCACTTATACAATAAGCTTTCTCATGCTCTACTGTCCTCACGTTCCAGAAATTTGTACTCTCTTTCATTCTGGGCAATAGTTCCTGGCATGTTTTCTGGTTCACTAATCCTCGTTTCAGATTCTCATAAAACCATATACTGAGAAAATATGATGTAGTTTGCTTGAGGGTATTATTGAAATCATAGCAACTTCATCTAAGTAAAGGAGAGAGTCAAAATTCTATGGGCCATTCAAATTGTCTTACTAAAATAAGAAAGACTGCTTGCCTCGATTTATGCTTTGCCCATTTGATCATGACTGACAATGAATTTCTCATTTCACTTAACAAAAAGGAAATAAATAAGCACACTATTTGATTAATGTTCAAAATTTACATGTCAAGGTTTTAACTCTATTATGGAGAGTTCTTTGTGTTTGGACACTATATTGCTGTCAGTGTAACATCACATTTGAACATTTATTTAAGGAATTAAAATTTAAAACCCATTTTTGCAAAAATCTTTTTAGACATATTAAACACAGAATCATCACAATTTGAAAGCCAAGAAAAACTTTTAATTAGAAAATTAAAGAACTTGCTTATAACTTTCCTAAAAGAGATCATCTATGCTGTTTGGTTATCTCTGTCAGAAGTAGTTTATATCAAAATAAATCTATGTATCTATCTATCTATGTATCTATGTATCTATCTATCTATCTATCTATNNNNTATCTATCTATCTATCTATCTATCTATCATCTATTATCTTTCTCAAAATGTTTATATGCAATAGATTATTAACATTGAATTTTAAAATGAATTATAGCATTGTAGTAGCAAAGTAATTAAATTTTCAAACTTTCTATTTTATTATGAATTTGACAAACATTGATTTCAAAACAATTTGAACTTTTTAATGAATGCCATTCATATTTGGAATTGTCACGAAGAAAATTCATTAGCTTATAGAGCTATCTCAGGCTGTGTCCCTGAATGGACAACAGTCAGACACTCTGAAAAGACCGTAGATTCACAATTCACATTGTTCTAGCATAGTCTTAGAGCAGCAATTTAACAGCCACTCCTGACAAAGAGAAACAATCTAAGATCTTCCAGGGATTAAATTTTCATTGCTCATAGGAGCTGATCCATGTAATCACCTAACACACATGTTTTTAGGATTCTTACAATGATCATATCTCTTTTGAAACCCAAAGTTTGGTTTTTCAATCAAAATTCACAAACATTTCATGAGTCTGAGACAATCTTTTAAAAAAGGTTTTCAAATAAACTCTTTTCTTTACTATTGTTGTTAGTGTTAAATGTCAGCTTGAGAGAATATAGTATCATGTGGCAGATGGACCTCTGGACATGTTTGCAGGGGATAATCTTGAGTACATTATTTGTAGTTGAAAAGACATGTCTACTATGTAAGGCACCATTTCCTGAGTATGGAATTTGGGGCATTAGAAGACAAAGAATGCTAAGCAGAAAACAATATATTCATGGGTCTTTTACTGACTGTAGATATAATATGAACACCTGCTTGAAGATTCTGCTGCTTTGAGCTCTCCAACATTCTGAAGGACTAGTTCTTGAACTAAGTCCTAAATTAAATCATTTCTTCCTAAATTGCTTTGGTCAGATATTTATTACACCAATAGGGCAGGAAGTAAATGCCCTTAATAAGGTAATTATACTGTTACATTTTTCAGGAGTCTCTGGGAGTGGCATAAAAGATCTTTAAACAGATGTGGAACACTATTTTCTCAGAAGCAAATGAGTATTAACACATCTGTTCATGGAGAAACTAAGGTGGCTTTGCTTATGGTTTTATTTATTTTTCTCAAAGGTCAATGAACGGTGGAGGAATTGTACCCTATCCAGCAAATCTGAACACATCCTATAATTCAGGTACGCATTGTGCACTTGTCAAATGCCAGGACCTCTGACAGCCTAGGAATATAGACAAAACACACGTATCACAGTTTGTAAGCAAAAGAAGCAGATAGTGATAAAAAGTAGATGGATTATTTGCAATCATCATCCCATACCAGATGATAAAATTGCAAATAGATTTCATGTAGATATTTAGAGATGGCAGCTCATGGAACCAGAATGATAAAAAAATAATAATAATATATCCTCTCTGGCTAAAGAGGCTGTATCAGCAAAGATTTTTTTGGGGGGAGGTTATAGTTAAAATTATACCATCACAATTCTGAAAATATAGACACATGTAGGATTACTTACGTGCAATGATGCCCATGCAAAGTCATGATGTAAACATCCCATTTCTTAACCTCCAAAATGCAGGTATAGAGATTTAAATATTAATATCGTTATAACTGAGACTTAAAGAAATATTCATCAAGCTGGGTAGTGGTGGTGCACACCTTTAATCTTAGCACTCTAGAGGCAGAGGCGGGCAATTCTTTGTGAGTTTAATGCCAGCCTGGTATACAAGAGCTAGTTCCAGGACAGGCACCAAAGCTACAGAGAANAGTTTTAGGAGGTCCCATTTATTCAATGTTGCCCTTATTGTCTGTGCTGCTGGGATTCTATGTAGGAAGTGGTCTCCTGTGCCCATCTGTTGTAGACTACATCCCACTTTCTCTTCTGTAGTAGCAATGTAATTAAATTTTCAAACTTTCTATTTTGTTATGAATTTGGCAAACACTGATTTCAAAACAATTTAAACTTTTTAATGAATGTCATTCATATTTGCAATTGTCATGAAGAAAATTCATTAGCTTATAGAGCTATCTCAGGCTGTGTCCCTGAATGGACAACAGTCAGACACTCTGAAAAGACCGTAGATTCACAATTCACATTGTTCTAGCATAGTCTTAGAGCAGCAATTTAACAGCCACTCCTGACAAAGAGAAACAATCTAAGATCTTCCAGGGATTAAATTTTCATTGCTCATAGGAGCTGATCCATGTAATCACCTAACACACATGTTTTTAGGATTCTTACAATGATCATATCTCTTTTGAAACCCAAAGTTTGGTTTTTCAATCAAAATTCACAAACATTTCATGAGTCTGAGACAATCTTTTAAAAAAGGTTTTCAAATAAACTCTTTTCTTTACTATTGTTGTTAGTGTTAAATGTCAGCTTGAGAGAATATAGTATCATGTGGCAGATGGACCTCTGGACATGTTTGCAGGGGATAATCTTGAGTACATTATTTGTAGTTGAAAAGACATGTCTACTATGTAAGGCACCATTTCCTGAGTATGGAATTTGGGGCATTAGAAGACAAAGAATGCTAAGCAGAAAACAATATATTCATGGGTCTTTTACTGACTGTAGATATAATATGAACACCTGCTTGAAGATTCTGCTGCTTTGAGCTCTCCAACATTCTGAAGGACTAGTTCTTGAACTAAGTCCTAAATTAAATCATTTCTTCCTAAATTGCTTTGGTCAGATATTTATTACACCAATAGGGCAGGAAGTAAATGCCCTTAATAAGGTAATTATACTGTTACATTTTTCAGGAGTCTCTGGGAGTGGCATAAAAGATCTTTAAACAGATGTGGAACACTATTTTCTCAGAAGCAAATGAGTATTAACACATCTGTTCATGGAGAAACTAAGGTGGCTTTGCTTATGGTTTTATTTATTTTTCTCAAAGGTCAATGAACGGTGGAGGAATTGTACCCTATCCAGCAAATCTGAACACATCCTATAATTCAGGTACGCATTGTGCACTTGTCAAATGCCAGGACCTCTGACAGCCTAGGAATATAGACAAAACACACGTATCACAGTTTGTAAGCAAAAGAAGCAGATAGTGATAAAAAGTAGATGGATTATTTGCAATCATCATCCCATACCAGATGATAAAATTGCAAATAGATTTCATGTAGATATTTAGAGATGGCAGCTCATGGAACCAGAATGATAAAAAAATAATAATAATATATCCTCTCTGGCTAAAGAGGCTGTATCAGCAAAGATTTTTTTGGGGGGAGGTTATAGTTAAAATTATACCATCACAATTCTGAAAATATAGACACATGTAGGATTACTTACGTGCAATGATGCCCATGCAAAGTCATGATGTAAACATCCCATTTCTTAACCTCCAAAATGCAGGTATAGAGATTTAAATATTAATATCGTTATAACTGAGACTTAAAGAAATATTCATCAAGCTGGGTAGTGGTGGTGCACACCTTTAATCTTAGCACTCTAGAGGCAGAGGCGGGCAATTCTTTGTGAGTTTAATGCCAGCCTGGTATACAAGAGCTAGTTCCAGGACAGGCACCAAAGCTACAGAGAANAAAGAAAGAAAGAAAGAAAGAAAGAAAGAAAGAAAGAAAAGAAAAGAAAAAATATTTGAGATTTCTTATATTCTGAGGAATAGGAAGTCATTCATAAAAAAGTTAAGACTAAGTACTGGATTTTTGTGAGTAAATTTTGCTCTAATATGTAAACTATTTCTTTTTCAGTCACTTATAATTTATATGTATAGAGAGGCATTAAAAAATAAAAAGAGAGAGAAAACCAAGTCTCCTGCAAAACTGAGAGAGAAAGCCTCTCTGATTCTCTGTTAACGAAAAAACATTGAAGCATAACTCTGCTGAAGACACAACTTGAATGACACTGAAGGACTTGAGTAGTCAAAAGATTAGACATTCCGTCTACAGGCCATGGACAGCCACAGAACAGGCACCAGTTGGCACTGCGATCGCATTTGCATTTTTGAAAGATGAGACAGTCAGTCGTGGGGAAGCAGAAAAGAAGGAGAGAGAAGCAATCACTGGGCCCCGATTCCCTCTCTTCAACAGCTCCCTGAGACTGGACAACAGAGTTTTAACTAAGATGCAAAAGTGAAGAGAAAACAGGTTAAAGAATATGAAGATTTTTCTCAGATAAAAATCATCAGCAATATCAAACATAACTCTGAGTGGTCAATTGGTTTTTGCAGAGACCATGTATGGTGTTCAATATGTTTGGGGCGTTTGTCAATGTTTATATTTGACAATGTAGGTGAAGACCGAGTAGAGGATTAACTGAGGAAAAATGAAGAAATGTGAGTCATTAGACCTGGAAAATATCAAAGAAGAAAATAAACGACAAACTTGGAGAGATTCTTGAGCTAAGAAAAATGTCCTAAAACTAGAAATCGCCAACAGATTTAGAAAATATGAGACAAAGCAAAAATCAAATAATGAGAAATTTAGAAAGATGAATCACAAATGAAGTTGGAATTATCTTTGGTCTTCCAACAAGTCCACAGAAGAATACACTGAGACTATTATTAATTATGAATGTTCAGCCGTAGTGTAGGCTTGTACCAGTAGCTCTTTTAGCTTAATTTAACCTGTTTCTATTCAACTACATTTTATCTCAGGACTTTTTAACCTTTCCTTCATTCTGTATATCCTACTTTTTTGCTTCTTCTGTCTCTGTGTGGCTTACCCCTGGTGTCTCCCTGACTCCTTTTCTTTTCTTTTTCTTTTTTTTTCTGAACCTAAATTACTCTTCCCATATACCCTCCCTGCCTGATAATCCCACCTATACCTTCTCCCTCACTACTGGCCATTCAGATTTTTGTTAGACATATCAGGTGCCTTAGGTAGGCAAAATGAAATAGCAGCACGTCTTTACATAATTAAAATAAATGCAACACACCTTTACAGAGCTAAACAAATATTCTGCAACGTGAACCAATGCAACACACCTTTACATAGCTAAACAAATATTCTGCAACGTGAACCAATGCAACACATCTTTACATAGCTAAACAAATATTCTGCAACGTGAACCAATGCAACACACCTTTACAGAGCTATACAAATATTCTGCAACATGAACCAATGCAACACATCTTTGCAGAGCTAAACAGAGACAACACATCTTTGCATAATTAGACAAATATCCCACAACATGCAAACAAATGTTATCTATTGGCATCTAATAATGCAAATGAAGTCTTTACTGATATACCCGTTTAGTTAATAATCACGCTTTCTACACTGAACCATTGCTAAGCACCCTCATTCTCCTTTTCCATACTACAGCCTCATACTTAGTACAGTAGTATGTTTACTTTTCCATCAATAATCTACCTGTGTGTGCAAATTGCATGAGCATATATACATACTTCATTATCTAATTTGGTGTGTGTGCATGCTATATTAATGTATAAGTATAATATCCATATTATATGTGTATATGAAATCACATATATATATACACAATATAGCACAAACACAAAAATAAGTGACAATATGCATATACATGCTGAACTGCCAAAGACAGAAAATTAGAATGCAATGTAAGATAATGAATATATTGACAAAAGTCTAGATTGAATATATCATTTTAGTTAGATGTCAGGAAGATTACATAAATTTAATAGGAAGGTCTGTAAACCTGCTGTTGATTGACACTGCTTTTGATCCCACTGAGATCAAGTGAGTTGTGATACACACTGTCCAGCTATAAAAAGTATGGGTAGATAAAAGAATGTGGATGAGGTGACTTTAATTTAGTGTCTTTATAGAGAAGTAATCCAGTGTGATGATGAAGGTATGAACACTGTCTCTTGATGATGAGCCTCAAACCATGAGGAGCATAGTCTCTGGAAAGTCACTGAATCACAGTTGACTTTTACTGAAAAAAAAAATTACAGTGCAGCTCTTATGTTATAAAGCATTTATGACATTTCATTTTCTGATTTCATTGCAAGCACTTACAAACTAACATCTGGGACACTCATTAAAATTTAGCCATTATTGTTAAGAGGGCAAAAACATTGTCTCTATTTTGATGTTTTTATTTTCTAAGAAAAGCTTAAAATTTGAACTGCTACATAAACTGTCTATCTTTAGTAAACTGACTGATTGGTTTTCTGTCTGAAATACTACCTTCTGACCATTGCTGCTGATATTCTAAGTCATCTAGTGTTCTATTAAGACTCTGCACAGGTGTGTGGGAAACTGAGTCCTATTTTGTGTTCTAACAACTCTAGGCACTCAGGTGCCTATGACAAATATTTGGATCATTATTGTTTTGAGGAGTTTGCTGTTAATTCATAGTGTTTGATAACTATGAGGTTATTGAAGAAAAATATAACTTTATTTCCTATAATGCAACATTCATAATTCTGAAATATTCATTTGAGCTTACATAGAGCTACAAATAAGCCAGTGAAGAAAGCAGACACACAAAGACAAATTTTATTCATTAAACTTAAGTAGGAGTATTTTTATTGAACATTAAAATATGTTATCTATTCATTTACAAAAATAAATAGGATTCTTTTCTTCTGTTGCTTCCTATATCATATTTATTAGTTTGTGTACATTAAAATATGTTTGTAGTTTGGAGAAAAAATATTAAGACTACTGTCCATAGACTGCCTTCTTATCTGATTCTAAGACAAGATTTTTACAAAGCTTTTTTGTTGTATGCATTTCCCAATATGTGTAACTATAAATGACCTCTTATGCACACATTGCTGCTTATTATAGATCATATCACAATATTAAATAATAATTCATTATGCTTGAATATATTAAGGATAGAGAAATGGATTTTTAAAATAATAGAGATAAACGAAGGTATCTTGAACCATACAATCCAATAAATGTAAAGGTAGACTATTAAAGTATAATCTGGTTATAAATTGCAGAAAGCAAAAATAATACAAATCAGTGGACAATAAGAACACTATTTGGTGTTTCAAATACAGTGGTTTACAGAAAATTCAAAACAAAAAAAGGATTTCAAACTCTATTCCCTTCTGAGTAGCTCACATACTTGCAATTAAACTATTTAACACTTTCTGTGCAACATTCGCCCATTGCTACATTATACTACGGCATTTTACTTAAGTCACTTTAATAAAGAGTATTCATGTTGTAATATAAAAGTATCAGAAATGAAGAAAGTTGCATGAATTAGTACTAGTGTATTGTTCCTATTCATCATCAGTTTAGTCTTTTATAAAGTGAAGAAAAATAGTGAGAGGCCTGTCAAGATTAATGTGCTGCCAGGACTGTTAATCTCTCTCTGTGTGTGTTCAAAAGAGCACAAAGAAAGAGCTCTGAAAACAAAATTCAGATGAAAATGTCATCAGGAATCCTCAAAGTACTCAGAGAGCTATTAATGAAAATCTTAATGCTCACTCTCAAGTGGCAATTTCTTAACATTTAAACTTCAAATACCCTGAGAGGAGGCTGTTTTGGAAGCAAACTGTGGACATCTGGAGAGACTGTTTTTCTATCTGCAGTGTTAGGTGAAACGTGGGTGGATGTCAGCATCTCTTTTCTTTAGAAGGAAGTGCTTTGGAATAGTACTGTACAATACCCGCAGAAGAGGCAGATTCCTGTAATTAAGCTGCACAAACCCTCCATTGCAGGCAATGGAGATTTTACACACAGAGCAAGTGAAAGGCTGTATTTTCAGGCACCAATTCTTTGGTGACTAACAGGAGGTTGAAATAATAGGGTCTTTTATTTATAGAGTCCTTTAGTTCAAAGAACTCAAAGCAGCAGTAGTCATGATCTCATTAACACGCAAAGTAGCTCTGTGAGAAAACATAGAACCAATAACTATATTCTGCATATAGAGTAAGTTGGGCTTCTATAGCTATGTGCAAGACCCAACTGATTTTCTGTCCTTATGTAATGGGAATAGTGAAAGGAAAGCAGCCTGTGAGATCACCACAACTCAAAGCAGCTTGCTCAGCTGCCCCAAGCAGTCTACCACACATTGGTGATAAGTGTGTGATGAAACACGGACTTTCCTTCAATTTAATTGAGTTGGACCACGACAATCCCAGAGATAGTTTTTTCATTTTACGAGGCAAAGTCACAGGCATTAAATTCTGAACAGAATTTTTATCAGTCTTAAATATGATCTTTTCATCATAGTGATATTTAATTTAATTATATAAAAGATTATGAGTGTGTATATTCCCAAAGATATGCTTCTGTCACAATGCCACACCGAAACTGTGGTGGCATTTCTTGGATATGTTGATCATGTGTAGCAGGTTAGATTAAAATCAGAGAGACATTTAGAAAGGGTTATAGTCTGTCATTTATAGAGAAATAAAGCTGTTCTTATTTTCCACATATTTGAGAGAATATTTATGAATTGAAAATTAATACTATTAGTGAATTACAAAAAGCAAAAATAATAATTACTGATAATCAATAAGCAGTTATTTTTCATGAGTCTTTTTATTTATATTTCATGAGTCATAAAGAGGAATTAAGCATTTTGTTTAGAATATGCTGCCCCAGCCTTTCATACTTTCTTCTGAAATGATTTACATAGGGTCAGAAGAACTACAGACTCTCCCTCCTTCATTGAGTGCTATGATTCCTGGGGGATCTGAAACTCATAAGTATTAAAGTTCTCATACCTCAGAGACAAATGCATTGAATCAAAAATACCATCCATATAACGATTTTTACTTATGTAAGTTAGTATATTTTCCATAATTATTACTAAAACTATATCTTAAATTGTGATGATAGCTCTCTAAATATAACAGATATTCAATATCATTAGCCATGATTTGTAGATGCCATAGATAAGTTAATTTTAGGTTTATAACCTTGTAAAATCTATCCTGTTTCGTCACAATTTCTATAAGGTAAAAAAATTCAAATGTTTTTGTTTCAAAATGATAGCTGAGGGATTATTTAAATGCCAATGTGAAATTAATTTCTATATTTTGTGGGGATTACAAAGCTATTTAATGTCAAGGGTGGCCAAGATAAATAACACTGATGACAACTTATGCTGGAGAGAATGTGGGGTAAGGGAACACTGCTGTTTTGTTGGAGGCTACTTGTTTGTTCCCGGATGCTCATCCCCAAAATAATCACACAGAAACCATATTATTTGCAATACCATTTGACAAATACCTTAAGCATGTTTCTGGCTAACTCTTATATCCTAAATTGACCCATCTCTATTAATCTGTCTATCACCACATGGCTATGACTTATTGGCAAAATTTCAGCATGTCTGTCTCTGGAGGTGGCTCCATGGCTTATCTCTGACTCCATCTTCTTTCTCCCAGAATTCAGTGTAGTTTTCCCCACTGTTCTGTTCTGCTGTGCTCTGCTATAGGATCAAACCAGTTTTTTATAAACCAATGTTATTCACAGCATACACAGGGGAATCCCATATCACTGTTGCATTGCTGGTAGGAGTGCAAATTGGTACAGCCCCTTTGGATATCAGTATGGAAATTTCTCGGAAAATTAGAAAACAACCTTCTCCAAGACCCAGAAATACCATTTTTGGGTATATACCCAAAAGACGTTCAATTGTACTACAAAGACATGTACTTAACTATGTTGATAGCAGCATTGTTTGTCATAGCCAGAACCTCCAAACAACCTAAATGCCCCTTGACCAAAGAATGGATAAGGAAAATGTAGTACATTTACATAATAGAGTACTACACAGCAGTAAAAAATAATGACATATTGAAATTATAAGGCAAATGGATGGATCCAGAAAACATCACATTGATTGAAGTAACCCAGGTCCAGAAAAACAAATGCCATATGTACTCACTCATATGTGGGTTTTAAACATAAATCAAAGAAAACAAGCCTATAATTCACAATCCCATAGAACTTAGACAACAATGAGGATCCTAAGGGAAACACACATGGATGTAATCTACATGCGAAGTAGAAAAAGACAAGACCTCCTGAGTAAATTGGGAGAATGGGGACAATGGGAAAGGGATGAAATGGGAGGGAGAGGAAGGGAGGGGAGTAGAGAAAAATGTATACTTCAATAAAATCAATTAAAAATGAGAGAAAAAAGATTTAAAGACTGCTAGCAATCAACTTTGGTAATCAATAAAAATAATTTCAGGAATGTCAGCTTTGAATAATTTAGTTGTTTGGAAATAATTTAGTGCTGTAGTATCAATTTATACTTTCTACTGCTAGCATTTTTACTGATTTTTTTAAAACTGGTAACTAAATAAGCAGCATATAGCTTCTACAATTATATATGATCCATATTTACCTGATGATACTTCTTTTGTTTTGTGTTGCTCCTCCCTGAATGCAGAAAGTTATAAAAAGAGGAAATATTGGGGTCCAGCCTCAATGGGATTCACACGTTCTAGGGTAGGAGCATAAAGATTAGAACTATTAAGCAAAAGAAACAGAGATATGAGAGAAATAAAAGAGAGAAACTCAGAACAGGACCAGGATGGAAATTCAGTGAATACTGAAATCACCTGTTTATTTTCCACGTTTATATTGAAAGACCCCAGGATCCCCTTCCCCAAGAACAAGGCCCAGTCCACTGGATACAAGAGCAAGAGGTGATTTATTGTATACACAGGCGCCTGCGGACGCTGCAGCTTTCAGGTAGCTGAGCGTGCCGGGCTAAGTTCAGAGCTGTTTATATAAGGTTGGGGAAGCAAAAAGCGGCTTACAGAAGCACATGCATGGTTACAGGGTTCTCATTGGTCATTTCAAATAAGGTGATGAGTTCAAC
>LOEQ01000456.1:532871-556304 GCA_001685075.1 Bramus lutescens | reverse complement strand
TATTTGATGACTTTACACCTCAGTATTGGTCCCAGAATTTTCTGGCCTTTCATGCATCTCTGAACTGAGTTATGTTTACTTTTTGGGGGTACTTAAATTTTTAGGTTTTCTTTTCATTTTAAGGTTCTGTTTGTCCTTGAAATAGAATTCTCCTGGGAAGCCATTGAAAAGCTGCTGAATGATGTCATTTTGACTGCTTTTATGGACAACTTATTTTAGCTCATGCTGAGCACTAAGTCCAACTAAGTGAATATCAACATATTACCTAGGAATATGAGTATGGGGCTGCATGGACAGATAAGCTCCCAAGGAGCTCAGCACATTTTATTTACAGTGTTAGTGGACTAAGCCAAAGAAACATTTTGTAAACTTTACTTAGGAGTTGGCTTAGATATCCAAGGGAGGGGGAGGAGACTGGGAAGGGGAAAGTGAGGCAAGGACGCACTATGGGAACCTGAACTGTGGAGCAAGTCATTTAGCAGGCCCAAAACTTTTCCTGTTTCTGTGTTTATCTGTTGTAGGAGGCCACTTGTTTGTTCCCAGCTGCTCAGCCCCAAAATAATCACACAGAAACTATATTTTTTAAATCACTGCTTGGACCATTAGCTCTAGATTTTTATTGGCTAACTTTTGCATCTTAATTTAACCCATTTCTATTAATCTGTGTATCGCCATGAGCTTGTGGCTTACTGGGGAAAGTTGTGGTGGCTTCTCTCTGACTCCGCCTTCTTCCTCCCAGCATTCAGTTTAGTTTTCCCCGCTATCTCTGTTCTGCCCTGCTATAGGCTCAAGCCAGCCTTCTTTATTAACCTATGGTAATCACAGCATACAGAGGGTAATCCCACATCATTTATCTATATTCATCTCCACCAAAAAGTGATTTCATTAATTTTTTTAAAACTAGCATACAAAGTAATCAGTTTCATTATGATATTTTTTTAATACACATGTCATTATGCTTCGCTCTAATTTATCCTTCCCTCTTGCTGTTCACTTCATACCTACTACCCACCTAGCAGGTCTCCAAACCTAGACTGTCCCTTTTTCTTTCTCAGTTTCCCCGTCCTTTAAGATCACTTCTACATGTTGAAGACTCCCTAGAAAGCATCATATACATATACATTATTTACATATTCTCATAATATGACATGCATATATATGGTTTTAAAATTAGTGCCCCACATAGGAAAAAACATGCACTATTTGTCTTCCCGAATCTGGCTTATTTTGGCTTAACACAATTCTTATCCAGTTCTATTAGTTTTCCTTCAATGCCATGATTTCAGCTTTTTCTTTAAGGTTGAGCTGTATTCTGTTGCTATATGCATACATCATTTTTATTTACACATCTGTTGATAGATATCGAGGCTGACTTCACTTTCTGGCTATTGTGACTCATGCAGCAACAATCACAATGTCCCAGTATGTTTGTGATATGATGACTTAGAGTCTTTCAGCACATACTGAAGAATTATACAACTGTGTCATATGGCATTTTTTGCTTCAGCCTTTTGAGAAACCTCCATACTGATTTCAATAGTGACTAGACCAGTTGGAATTCCCACAGCAGTGTGCAAGGGTTCTTCTTTCCCTACATCCTCACTGGTATTGGTGGCTCTCTATTTTCTTGATGATGGCTATTCAGGCTAGGATGAGCAGGAATCTCAGAACAGTTTTAATTGACATTTTCCTATGGCTAAGGATATTGAACTCCTTTCCAAGTATTTATGGACCATTTGTATTTCTTCTAATACATCACTTAAATCCATAAAACAGAAAGTGACAAGACTATTGTAGAATGTGATATAAACTTAGAAACTATTTGGAGTCAAATATTGAGTTAGTAAACGAATGAGAGAAAGGAAGCAGTTAGGCAAAGGGTAAAAATAGAAGAAAATCAAAGTTAAATAAAAGAAAGGAAAGAAAGAGGAATAGAGAAGAACATGATGGAGAGGAAATAAAATAAGCGACACATTAAGAAAAGATATAAAAAGCTGAAGAATAAGATTTGGTAAATATACGAAGGGAGATTTTAAGAAAGAAATGAGATCAAATAAAAATACTATTAACAGTATAGGAGGGAGGAATAAAATTTGTAGGTTCGGGGTGTGGGTGATTACTGGGTAAAAAGAAAAAAGGAAAAAAAGATTTCTAATTAGCAGAAAACATAAACAATATTAGATAAGTGTATAAAATGAAAAAATACAAACATTAAGTGGTAGATAGAAAAGTTATGGAGAGATAGCGAAGCGGCATTTGTTGCTCTGATAGAGAACCTGGGTTTGATACCCAGAACCCACATGAGAGCTCACAGCCAACTGTAACTCCAGTTCCAGAAGATCTGACACCTTTTTCTGGCCTCTGGGAGCATTTCACACGTGTGCTGCACAGACACACTCAGGCAAAACAGCCATACACATTCAATAAAATAAAAAAATCTTTTTAAAAATTCAAAAATATAAAAAAATACTGTCAAAACAATAAGAAAGGAGCTCAAGGGTCAAAAAACAAACGTAAAGGATGACTTGTTAGAGTGGCCACCTTTTGAGCGCTGAAGTTCTATTCACAGGTGGGGCACAGTTGAACATGTAGATTCCTATTTTCTTATGGTTTATGCTATTACCGGTGCTGTTAGACAAGCCTGATGTACACCAGAGCTCTCTTCCTGTTGGTGGAATCCCTTTTTCGCATACTAGGGGATTCTGTTTTCTACACTTTGCAGTCTGGGCTGAACAAAATCTCTCATTGTCTGGGGATCTCCCTAGGTCCTGCTCCTTGGGATGACTAGTGTTCTAGGCAGGTGGGCTCTGCTTCTCTCTGATTCATTGAGTGTGTCAGAGCCACGACAGCACTGAGGTCTACGCTGTAGCGATCCCTCAAGAACTTAGCTGTCGATCAGCCTTCTGGATGCATGCAGCTTAGGTGTCATTTGGCCTGCTAGAGCTTTAGTGATCTCAGTTTCTGCATCAGTGAAGAGTAGATGGGTGGCTCTAAAATTGTTCACTCAGACTCGGAGCCATCAGACTCCAGGGTTAGCCTCAGTTGATAAGCTCTGCTCCCAGACACCATGGTCAGGCCCATTGTTCCTATGCCCTTCCCAGCCTGAGCCAAGCCTTTTGCTGCTTGAGTCTTGGGGCTTGCCAACACATTCTCTCTGGCCCTCCAAACCTGCCTCCTGGTTTTTCCCTCACGCTTGGGCTGTGGTAGGCCAAACTAGGATTTCCTGACCTATTGTGATGTCCTGCTCGCAGCCCCCTGGTGGGTATATCAGTTTTAAATTCTCCAGACTGCCCAGATGATTTCTCCCACTCATAAAGCCTGAGCAAATAAGACTTCTCTGCATTACTGGTCATTCTGAGGAAGAAATTACTGTCTCAGCAAGTCCTACAACTGGATTTGGGGGTTGTGATCTTGTATTATGACTAATCTTTTGCTTGGGTACTTTTGGGATGGGGTTATGCTTCCCTTCTCCCCATTAGGCGGACGCTGGAGCTATTCTGGCCTGTCTTTTTGGATATCTTCATGATTCCTATGACTTTTCTTTACTTTGTTTCAATGAAATAGAGTCAGTATTTTTTTTCTGGAATTCTAACTCTAGGTTCTGACCCTGTTTGAGTTCCTGTCCTGACTTCCTTCAGTGATGAACAGTGATGTGGAAGTGTAATGAACAGTGATGTAGAAGTGTAAGTCGAATAAACCCTTTCCTCCTCAAGTTGCTTTGGTCATAGTGTTTCATCACAGCAATAGTAATCCTAATTAAGACAAGATCCCATGACAAGCTATTCTTGCCTGGCATCCTAAGATGTTCCTAAGATCCTAAAATGCAAATTCTCCTACTAAAATTCTTGCATATCTTGCATTTTTTCAGAAAGCAAAATGAGCATATGTTACATGAAGTTTATAAGTATCTCAATATTTGACTTGCAATGTTATTATTACTTTTCGTTCCTCTAAATCTAGTTTGGCATGGTTTATGACTATCCTAATTCTGGATGAATATGTAGACCACAAGGCAAAAAAAATTAAAGATGATAGGCAATTAATTTTCAACAAGACATTGCTTGTGTGACTAATTTACATGTTGTGTCTCAAGATCTAGAGGCATTAGTGGCTTCGTCATGTGAAATTTGATTCTTCTCCCCACCCTTTCTTTTGTGCTGGACATTGAATCCAGAACCTTAGACATTCCATGGAATTTCTCTACCCTTGTGCTAGATGCCAAACCCAAAGTTTTTCTGTCCTTTAAGGCACAATGTACATAGTACAAACATGACTTGGCCTATCTTTTTTACCTGACCTTTGTCTACTTTGAATATAGAGAAGGTCATGTTCATGAAAACTGCCTGAAAGTCTTACCTTAAAGCAGAATAAGCTCTTTTGATCTCCAAGGCTCACATGGTGAAAAGAAATTCACACAAAGTCAGCATTTATAGAGTTACTTCCTTCTGTGGTGATTTGATTTGTTGTGGAGTAGTTTATTTGCTAAAAAGCTCTATGATAAACATTTTTCCAAGGACATATTGGATGAGGTAGCACCAACAATTTTAATTGCAGATTAAAATAAAAAAGAACAGGAGCAACAGAAACAGTTATTAGTTAGAAAATAGCTGGGAATGTATTATTTAAACTGGAATATGTTTAAAAGTGAAAGCAGGTATTACTAATGACCAAGAAATTTTAGCAGATTTAAAGCTGAATACCTGATAGCTCATGCACACACACACACACACACACACACACACACACACACTTTAGTATTCAAGAAGAAATTGGGTTATTTATAATAGTTAAGGTAGAGAATCAGCCTGAGTAACAATTTCACAATTGAATACATCAACCATGATATTATGCTCCATAAACATCTATAAATTTTTATCAATTAACCTTCAGTAAAAGTGGAGAAAAAATTGGAAGTAAGTTTTTATTTGCATTTCTTAAATACTGTGAAGAGTATGAAAATATATCCTAAGAACATAAGTTCAAATTTCCATTTAACAATTTT
Source organism: Bramus lutescens (assembly GCA_001685075.1). Lineage (NCBI taxonomy): Eukaryota > Metazoa > Chordata > Mammalia > Rodentia > Cricetidae > Bramus > Bramus lutescens. Next base: position 551,302 of record LOEQ01000456.1, on the reverse strand, counting down.
ATCATGTTCCCTGGCATCCCAAAAGAACCTTTCTTCTCAGGGCCACTTATTTCAAGATTCTGATCTTAGTTTGGCTTGGATTCCTCCCTTACCTCATCCACGCCCATGTCAATTCTTTAATGTGTAAGCTCCAAGTATCTCTTTGGCAAGGCCATAGTCTTCTGGGAGAAAGAGGAGGGAAAGCAGAAATCAAGCTGGTTCAGCCTAATACTTGTTAGCAGCCAGGGAGTAAGCAGAGAGGTTACTATTCATCTGGTAATTGTCTTTGTCCTGTGCCAATATCTTGCTGAAATCAGAGCATTTCTCAGTGTACCTGGTGTTGTGATGAAGACTTCAAACCTCGTTTCTATTTTATGATGATCTTGGGTATAAATACTCTTGACATCCCTGCCTTTCAGGGAAGAAGACTGAGGCTGCCCAAGGCTTGAAACTTGCTAAATTGTAGAGCTCAGATCTCTGCCTGGGAGTTAAAGAGTAGATGCACCAGCATGTATACGAGAAAACTTCAGCTTAGTCATTAGAATTGCTTAGCAGTCATAACCCCCCTCTTTAGATGTGCTGTAATAGGGTGTGCTTAGCTGTAAGTCCATGATCATATTAGCTAATGTTCTTCCCTGCTTTGCAAATCACTAGTATGAATGGGGTGTCTATAAATCCCTCTGAAAAATGAAGCCAATGCAAAAAACAAGTGCATATGAGTATAGGCTCTTTGGCAGATGCACAAAAGTGAGCAGAACACACTACGAGATTGGGCTGCTTTTCATCCAGTTGGAAAGGTCTGCCATTGGCTGAGCTTAGGTGCTATTGCCAGAAAGACATCAACCATTTTTAATACACAGACTACATTTTATGGCAGCCTGAGAGCTATCAGATGAACTGTCTGTTGTAAATCAGTAGTGATTTGCTGTAGAATAGCGAGGAACTAAAACTGTTTCTAATTACTCTCCAAATGCTTAGCATACTTTGAAAAACCAATTATTTAAAAAATTTAGGTTTCTTCTCTGTCTTTAGAAAGACCTGGGGGTGGAGGATGGGAGAAAAGAAATGAAACGTTTTGGAATAACGAAGACATGTGAAAGCAGGAAAAGAATATAGGCATTCCAGGCTTTGTTTTGTAATTTGAGAAGCAGTCGTTCTGAATACCACACCTTACAGCCAGGACATTGCTACTTGGCCTTTAGGGTCCTTTAAGCCCATTGGCTGCTTAATGCTTGGCTAGTCTTCATTATCAACTAAGGATTAAGACTGGGATAGATTGGAAATCTCTGCTTTTGAGTCCAAATCATGGTCTCTGCATGCTGGCAATGCTTTGAAGTGATTGGGTAACTAGAGCGTGTCTTGGAATGTGGATGGATGGGTCCTGTTTTCTGTCTAGTCTTTTTTCAGTATTTAGACTGCATCTTGGGAAAAGAAAAATGTAAGCTCAATTCATCCATTAATTTGATACTGCTATAACATCTATTTTTCCTGAGGACTTTCTTATGAAATTGGAAGGGGGAAAAGTCTGCTGTGGTAGAGAAAAATAGGAATGTTTTCCCTCTAAATGTATCTGAGTGAATCTAAAGTTAAGGCTACATTTTAAGAATAAGCTAGTGGTTAATAAACTGTTATAGTTGCTACCTTTAGTTAAAAAGAAGAAAAAAGACAAAGTAAGTTTAAGCAACCAAGAAAGCAAGCAAGAAAGAATGAAGCAATGTTTTTTTTTTTTTTTTTACTTGTGGACTCTCTGTCCTCTAATCCCAGGCTTATTTGGGGCAGGAATGAAAATCCTGCAGAATATTACAGCAAGACAATAGTGCATTCTGAGCTGGGTTTTCTGCCCTGAGAGAGCTTTTCTTTAGTAGGTTGCCACGAATGTGGGAATTTCAGCTTCTGGGTGTTCTAATGTGTGCATAGCATTCTTAATTATCTTTTATTCAGTAATGAATGCAATATGGGTGTATTCTTATGTTGGTCACTTTTTGAAATGCAGTGTGTTTTTGTTTTATTTTCTTCTTTCCAGAAAGTGCTTAATCTCCACAATTTGATTCTGTATAAAATCTACTGAGAGTCTGTGGCTAAACTTTACTCATATTTCTGCTATGGGAGTATGGCTGCATGGTCTGCCCTTCAGAGCTTGAAGTGGTTGTGTTCCTGTGTTCTATTCAATGGGACGTAGGCAAAACTGATAACTGTGCTCCTAGACCTGACTTATAAAACCCCTGTTCTCACTTCTTTTTCTGCTTCCTCCATGTCTGTGTGTAAGCTGAGTGACAAGGGCTCCTAGGACCTAGAAGAGAGTGAATTCATGATTTGGAAGGAGTCTGAGTCATTGAATAGTCAGTCACTCTGAAGACCACTCCACTAGACAAAAATGAATAAATAAGAAAGAAAGAAAGAAAGAAAGAAAGAAAGAAAGAAAGAAAGAAAGNNNGAAAGAAAGAAAGAAAGAAAGAAAGAAAGAAAGAAAGAAAGAAAGAAATCTATGCTGGTCAATGACCAGCATGAGAATGAAGACGCTATCGTGTTAGCTACTACTGTACGGAAGAGGGTTTTTATAAGCCCCCGGCCTCCCTTCCTTTGCTAATGCTGTGTTGCTTTATGTAATGACTGCGATGAGATGATGACGTCACAGGTTAAGAGGATCCCTTTATCTATTAGGCTGTCTCGATTTGTTTCTGTGTCACACAACTCTAAGAGGTAACAAACCTTCCAATCTGGCCTCAGTTTTTCATTAAGAAAATGCAGTTTGGACCAAAGTCTTCAAGACAACTTACAGTTACACAGTGAGTCGGAACAATTTATCACAAGAACTTGTCATGAGGATACAGCTGGCTGATATTAACAAAGGTGTTGTTCGAGAGCCATGCTCAGAGAGTGCAAGAATCAGTCAGTTCCATGGATTCAGCCATCAAGAATATTGTCATAGGTACCATGTATCAGTTCAACTAGAGGAATAATTTGTATTAAACTGTTGCATGTCATGGTAACCACAGTTCATAATAATCTATTTTATGTTGCAAAATGCTAAAATAATAGAGTTTTAATACCTTCATCTCAAAAGTATGGTAATTGTTGAGGTAATAGATATATTTATTAGCTTTCTGTAATGTCTTCTTAGATCAAAATATTGTATATTATACAATAAATATACATAATTACTAGCTTATTAAAAGTGAATTAAGTCCTGTCATGGGCCTTCTCAGAGGTTTATTATGTTTCTTTTATCCTTGTCTTACAAGTCGGGGTTTTTAAAGCCTGTACAAAATTTTAATAATTTTGACTCATTATATCAATTTTGAAACATTTAATAATTCTATAAAACAGTACAAATATATACTTAGAGTATAGATTTTTTATTAAATGGGAGGACAACAAGTTTCAATAACACTAACCATGGCACTAAGACTCTATGGTTTAGCAGACCATTTGGGGAGGTCACTGTTTTGTAAGTTAGAGATTTAGCCTGGGCTCAACTGAACTTCCCTGTAGATCTGGGCCAGAAGGAGATCTTTCATGCAACAACCTTAAGATGCTCTGTCATCTGTTCAGTCGCAAACGTCCCACTGGGATGGCACATTTCACTACTATATGCCTTCTCCACCTCCATTGGGTGAAGCTTGCTCACGTGTCAGCTGATCAGTTCTTGAAGGTCCCCTTGGGGTGAGGCATTTGTATTTCTGTGCCCTGCATTCTCTCTCCTTCCATCCAGTGAATAAGAGCTTGTTTACATAGTAGTTGAGCAGGGATCTAAGACCGTGATGCATTTGTTCACGGTGCCTTGAGGTTGAGGCTCAGAACTTCCACAAGGTTGTTTCTCTCACATTCTATTAGTCCAAGAAAGTCGTCACAAATCCAGCTCAGATTCAAGAGACAAGGAAATGGAGTCCACTTTTTCACAAGAAGAGTTTGACATTTCATTCTGAAAAGAGAGATGGGCCAAGGATGGGGGTGGTGGAAATAAGTTTGACTACATTGCAGTTCATTAAATCTATCTCATCTGCTCCTTGGTAGGGGACAGATGATGGATTTCAAGATCTTAAGAAAATTGGAGAAGATACTTCACCAAAGCATCTAAAAGGAGGGACATTATCTGAACCACAAAGTCCTGACTTTGAGATAACATCTTAATTATGTGACCTCAGAAAAACACAGCCAACTACATTGAAACTACATTGCCATATATTAAGTGGCATAAGTTATTCTTGCAAGGTTGTAGGTCAGAGATTCTGAATGTGAGGCACACTAGTTTTCCTAGAGTTGGCAGGGGGATAAGAGTTGTATGTATTTCAGAGAACATTTCCTTTTGGTTCCTCAAAAAAACAATGCACTAAAGCCCCACCTGGTTTTATTCTTCCTGTAGTACTTAGAAGGATTGAGACCATCTTTGCCACTGACCAATGATTAGCTTTAAGCAGGTTGATAGAGCTCAGGTGAATGTTCCCTACATACAGTAGCAAGGCAGTGTGGTGGGGTACTCTGGCATTTTCGTGGCACCTAGGAAGACATTCCTTGAAGTCAGAGGCAACAGATAACTGGAGTTCAGCCAAACAGAATGCTAGCAGACGCAATGTATTTTACATCTGGGAGCAGTCCTAAAACATTTTACAGTATCCTCCAGTGACCTTGGTTTCCGTTCCTACCAGTTTCTCAGAAATGGATTTCTATGAAAAGGGTGTTTTAGAATAGACCAAGCGGGTCCTGATCATAGTCTTTAATGACTGGCAACCCTCCCCACAGATTGTCTTTGAATTGGATGAGAATAGAATGCATATGTAGTATATGTGTATATATACACACATATATGTATATATAGAGTAGATAGCCATGCCTAGTGTTAATCCATTACTGTTATATGTGCTGCTGACTACAAGTAGCCTGCCTGTCTTAATTAGAGTAACATCCAACTGTCTCCCAGGAAAATGAATCTCAGGATTTTCCTTTGTCTCACTGGATCTCTCTTTCACTTCATATGTGACTTAACACTGGTTTGAGAGATTTCCAAGGGATAAGGAACATTAAACCAAGTGATTATGCAAATAATTTGTTCTTTATGGTGTATGAATAGGTATACATTTATCCTTTAGTGTTATTTGAATTATGCCCTTGAAATAAAATGTATTAAAGAAACAATTCATATTAAACATGATAGGCATATACTGGTGTCTACAGCAAGTACTGATGTGCAGAACACTTGTGTCCACATCTGCATAAGCACAGTCCTCACAACAAGTCTTTGAACAAGAGGCTTTATTAGCTTTCTTCTTACAAACGGGAATACTGCAGCTTCCAGAGCAGAGAAAACATGCCGGAGTTCATCCATGTGAAAACTGTAGGATAAGGATTTGCTCAAAGGCATACTCGCCTCCAAAAGCTTGGCCACATTCATCATTAGTCCCAGAACAGGATCTTGCTGTGTTTCCCAGGTTGGCTTGGAACTCATGATCCTCCTGCATCCAACTCCCTGGTGCTAGAATTACAGGTGTGAGCTACCACACCCAGACCAAGACCTCTCAGATCTTACTATGACTCATAACTCATGATGATGATGACTGACATTTCTGCAAACTCACTCCTCAGTCCTGGGTTTCTCGTGAGATAGTTTAAGTCCTCATAGCCATCGTCTTAAGACAGACATGATTATTGTCTGTTGTGTGCCCAGCCTGTTTCCAGTGCTACCAAAAGCACTCATAAATATAAATCAGTTTCTAGCTTACAGCAGAGAAAACTGAAGTAGAGCATGAGTCACTGGCCGTACAACCTGGTGAAAGCTTTCAAAGACAGTGCCTCAGGCATCCGAAGTCTGTCTGCCTCCTTTGAATCCGCTGTAGTCTTTGCTTCTCAAAGGAAGAAAATGGGACGCACAGTGGAACGCACTGTGGGGCCTGAAGCTGGGTAAAAGCATCCCCTAAGTGAAGAAGAGGTGTGGAAACGCACATTTCCTCAGTGAGTGCTCCTATTGCATGAAGACACACCAACACACACACCAACACACACGCGCACACACACACACACGCACACACACACTTTCCTTAACTTCTCTGTTAGTCACAGAGAATCTGCTTTTGCTGAAATCGAGGGGGTAGCAGTCTACCTTCCTGAGACTGGCCAGTGGCTTCCCAGGAGCTTTGAGTAAGAAGGAAAAAGGAGCAGACACCAGACCAGGAGAAAGCAGCCTCCCTGTCTGGCTCAGTTTTCACTCTGATCAAAAGTGATGAGGAGAAAAAAAGAAAAAGGAAAAGCAAATGGGTAGAAAAACAAAACCTAGACAGAAGGTAGGAGGAGACAGGGCAGCTCCAGCCCCAGCTAGGCGGCTTGGGTCCACTTCCTTTTGATTGTCCAGGAAAGCTAAGAAAACTGAAAACAAGGCTGTGGCTTGGTGGCAACAGCCCCATGGAAGCCCTTATGTTAAACAATCAGACTGTGGGTCAATTGTGCAGGGCATTAATGTGCGAGACCCCGATAAAGAGATTTGCACGAATGGTCACAAAGCATTTTGTCTTTAAATATGGGCTTCAGGTTGTTCTGCCCAACCGTATAAATACAACTAAGGTGGGGTGGGGAAGGGATTTGGAAATCAGCCGATTTGAAGGAGGCCAACACAAACACTCTCACAAACGCAGCATTTCGCGTATCCTTTGCGCTCATTTCTAGTTGTTGGCATGCGCTCATAGAAACAAAAAGGGGCCGTGAGCAGAGTGGTGGAGAGTGCGTGTGCTCTGGTGGTAATAAAGCATCTGGTTTACTGGCAAACAACCTTCTGGTCACGTATGTTGCGTTTTGTGAAGGGTAGCTGGGCTTGTTGGTTTTGTTTCATGGTAGTAGTAAAAGCTTAGAGAAGAATTCAACAACTTCTCAGCAGCATCCATCCCATCATGAGGGAGCACAGAGAGGCAAAAGAAGGCTTTTAAAAGTTGGTGTTTAATATAAAAGCATATATTTTAGCCTTTTTAGCAAATTCATTCTGTATGTAAGCGTACTTTAGACTAGACTAGCAAGGCTGGCTAAAATTAGGCAAAGCTTGGCTGCAGTGCCTCAAAATATTTGGCAGACTTCCCTACAAAGCCACATTTGAACATTTTTAATATGTATTATGAGATAGAAAAGAATAATTATTTTCTACTGAAGTCCTCAAGTGAGAGAAATGTATTTGTATAACCCTTTCAAAGAAAACTGTTGTATTGTGAAACTGTTATGTTTGGGATGGTGTCCTCTACCTGTGGTTTGTGGCTTGCTTTTCTTAGGAAAAGCAGGCATAGCCTAGCCATTATCCCTGCCTTTCAACAGACTGCTACCTTAAGCAAGGTGTTTGGCAAATGGCCTTGAACCCTTGACTGAGCAATCTCCTGGATAAATGCTTTTGGATGCTTTGAGTGTGATGCCTTGGAGGATTTGGGAGCAAAATCTACCTTGAGTGAAACTCTCTCTACTTTGTTCCAACTTGGGCACTTGATTTAGAAGACATTGTGCTTCTCTCCCTCTGATTTCTTTCTCTGAAGAGGGTGTCTTTCACTCAGCTCACTCACACATGCTCGACCCATTGCTCTGAGGTTACTCTTTGTGTTAGTGTGGCGTGCCTCAAACAGAAATTCCCAGATAAGAATATGGGTGTCAGTAGATTATTTGGGAATAGATCTGGGGAAACACTGAGAGAGCTGGGAGAGTGAAGGGGGAAGGGAAGATAACCAATAAAGTGTCTTGAAGACGTAAATTACTTCCATGGGGCTTAATCTTGCTAGGGACTGTCTGGGGCTCCTGCCACGGAGGACAGCTGACATGTTCCCCTCATAGGGCAAGGCAGTTCAGGCATTTCTTCTGCAACTTAGGTTCCACTGTGTAGGTGACTTGTGAGCTGCTCACTTTCCATTTGAAGCTGTCTATCATGCCTAAGGTTGATACGGCTTTCTTCAAAACCAGGAGGCGTCTTTAGCCAGCGACACACAGGAGAACTGGTTGTATCTGAACGGGACTCTTTGCAGGTTCTCTTGAGTAAAACTCAAGGGATTTTGGTTATAACTTAGGGGCATTAGCAATAGCTAATGTCTTTCTTTCCTTTCTGATTGTTATGACAAGAATATTCTGATGGTGGGGGCAACTTGAAGGGGAAATGGATTGTTTGCCTTACAATTCCACTTGTGGTCCAACCGAGCAGGGAAGTCAAGGAAGCAGGCACTTTCAGCCTATAGTGATACATTTATAGTCAAGACCAGACAGCAGTGAATTAAGCCATTCATGCTTGCTGCTCAGCTCCCTCTTTCATCCAGTCTAGGACCCAGCCCATCTTCCCAACTCTATTAGCCAAATTAAGAAAGTCTTTCATAGGATTGATTATAGGCTCATCTCCTTGGCAATCTAGATTTGGGCAGGTTGACTATCAACACTGTCTGCCGTAGCTGCCATTTCTGGAGTCTAAGGCAGTTCCAGACAGCGGGGAAGCCCTTATATTTCATTCTCTCTCCAATCTGACTATATCCCCTAATATATTTCAAATAGTTCTATTACTTTGGAGTAATTGAAAAACCATATATAATGTTACTTCTAGTAACATTAAATACTAAAAAAGTAATAATTATTTCATTTATCATTTAGTGACTGCCAGGTTTATTTAAAACACATGGATTTATCTAAATCTTACAGTAGCATTATGATACAGGCATTACTATTTTAGTTTGACCAGTAGAGGAAGGCTTGGAGGATGATAATTCTCACAGGATAGAATGAGGATTTAAACTCAGGCCTACCTAAATCTAAGGTCCAAGGCTTAGCCATTAAAATTCTATATCATCACAACCAAACCATGTCTCTCTAGGTGGTGAGGAGTAGGGTTTTAATGGAGGTTGAAATGATTGGCATTTGAAGCAGTCTCCAGGATGAGCAGGATTGGTTGAAGTGGCCATTCCTGTGAGAGTACTTTAACACAGTATCAAGATTTCCCTGCAAAGTCAACAAACAGCTAATGAGACTGTGACCTGGGATTCAGAAGAAACACTGAAGCCTCTCGGTATGTTTACTCAGGGGAGTGGAGCTGACATGTCAAGAGGACTCTGAAGCTGCCTTGGAGAAAGACTGTGCAGTAAGAAGCCAAATGTTTCTGGCAGCCATTGTACCAGTCTACCAACCTGCAGGAAGGTACCTTGGAAATGCACTCTCTAGTTCCAGCCTTGATATTTTTGTTGACTATGTCACTAGGCAATGTGTACAAAGCATTGCTAAGAGAAATAAAGAAATATCTAAATATTAGTGACTAGTGAAATATTAGTGACTCAATATTGTTAAGATAGATACCTGCAGTCTCCAAATCCATTATAATAAAATTCCTATTAGGCTTTTTATACAAAATTGAAATGCTAAAGACTATATGGAGCAGCAAAATACCTATGAAACCCAAGTATCTTGAAAAAGAACAAAGTTGGAGAGCTTACCATATCTGAATTTAAGACTCCTAAAGGCACACAAACTCACAGTGCAATATTACAGTTTCAACAGGCATATCTATTAATTGAACATTTTAGCAAGGGCAGGAATGGGGGCTGCTGATCAGTAATAAACACTTGCTAGACATGTGTGAGATCATGGGTTGTCATCTCCAGCATAGAAAGTAGACAGAATGAAAAGAAATTAAGAAGAAAAAAGGAAAGAAAACAGAAATAAAAGATGCCCAGAAATGCTTCTATATCTATATGATCAACTTAGTTTTGACAGAGTGGCTACTGCATAATTTAAGGAGGAAAAGAGACTTTTCAACATTTTCTTCAGGGACAACTAGATATCTGGACAGAGAGAAAATGAGCATCTGATCTCCCTTTCATATACTCATAAACAGTAACTCGAATCAACGTTTAAGATCTAAATATAAAAGATAAAATCATAAAACACAGTGCCTGCAAACATAAGATTCTGGAAGGGATCCTTTAATAGACAATCAAGATAAGACTCAAAAAACATTCTTTTTAAATGAAAAAAACTAATTACACATACGTCATCAAAGCTGAAACCTCTCCCTTTCAAAAGATGTTATTAAGAATATGTGCAGCTTACGAGCCTTGACTGGATAAAATATCTTATTAAATGTCTCATGATGGACTTGGATCAAAAAATATATAAATGATGCAATTCAATGAAAAACTCACTAATTCAATATAAAAGAGGCAACCCCCCAAACCATGAATAGATACTTCAGAAATGAAGTTACAAAAATGGCTGGTGTTATAGACTAAATATTTATGTCTATAAGAAGCTTCTATATTGAAACTCCAATCTTAATGCAGCTGTAATTTGGAAATGTGAATTTAAGGAGGTAAAGGTAGAGGAGGCCAGGAGGGTGAAGCCTTAGTCTGGTTAATTTAGTCCCTTACACAGTCTGCTTGGCTTCTGATCTTGAACTTCCAGCTTCCTATTTGTAGAAAAAAAATAGACACCTAGGGTTTAAGACACAGTCTATAGCATTTGTTATGATAACCCATGCTGACTGATATTGCAAGTCAACCCCTCGAAAGATGGATGATGCTATTAATCACAAGGGAAATACAAAGGTAAAACTTAATGAGACTTAAATATATAGTATAATATATATACACACACTAATGACAAATCACAAAATACTGAGAATATCAAGTTTTGGCAATGACATGAAGGAGCTGTATGTCTCTACATACAGGGTCGACAAGAGTACAAAATTGTGTGACCATTTGGAAAAACAGTTTATTTCTTGTAAAGTAAAACATCTGCCTGTCCTACAACTAGAGATGCTTCCCTTGGCTCTCTTCCCAACAGACATAAAACTTTAGGTTTGTATATGTTAACGGCAGCATTATTTTTAGTGTCAAAGACCCATTACAAACCTTGTAATATTGTCTGTTTGAAGGAATATACAAGCCAGCAATAAAAGGAATGGACTCTTGATATATGCAGGAGTATAGATAAGTCTTGCATGCATTGCACTGAGCAGGGGAATACAGACAGAACGCAGTGTATTCTTTAGACTCCGTTGAATTAAGCTTCTAGAACACGTAAAATTAATCTGTGTGATTGAATTAGGTCAGCATTTTCGTAGAGACAGGAGCAGCTGACTAAATGGGAGCTTAAGGAAACTCCCTAGAGTGATGGGGTAGTTTGTACTTGGAATGGGTGTTAGACAGGTGTGCACATTCACCCAAACTTAAAATTTATATGTTTTCGTTGCAGTATCCTATTTACTGCAGAGGGGAGAGAAGACCGTCCTCATCCAGGTGCAGAGAGCTCAGAGCAAGGAGGCACCTGCCTAGGGAAATAAGCTTTGGTCTTTCTCTAGGACAGATGGAGACCTGACAGCTACCTACAAGGGTAACCCTGGATGCTTTTTACCCTGTGGGATTGTGTGGTGTCCATGCAGTTCCAAATAGGTGCCAGAACCTTTCCCAGTGCATTCTGGTGCTAAGTAGTTCTTCTGAGACTCACTCAGAGACTTAGGCAGAGGGTTCTGAATGTCCCTTTCTGGGTATGAAACATTCACCTTCACTCTCACTAGCTTGGAAAAAAAATGGCTCTTTTGTCCATCATCTGGCTTGTTCACAAGTTGCTGCTGTAAGATTTGTGATGTCTTTGGCAGGTCTTCCACGCCCCACTGTTCCTCTGTGCCCTCACTAGAATGTGTCAAGGTGCAGTGTGAGGAAATTTCTAGAGCCCTTTGTTCTCTACACTGTTCCACACATGGAGAAAATAGGAAGTTTTGCTTTACTTTCTACCCTAGTAACTACCTTGGTGGCTCCCAGTGTGATTAGCTCATAGAATAGAAACTTTCCAAGAGTTTCTCACATGCTAAGACCTCTGTCTCTGCCGTGGTGTCCATGGGGTGGATGGGATACACATTTGGAAATACTGTGTGTGTGTGTGTGTGTGTGTGTGTGTGTGTGTGTGCGCGCGTGTGCGCGCGTGCATATTATGTGTGGGTGTGTGTATGAATGTGTGTGTATAGGTGGTATAGGTGTGTGTGTGTATGGATGTGTATCTGTGTGTGTATGGATGTGTGTGGGGGGGGTGTTTGGCTTAAAAAAGTTCAGGTTTGAAAATCGGTAGAATAAGAAATACAAACTAGATGAAAATAAGCTATAATGCAAGTTAAAAATAAAATTTTGTCAGTTTACTGATGATTAAAAATCAGGGACAGATGAGACTGTGAGGCTCTGGGCATTAAATTTATGGGAGGAGGTTTTCTGATTGATGAAAAAACAAGCCTACCCTGCCTTGACTACCATGAGCAACATGGTTTTGTCTATGCCCTTCCTCAGTGTGTGGAGCAAAATAACCAGGCCACCTGAAGTTCTTTTTGCCTTTTTTCCGTTCATTATTTCATCTGGGACAAGAAGGCAAGGAACATCAGTGAGCAACCTGGAAGCTAAAATTTGCCCCCATGAAAGCACTAAGGGACAGACATAGGGAAGGGAAATATCAGGAGGTAGGTAGGAGACTCAATGGAAGAAAGGAAGAGTCAGGCTGCTTCCATGAGTTGAGCAAAGCATCTGACCTTCTACAGTCATTGCATAGAGTGAGAAAGCAACATGGGCTAGGAGTACTGAACAGGGCTGCTCCTGATGTGGTCCGTGGACAGCAGCATCAAACATCACTGGGAATTGTCAGAAATGCTTATTCCTTGCTTTCAGTTCTTCTAAAAAAGAATTCCTATGATTTCTCTCCTCAGAGCTTTCATACTGGCAAGCCAAAGCCACTTTAATTATTTCGTCCAGGCAAAAAGGATGTTGTCTTACAAAATATTATTAAAAATTAAATTTGTTGCCAACATGTTTATTTTTATTTTTTAATCTTTATTACTGTCTTATCATGGCAAAAACTGAAGGTCTGACATCACTTAATCCAGCCTACCATTTGGTCCAGTCTCTCACAGTCAGGTAGAACTTGCCCCTTCAATTTTGTGCGGACTTCCCATGCCTATAGTTGCTTCTCAGTTTCAGGGTAAATGTCTGTTGTGGTTTAGCACTGACCTTGGCAGTTTGCTCAGTAGCTGGTGCAAAAATGGGTGTGTGATCCAGCCCACTGGCCAATACAATACAAAGGAAATCGGCTGAAAGTCTTTTTGAGAACGATTTTTTCTCCCTTGGGAGAGTTCTTCCCTTGGCACCACGTGTTGAAGAGGCACTTGTTTTTCCTGTCCCAGCCATTCTGTGAGTAAAACCAGACTAAGTCAGAGGAATGTAAACTTGAAGAAAACTTGGACCCTGAGAACCCCAAGAAGCTGTTGAACCTCCCACTCTGAATCCCACCCTACCCTCTACTTCCTGCCACGGATCACTGAACAGTTGCTTATTGTCTCAGAGACTTTATTATTGGCAAGCAGAAGCATCTTAATTGATTCAGAGGAAAAGCAACTCATCAGCTGGAGCCTGTGTGCTTTTTTTCCAACTGCCATTGTTATTGACGCTCATTGCCTCATCTGGGATAGGATTTCCAATGCTGAGTCTCAGTGCAATAAACCTCGTTGCCTTTGCACGTTTGGAGTATGGTTCCAGAGTCAGGCTTATTTGGAGAAGTGCCTTATACCTCATCTCAGATATCACTGTCGAACAGATACCATTTCGAACAGAAGATAATGGCTTTACTATCGTTACTTTTACAATCATGGCAGATACCTTAATGCTGCTAAGCATCCATTTCCTTTTCTGGGAACTCCTAGTCTACCTTAGTGGGCTGCCACACAGATTAAATGCAATGATTGCAATAGTCTGACTCCAGTTTTGGACGTTTTACTGCTGAGAGCGGTGACGTCCTACCACTCCCTGCTCTCTTTGTGTCTCCCATCTGGAAAAGCTGATAAGAAAGCACAGTGCTCCTCTTTTAGGCTGTTGATAGAGGCTGCATGGGGCAGTGACTACACATGGAAACTCTGAGCCTGCCTGTTGCCATCACTGTAAGAACTCCACACCAGTGCCTTCCTGTTCTTTCAAGGCCTCTTCAGATCTCCTTTGTGTGCATCTGGGTCTGTCCTACTCTGAGTTGTGTTGTGAGTTACACGTTTTCAAATATTCTTGGTATGTGGGGCACTATTATTATGAATATCAAAGCAATTTTTGAGTGATAGATCCAACCTGTTCCTGTAGCATAGACATGACAATGCCATGTGCAGGGTGACTAATGTTATTTTAAAACTGTATGTTAGTGTGGTTTATAGAGGTCAGAGGTCAACTCCAAGTGGTGTTCCTCAGGAGCCATCCACCTTGTTTTTGAAGAAGGGTCTCTCATTGACTTTGAACCCACCAAGTAGGCTAGGCTGACTGATCAGTGAGCCAAGCAGATCTGACTGTTGCCTCTTTTCCTGTGTTGGGATTATAACTACACTCCACTGGGTCCTTATGTGGGTGCTGGGGACCGAACTCTGGTCCTCATGCTTGCATAGCAAGTACCTTACCAGCTGAGCCATCTCTCAAGCTCCATCATATTCTACATAAAGGTTGCTCTCAAGTAGTCATCACCATGGGAAGTAAAAAGATGAGTTATTTGTCTTCCTCCCACCTCTAAAACCACCTTTCTACCATCCATGTTCTTTCCTCCTCCTGACTTCTTCTTAGATAGAAAAAGAATTCTAGCACACTCACCTAGAAGCACTTTAGTGCATTCCTAATGGAGTTTTCTTATCTTGTTTTAGATTTTATTATCTATTATATATACATATGCATACACGCACATACACACAGTGGAACAATAGCTATAACCAAAGAAATCAACATATTCATCACCTCATAATTTTAATTTTTATAGTAAGAACATATAAAATCTGCTTTTCTATAAGACACAATACAGATATATATATATATATATATNTGTTATGCGCTATTGTTTAGCTGTTAAGGAGCCTACATAGTGGGGAGAGTAGCAAAAGAGACATCTTGATGGGGGCAAATTTTGGGGTTAGAGAGAAATCTGATGCCAGGGAAACTCCTAGGAATCCACAAGGATGACCCCGACTAAGACTAAGACTCCTAGCAATGGTGAAGAAGGTGCATGAACTGGCCATCTACTGTAGGCAGATTGGTGACTTCTCTAATTGCCATCAGAGATGCTCAGTCCAGTAACTAATGGAAGCAGAGGCAGAGATCTACAAACACTGCACTGAGTCCTGCGGAAGAAAGCCAGGATGGATTGAACCAATCAGGGGGGTCATGATGGGGGAACCCACAGAGACAGCAGACCTGCGCTCATGGGAGCTCATGGGTATTGGACCAACAGTCAGGGAGCCTGAATGGGACCGACCTAGGCCCTCTGCATGTTTGGGACAATCATGACATAACAGTGAGCATAGGATCTCCCTCTGGTGCTTAGCTGGCTTTTGGTAATTTGTTCTCCATGCTAGATTACCTATCCCACCTCAATGCAAGGGGAGGAGCTTGGTGCTTCTTCAACTTGCTGCACCAGGCTTTGTGCAAACCCATGGGAGGCCTGTCCCTTTCTGAATGAAGATGGAGGAGGAGTGGATTGGGAGGGGGTAGATGGGAAAGGAAGGGAGGGGACAGGAAAAGAGAAGGGAGGGAAAACTGATTGGTATGTAAAATAAATGATAAAATGTTATTTAAATAAAAAAGAAGATATCCTGCTATTTATGACATCACATATGAAATTAGAGAATATTATTATTCTTATTTTCCTTTTAGACATTTTTGTCAAACCATGATCACACACCGAAATATATATAATTCTTAAACATCAAATATTCAGGCAGTATCAAGATTTCTTCAGTTTCTATAAAAGTGTCTTTTATGATCAGATTTCCAGTGAAAATTCAGTTAAGGTCCATATGTCTTCAGCCCTCTACATAGTTACTTAACATCTTTCTTAGAAACTTGTTGATTTCATTTCTTTGCTGTCTCTTTGGCACGCTACCATCACCACTAACCTGAAGATCTATATAACGGATGGGCTCTGCCAACCTCATGCTCCACAGTTTCCACTGCACCTAGAGTAGTGTGCACAGCGGCCTGCAAACGAGCAGCTGCTGAAAGAGTGAGTTCATGCTTGTGTGTGTCAGTGACACCGTTCGCATATCACTGACGTGCCTTTGTAACTTTTCCCTTTGGAATCTGCAAATCCACAGGACTCATGAGTTGATTTTCTTTTGCTCTCCTTCTTCCCTTTCTAAGATTGATTTATTTTTACTTTATGTGTTTGATTGCTTTGTCTGCATGTATGTATGTGCACAATGTATATGCTTGATGCCTACGGTGATCAGAGACGTATACTTTACCCCAGAACTGGAACTAGAGGTGACTGTGAGCCCACATGTAGGTACTGAGAACCGGAACATGTGTCCTTTGAAAGAGCAACAAGTGCTTTTACCTGCTTTGTCATGTCTCTAGCACCCCCCCCTTTTTTTCTTTTTCTTAAGAAGAAGAAAAATAAGAAATGAGTTGAAAGTTCTTTGCTTTTCCTTTGTGAACTCTCTGAAGATTATACTGAGTAGGAACATGTACTGACAAGACTAAGTGATAACTCAATAGACATGGCCTTAAAAAGAATGGAGGATGAATTACTGAAGTTGAGTCATCTTTATCCAGAGGGTTTACACAGTAACTGTAGATGTAAGACACATTTATGTGCTTAGATCCTTATTTTTATCAGTATTTATGAAAAGGATTTTTTAGAATCTTTTAAGCCAGTCTTCAATTTAATTCAAATAAAATTATATGTGAATTTTTTTTAGTCATTACAAATTCCACATGATTTATGATTCGATCCCTAAACAAATTATTTCTTTGAAACAACATATGGTTTTGATGCTAATCTGTGGGGACATGGAACATATATCCATGAGCATGCTAGGCGGGTACTGTGCCATTATGGCAGAAATGGTAGACAGTTGGCCCTCTGTTTCCATGGACCCTGCATTAGCAGAGTTAAGGCTCCAGTTGGACATGGGAATAAAATTGCATCTGTGCTGAACACATGCAGACTGAATCCAGTCACTAGTCTTTAACAATATAGCATAGAACCTGTGCACATAACACTCTCACTGTGGTTGGTAATTTTAATAATACAGAGAGAGTTATATAAAGAAGAATGAAGCAGGATGTATGCAATGATCACACCACTTTTTTAGAATCTTATCCTCATGAGTTTCAGAACCACGTGGTGACCCAGGCCTGTACTGAATTTTATCTTTTGTTTTCTTTTTATCTTACTTTTTTTTTTAACACAAAAGGTAGGACAGGTTCTCCTGCTTCTCAAGAGGGTCTATGGTGCCAAGAATAGCATTGAACTCTTGCCTCCACCTCCCAAATCCTGAGATTACAAGTAGACACCACTCTTTTTTTTCTTCTTTAATTTCAGGAAAACCTCAAAGAATCCTTATAAAATTGACTGACTCAAAAATTTCCTTTCCCTTAGTTGCCTGTAGAACTGCCATTTCCCCGAAAGATACAACTTTGGCCTTAAGGACAAATGCCATCGTTCTGATCGTGTAGTGGGTTGAGAGCCAGCATTTGTATTGTACTACTAAGGGTAAGCAGGGAAGGAAGGAAAAAGAGAGCTTACTTGGAGCTCAGGACAAAACTTGGAAAAAAACTCAGTTTTTGTTCTCTCACAAAGAGTTATTGAAAAACTGATGGCTTAAGTGTAGCATTAAAACGTGTGTGCACAAAACACATATACATTTCCCCATTTCTCCCCCACGTGGTGCATGTGGCTGCTGAGTATGTAAGAGGGCCAGGGATGCCAGATTTGCCAGGATCACACAGAGGCTGCTGTTTCACATGATCTGAGAATTTTCAGTGCTCGCACACATAGATCTGAGAGACCCAAAGGCACACAGCTGCGGCTTTAGAACCCAGCTCCATTTACCATCTGTCTGTTAGCACCACGAAGCTTGGCTGAGAAGGCTGCTTTCAGATCTGAGAATTCCATCTTTTCCAAGCACCCTGGGTTGGGAACTTTCCAGAGGATTAATGGAACCTAGGAGATATCATGCTTTTCTCCTGTCACATTTGGGGCAACACGAGGGGAGGTTTTTGACCTTAATGTTAGTTGTGGGGTCTTTTGTATACCTTGTAACTCCTTGGTAGAGACAACCCACACCGTCCCTTTATGATAATTCAAGTAGATGCTGAAGAAATTCCACATTCAAACAGGGTCACTGTTGAATTCAATGGTGGTGGGAGGGGAGAAAACTCAGTATTTTTTCTGGCTAATATAGCATTTCTAGATGTTCATCAAGCTGTTAAAAAATGTGAGATGATGACTCATTTGGGAACCCCTCCCAGCCCCTCTCCCTGTCCCAATTTGCCTGCGGGTTAGAGGAATGTATACTGAGCTGAGTTAAAGAAGAAACTTGTGGTTTCCATTATAGTCTGTAAACACCGATTTCTGAAAGCCTCGAGCGTGCTATCATCTCCTGCCCCATGCATGCTTTATATACAATCCACCTTGGAAAAAAGTTTGGGAGAGTACTGTGTTTACTACTCCAGAACAACCCA
>LOEQ01000456.1:500352-527848 GCA_001685075.1 Bramus lutescens | reverse complement strand
TATATATGCACACACGTAGTTATAAGATAAACAGATCATACATGATACAGGGGATTAGGGAGAGGAGAACACTGAATTCTGGATTTCTGGAACTGAACCGTTACATGAGATTATGATTTCAATAATGGTTAAATGGAATCCTGGAAATGGAATCTATGGGAGACATTTTTTTTTCTGAAATTGTTATAAACCTCTGTGTTTTTATTCCTCTCTTCTATATGAAATGTCAGCTATTACGAGCACTTAAGTACCCAGTGGAAACTTTAATCACCGAGTCCCTACTGTGAAATAATGACTCGTTGATGGCTGATGCCATTTGAAACCCATGTTGTCCAGTTTTTTCTGTCTTTGATTGTGTTATCATTTTATTAAGGTTGGCCTTTTATATTTTCAAGACAATCATGTAGCTCTCTTCCCTGGTAGGGTGCTTAAAACATTCCCAATGACAAATTCTCTAAAAGTCTCAGGGACAAGTAGAATAGGAGAGCCAGGGTTGGTTTGTGATTGAACTTGTCAGTCAAAGGAAAGTGCAAATGCCATGTGGTCGGCTTTTAAATCAAGACCAGATGATCAACGGTATTTGGTGGGTCTTGGTTGTTCTCCAATTGTCTAACGCTCTGAAGTCTGACGAAAAGGAGAGATATTTTCGCCACATTCAAATCCTGGCATTCTAACCAATTGCCTTGATTTCCATGGATAGAGAGCCAGCTCTGAGGCATGACTCACAGAGGAGCTACTGGGCAAGGGCTTGTGAGAAGGTGGTCCCCTTGGATGGGTGACTAGGTTTGAAAAAGGGCAGAGGACAGATGTGTGTGTGTGTGTGTGTGTGTGTGTGTGTAGGGTGGGCGGGGTGGATCAGGCTGCGATTTACAGCATTGGGCGTAGTTTTGCTTTAAGAGGTAGCTTTGTTCCTAGGATTGAATTCTCTCCCATTCTCTGTCAACACTGTATTATAAAGTCAAGGAAGTGATGGAGGAAATTCATAAGAGAAAGCAATTAACTGCACATCCCAGTTAATGTAAACAAAATGTAAACCTTGAGTACTAAGCAGCCATAGAAGATGAAAGCAGATAACGCGAGACTGCTCCCCAGTCCCCCAGCTGCACAAGCTTCTGCTGTTCCTACATTTGAAAAGCCTCACATAGTAACTATTTTGCTCTTTTCAAAGTTTATAACCTTTATCCTTTTGGTTCAGCTGTGTTCTAATGATATTTTTTTTTCTGTTAAAGAGGATCGTTTATGAGAACAGGATGTTTGTATTAAATATTAAATCATTAGGGCTTCTTCCTGAAGGTCTCAACTTGGCTTCAGTTTTGATGGAAATGGACAAACGCACATTCCTGTAGAACTACAGAGAGTACAAAGAGTTTGTCAAGTCTTGATAGTGTAACTCGGCACTGGGCCAAGAACAGAATAATTGGTTAATGTCCACATAGCACTTTGAAGATGCAAAGTCCTGTGTAAGTTCTGAGTGATGCTGCGAGGCAATCTATCCTTGAAAGTCTGATCCTAGGGACCAGGAGACTGACTGTTCCCTAATGGCCTTTAGAGGAGCAAAGACCCTGGCGTGTGTTGAGCCGATTTTCTGTGCAAACTCTAGGAATTCTCAAAGCTAGGTCTTAATTCTGGATTTCCTACTCCAGTTCCTTCTTGGAGTTTAATTATACACTCAGCTGCATAGGGGAGAACAATCAATGTCCTCTTTTTAGCCTTCAGAGGCCATGCCTTGTCCTTGAAGCTGCCCTTCATTTCACTTGCAAATATTCTGGCGTTGGCAGGTGGATGCTTGAGAAAATATTATCATATATCATGGTAGGATTTTCCAGCTCTTCTCTAGAAAGTCAATACAGTGTTAAAAGTGCAAAAACACACGTGATAGAGAAATAAAGGGTGGGATATTAGGGTCAGAAAGAAAGATTTGAAATGGAATCTGGGGAGTGGGAAAGGTCTGGGCTCAATCAAATGTAGAGATGTACAAAGAAGCATATAGTGTTGCGGGATATTTGTACAATGTATGAAGATGCATTGCTGTGATTGGTGTGATAAACAGCTGAATGGCCACTAGCTGGGTGGGAGGGGATAGGTGGGACTTCCATGGAGAGAGAGGAAGAGGAGAAGGGATCTAGGCATGTGAATTTGGCCAGGAGACTCAGAGCAAGTCACATATGTGGTACTGAGGAGAGTTAACCAAGCCCACATGGTAGAATGCAGATTTAAAATATGGGTTAATCAAGCTATAAGAGTTAGTTGGAAGAAAGTCTAAGCTAAGGCTCTTTCATAATTAATAATGTCTCTGAGTCATTATTTGGGGGCTAGTGACATAAAGGTGCCTACATTATAGGCTCTTCCTTATTTGTCAAAATTTAACTGAAAAGTGTATTCTTGCTTTTGTTGTTCTTGTTTGTTTTCTCTCTCCCACCTTCCCCTCTCCCCTCCCTTTCTCGCTCTCTCTCTTTCTCTCTCTCTCTTTCTTTTGTTTTGTTTGTTTAATAGAATTATCCTACATGAATTAGTAACAGTGCTCCCAGAAGTCATAGCTTTGTTTTGACTTTGATTGAGTACCTGTGAACTTCACATCGTGCATTCTGATCCCAATTATCTCCCAGTCCTCTCAAATCTACTTCCTGTCCTTGCAACCTCACCTCCAAATCAAACTCAAATTTAAAAGAAAAATCAAAACCAAACAAAACCAAACAAGCAGCAAAACAAAACACAATACCAAAGCAAAGAAGGAGAACCTTGTTATAGAGGCTGCAGTGTTGCCTGGTGAGTCACACAATTAGCCTTCCATCCACCAAATCTATGAACTGTTGGATCATGTGAAGGGGACAAATCTACAGGTCCCAAACAGCAGGATCTCCAAGACACAGGACATCCAAGAAGAACCCAATGGAAACCCATAATCAATGGTATCGTAGAAACCAGAGGTCTGGAGCTAGACCAATGACTCTGGCAAGTACAAAAGTCACACTTTTTAAAACCAAAACCTTAGTGTCAAGTGTGGAGTCCCTTCCTGTGAGTTGTTAGGCAGGGAGCCTCCATAGGCTTCCAAACTAATACTGACTATTACCACTACTTCACTGCTACTAACAATATGTCATGTTCCTATTCCTGCAGACACAGGCGCAGCAATCCAACTGGAACTAAGTTGGCAGCTTCCTCCCTGTTGACTAGTATTCATAGTGCAAGAAGGTCCCTTGTAAGCTATTGAGGTAGAAGCTAGCCATCAACCATGCAACCTAACTATGGAGTCTATGTGTCCCAGTATTGACCCTGCTACTGGATTATTAGTAGCACAAATGTTGCAGGGCTATGTAATTATTTCCTGATGGAATCTGTCTCCTGTTGCCAGAGAGAGAGAGAGAGAGAGAGAGAGAGAGAGAGAACATGCCCAGTACTGTAAACCTGGTCAAAAGGCTTGGGAGTTCATGAGCCTCATGAGATAATCGACTACTGATGTTTTGCTAAATGTGCACGTGTTAAAATTACATTTTAAGTGATTACATTGATATTCACATTAATGGTGCCCCTCCCAGCCTTAGTGAGAAACAAGTTCCTTTTATCGTCCACTGAGACAATGGCTGAAGCAGACTCATAACTCACCCAGGTGTTGAGAATATAGGACGACTGCATGCTCAGCTCCAAATGGGACACATACATCACTCACTCTGTGGCTTACAAAACACTGCAGAAGAGAAGGGAGGGCTCCAAGATCCAGATGATATGGAGGAGTATTATAAAATGCTTTATTCTGGACATCACATATCTGTTTCAATCATGAGTATACAGCAACTGTGACCACTTATCTGCACAAGACCTGCACACATAAAAAGAGACACAAGATTAGATCAGGGGAGGGGTACTAGCTGAGAAGAAATGCAGCTTATCAGGAGTGGAAGGAGATTGGAAGGGGCAATGGGGATGGGAATATGGCCAAAATATATCATGTCCAAGCAGGAAATTGTCAAAAATAGAAAAGGACTAAAAGTTACATACATGAATGAAAAATTCATAACAATAGTTGTAAATTATTATCTATAACTAACATGTGAAAAAGTTTTTAAAAATGAAAATAATATGGCAAAATAAGTTTGAGGAGAATATAGTCCTTCCTTTTGAGATTATAAAATACGTGAGTGCATTGTTTCTGTTACAGTTTGCCAAGTAGTTTAGAAAATGTATTTCAGGGACTGAACTTGACAAGCACTGGATGAGCTGAGGACAAAGAAAAGGAAAGAGTTAAAGATGAAAACGTGGGAAGCCATCACCATGCCCAGGTCTGGACAATGGGTTTGGGAGATAGCTACGGGACCTCAGGGGCTGCATGGAGTTCTGATCCCAGAAAAGACCCCACAGGAGGGAAGAGTCACAGAGAAGATACAGCTGTGCCCAAGGAAACCACTCAAAGTGGAGAGACAGGAAGGCACCCCTTAGGAGAAATAAAGAATTTGTCTTTCTCCTGCCTTGATCTCTAGGGCATCTGAATGAATTAGACAAACAGAGACCGAGTGACAGGTGATATGGAAAATAAAGTCTGTGTGGATCAGCAATGTGGTGTGGCTAGAAGGGTCTAGATCTGAGACATGTGGACAGGCATGTGCATGATGTGTGCAGAGAAAGCCCTACCACCAAGAAGTCTCTTATCACATCTCCATTGGGGTCAGGCACCATTATTTAACTAGAGTACATTTCCCCCCTTCACTTACATTGGTCCTAAACTGACATCTTAAATGGATTTCAAACTCCACTCAAGCTGTTACTTTTGTACCATTGTAACTTGGTGGTGTTATTGTAGATTTGAAAAGGGATATAGAGGCTTAGACTTATGACTTCTCTGAGTGGTTGTGCTTTTTTCTTTCTTGACCCACCATGAGCAGGAAAAGGCAGGGTACTGTGATACTTACATAGGGGTAAGTCCTGGCTAGGGGGCAAAATGTGGCGTCGTTGCATTGGATCACACTGAAAATCAATGGAGAACAAGAGGCCTCCTCCGGGAACTGAAATAGATGCTGTCAATACAACTCATTCTGCGAGTGGGTATGATTGACATATGTGAAAATTTACAAGCAAGAGTGGATTATTGGTCTTAAGTATCATACTGTCTCAACCTAGCTTGTGATTTCAGTTACCTCAAACTACTTGAAAGCCAACAACACCTTTTCTATACTCTGAGACTCCTATCTTGATGATTGGTCCTTCCTCGTACTATTACTATTTTCTCTGGGTGCTGTCAAAGCTTTTTCCTCCGCGTATCTTAAGTGTTTCATAGAAGCAAACTTGTGCTAACAATATGCTGCTAAATCCATGCACACATTCTGCATTTTGACACATTGTACACTATGAATCTTTTCTAGTGTACATATAAACATGTGCATTGCCTGTATGTATCTGCTTATATTATATTAGAAGTGGTGTTATCACCAAGCCCAGGATGGGTCCTTGGGGAGAAATTTATCTCAAACTTTTCCTGCCATACGTCTCTTAGAAAAGGCTCTTTTAGAATGTGCTGTCCTGAGTCAGGCCTAGAAACTAGGCATGAGTGTTAGTGTACCATGCCAAGGAGGTCTTCAGAATTTAGGCATTAAAGAATTGCATTGCCTCGAAGTGAGCTATTAACATGTTAGCCTCAGATTTAGGGAAGATAGACTCAGGTGCATCTTTCTCAGAATCCTGGTACAGAATCTCCTGGCTGATGTCCATTCAGAAGAACTCTGCAAGATTCCAAAAGCCACACCTTTTCATCCCTGGGCTCTGTCTTTGTCAGAGAATCCACATATGCAACAATTGTAGCTTCTGAAAAAGGAGCACTACATGTCTCACCATGTTTGAAAAGCAATGTGGGTAACTTAGAACCTGACAGTGAAACATGTTGTAATGTGCGGGATTATGTGTGGCTTTGTTCTTCTCTGAAGATGACTTTTCCAATTTCCCTTCTTTTGGTCTGATTACACCTCTGCTATTCGAATCCACTCTTCCATTTAGTGGTTAGTCTGATTGCCTGAGAAGAAATTATCTCTGTAGTCTAAATCTTAAACGTCATTGACTGTAATCTGCATTTCTTCCATGTTTTCGCAAATCTTTCTTATCCAGTATTTTTCTGCTTTTTCTCAGTCAACACGAACCAGGAAGCTGCATTACTACTCAGCATGACTCTTTGCTGCTTTAGGAGATACTATCAGTTTTTGCCAAAATCAAATCCATGAGCTCACTGCATACAGTGATGGATGGCTTCTTTGGACCAGTTAGCTAAGTCGCAGATTTCTCTCAAATTCTAGTCTCTGGATTTAAAAATCAATTCAATATTATATAATCAAATATATTATAAGGTGATAAGGAAAGTGATGGAAAGTATGATCATGAATTTATCTTGAATTAAAAACCAAATTACCCCAGCAAATGGAAGCCCTCTGGAGGTGGCATGAATGAAGTCTCCCATGTTGGTTTTGGACTTTTTAATCTTGAACCTGCTGCTCTTGTACCTAGCTAGAATCTCTCTAGCTGGGATGGTTGATGGAAATACTGCAAACCATGAGAGAGGGCTGTTCTTGAGATATTGCAGCTGGACAAGAATTAGGAAACCCCAGGGATCTTATAATAAATGCAGAGACTTCTAGCCTAATTTCACAGTCTTGGAAATTTGAGTAGAGCTTAGACTGGGCTATAGATATGGGGTGTACCGTTCAACAGACTTCTGATCTCATGGCTACCTACCGTGCATCAGAGGAATTACCTGTGAAATCTAGCCTTGGTTACCTAAATTCTTTGAAGACCAAATCACAGTGCTCTTCAGTTTGTTGAACGGATCACTCCTGGAAGGTGGGCTCTGACTATGCTGGACTACGGGAAGGAGATAGTATCACCTTGGTAATTCTCCAAAGCTAGCTGGGAAATCTTATTTGCTGTGGTTGATATCCCTACTGGAATAAAGGGGGAAAAGCCTGACACTTGCTATTTTTTTTAGTACTTGTACAACCTGAACTAAGTATCACCAGTAACCCAAGCCACACACACTTAATGAATCTCTGTGAACAAAATAGTCCCAGGAATCAGTGAATTGTAAACAATACAGTCCTGGAAAACTACCAATTGTCCTTTGAGAATTGTGTGATTTCTGTTTGGCTGATGAATAATGAATTGCTTCTGTAGAAGTTGATTAGTTCACCATACTTAGAGTGTAGACTGTATCATTTTTGTACTGTTACAATTCTACAATATTTTCCACCACCTAATTTCTTTAAATCAGTTATATAAATCCTCATGTTCTCAAATTGCTGTGCTCAGAACGTTTTCAGACCAAAGAGAGATGAAGTTAGTCAGTGAGGATATCAGTCTTATCTGAAGCTCAGAGTACTCCATCAGCGGTAGCCAACATTCATTTTCTGTGGTTGTGTGGTTTAGATCCACGTTTGCTTGGCTATGGACCATCTTCAGCCCCTAGATGCTGCTCATATATCTGCATCCTGTAGACTCATCTTTCCTCAGAGTTACAGCTCTTTGTTTCCCCTGGCCAATCAGAACATATATGCTGGTGCTGCTGGGCTTCCTTTTGATCACCTAAATTAGATCATGTTTGCATACTCAGGGTAACTTCTCTCTTTTTATTGGTTCAGCTCAGCTGCTAGAGATCTTCTATCTGCAAAATTCTTTTTGCTCTATAATGTAACACAACCATGGGGTTGATAGCCCATGATATTTCTGAGTCTGTACTCAAGGGGAATGACACAGAACATGCATACCAGGGGATAATTAGGCACAGTGGAGTTCTGACTACCACTGAGAAACACATACATACATACACACACATTCACGAATATGAATCATTTTTAATTCATATTTGCAAAAATAAATTATTTATGCAAACATAAATTATAGGACCTCAGATAAGAACTCTTTAGTTAAAGTAGTGTTTTCCTAGTTTTATTTTATTACTCTTACACACTATTGATTATACATATTTTAAATTGTGAACTGAAAAGTACTCTCAGGAGGAAAATTGAATGCCATTAACATCCATCACACATAGAAGGTAAGAAATATTATAAACTCAAGAGATGAAGAGCATGAGCAAGTTGCATCTATTGTCTGAATTTAAAGTCTGTGTCTAATGTGCACTTCTCTCTCTCTCTTTCTTTAGGCAAGTTCAGCAGTTATTTTTTTCTGTGAGTCCTGCAAGTCCAATCAAGCAGTTCAGTCAAGAACATTTTGTTACCCAAATGGCTAACAAACTCCATGAGGACTTTCTTCAATGGCCATCAACTTCTTGAAGTAGAGTGGTGCTGCTAGGAGCAGGTGTGTCTCACTGTCATGAAAAGTTGTAAGTTCTTAAAAAATGTTAAATATCATATTCTGAAAGTCTCTGAAAGATTTGACGAATACCTATCTAGCTGAAATATATCTCTATATACCTAGAAAACTTAACTAATATGACTACAAGCTTGACTATTATAGATGACTCTCTATTAAATTATATTTCTTAATTATACATTGCATTTTTAAATGAGCTGAACAAACAAGAGCATATATATATATTATAATTGACCTTAAGTTTGTATCCACTTCTATGTATTTTGGTTTAGATAAGAGATATGAAACCAAAACTACTTATTAGATTATCAAACTGGTTACCTAATAATGCTAGCTTCTGTTGAGATATTAGAATGTAGGAGGAGGCAAAGAGAATTGTAAAGGCAACCCCACCTGAACAAGACTGTGCTTCAAGCAAGACAAGCCTTAGAAGGGCCAAAGGGAGTCTGGGTAATGCAGCACACAGAACTGCTGGTGGTGTTGTAGATTCTTCACACATTGGGATGATATGCCTACAAGCAGCTTTAGGAAGCACAACACAGCCTTTAACTTGCCTTTGGTTAGGACAGACTTTAACATTCCACAGCACAGAAATTAGCTTTCTTCAGCTGCTTTAGGTCCATTGCAACCACTACCCACTTGGTCTGAATTCTGCAGGTCTTCTCTGTCTTGGTAGTCATGAGGAGATGGCAACATGGGAAGACTGGAGGAAAATGATATCAGGTCACTTGTCCCTTGACTTAATTTTTAATCACAGATTGGCTGATCAGACCATTGAAGACTGCATTTCTTTTCTCTCCTCTCCTCTCCTCTCCTCTCCTCTCCTCTCCNTCCCTCCCCTCTCCTCCCCCACCCTCCCCTTCCCTCTTCTCGCCTCTTCTCCTCTGTCTTTTAGTTTAGGAACACCCCCACAATTTTATTTTCTGTTTAGAGTTCAAAAATAGGCTCTTGCTGTTTTGTATTGATCTCCTAAGCAGCTCCCTTAACTAAACTCTCACTACTAGACTGTGTGCCATCTTTGCCCTGCTGGGATCTGCATACACCATGAGCAGATTTAAAGATGGGCTTGATATAGTTCAAATCTGCACTTAAAGGGGGCCTCTTGCTAAGATATTTCTTTTTTCTACCTTGGATCACCTAGTAAGGTGCAAACAACATTTCTTTGAACCTCCCCCACCCCAAGTAATTTAATCTGTGTATTCTAGAATACAGAGCTGAGATGTATATTGGAAAAAGCGGTTGGAAACAGTAATTTTTTTGTCATATTAGGAGAAGTTATTATCTGAAGGCAAAAGTTAGAGGTTTATTGTGCTTAATTACTCTGCCCAATTTCTGCTTCAAATGACAGGAATGTTTTTGAACTTGGCACTCCTGTACACTGACATCTTACGTTTAGTATCGTACAGACTTGAGCTGAGACACATAAGCCCATTGAACCTTCTCAATTTTGCCGATGAAAAGGATCAAAGTAGTGCTTCTAAGCCTGAGACAGGATGCTGAGTGCCTCATAAAGGAAAGAGGAGTGAGGATGCCAATCATCCTAGCATTTGATGGTTTTGATTTCAAACAGCATAGGTATTGAAAGATCTTTTTTAATTGAACAATTATCATAATCCAAAGGAAGATTAGATAGGATGAACCTCAATCTGAAGACCTAAAGACACAGTCATTTCTTTAAAAGAACACTAAGCTTGTCATGTATTATTCCAATAGTCTTTGCTCTTGGGGACAGGTTCATTATGCTTTTTGATGACTCAAACTGCCTTTAGCTGGAATAGGCTTAAGGACTGTCAACGAGGACATTTCAGCTAAAAACTCTGACAGTTCTCTGTGTATGTAGCCGGGTGAAGTCATGTGAACACATGATCACTAGATCTTTGTATATAAATATGAAATAGTTTAAACTTGTAACTACAGCTTCTCTTGGAAGGATTTGCTTTCTTCTTGAGAACAATATTTTTCATTGCATGAAAGAGATAAGTATGGATATGTACTGGAGTATGGGAGAAAATGGTTACAATGAGCCATAGAAGACACAATAAATAATGTATTATGTAACTTTTTTCCTTTCAAGTAATCTCTCAGACCTGCAGATCATAAAAATGAATTTGTCTCAGTTTGTTCGTACCATATTTCACTGGTTCTAAGATGCACATAAATGTGAATGCTAACAGCATTAGAATTGAAGCAGGTCTTGTAATTTGATCTAGTTCAACATGTTAGTCATATGGCAGTAAGATTTAATTGATAGTCACTGTGTTTAGTTTGACTTTTATTCATACTGTTGTCACTTCTACATCTAAGTAAGTGTGAAAAATATTTTAATAGTAATAAAATTTAGGTTTTATATGACATGAGAGCATTATATTACCTAAATGGCAGTAGGTTCCTTGCCTTGGCATAATAATTTATAATGGCGTGTCTTGTCATCAGTGGCATCTGAAAGTCCATTAAGGCACACTCTGAAAATGACCCACACAATGGTCTTACTAAGCTGGAGGGTTGAAGTAACTTCTCTATTGATTGTGGGACCAGCTACATTGAGTCAGGAGGTTGGGATGATTTAACTTTGTCCAAGTGGTCCATCTTTCTAAGCCTCAATGATAATTTCATTAAAAGAAATAATGTTCTATTGGTGTAGATGAAGTGAACTTGTTTATAAATATATCTTCATAAGAAATTATGCCCCCAAACATTCTTTATAATATACTATTCATAATGTTAGTTTGGAATTAACCTTGATGCTCCACGATAGATTCTCCAATTATTATATCTCAACATAATGAATAGTCGTATAGTGCAGAAACAGTATTTAAAAGGGAACTTTCAATAGGTAGATACCAAAGATGAAAACCTTCAGAAAGAGGATACAAAAGTTAATTCATTAAAATGAAAGTAATTACAGCTATCCTTTGGTATCCACTGGTAATTAATTAGTGCCAAATTATTTTCATATACTCAAATCCACAGACTACCATGCATTTAGCCTATATAACCCTCCTATATATTTTAAATAATCTTTATGCTGCTCATAATACTCAATGTAATGAAAATGCCATGTGAATGATTCCCATACTGTATTTCCTAGGGAATAAGGGGAAGAAAATTTCTGTACATGCTCAGAGCACATGTTTCCAGTGCTTTCTATGTGTACTTGGTTGACTCTCTAGTGTAGAGTACACAAGTGCAGAAGACTGGTTGCAATTTTAATGCTTTGTAAGTTATATGAGTAAGATATCACTACCAAAATAAAAATAACAAGCATATTCCCATTGGTTATACAAATGTTTTGTTTATATTTTCTATTTAATTTTCTGTTCAAAAATTTGCAAAGATGCAGATATGGCCAAAGAAATGATTTCAATTCCAGAGAGATGACAGGTATCTCCATAGTCACTGAGCTGTCTTTTTGCCCATGATGAGGCGTGAGTTAACACTCTGGTGTTTGCTGAGAAAACACGGATCATTTGAAGGCCAGGTACTGGACTATGTTGCTTTCACTTCTCTTCAGACCTGTAGTGCTCTGCCACATGTTACCTGAAGGTTTAGACAAGTTATTTTAAGTCTGAAGTACATGGGCACTGTGGCTTATCTATTGGAATGCTTGGTCCACAGTTGGTGGGACTGTTTGGGAAGGATCAGGAGGTATGAAGTACATGGGCACTATGGTGGCTTGATTGAGGAAGACATCCAGAGGCTCATCTATTTGAATGTTTGGTCCGCAGTTGGTGGGACTGTTTGGGAAGGATCAGGAGGTGTGAAGTGCATGGGCACTATGGTGGCCTGATTGAGGAAGACATCCAGAGGCTCATCTATTTGAATGTTTGGTCCACAGTTGGTGGGACTGTTTGAGAAGGATCAGGAGGTGTGGCCTTGTTGGAGGGGATGTGTCACTGGAGGTGGTCTTTGAGGTTTCAAAGGACCATTCTATTCCCAGCTAGCTCACTCTCTCTTTCTGCAGTGTGATGGTGTAAGTTCTCAGCTGCTGCTCTAGTGCCATGCTTGCCTGCCAGTTGTTGTCCTTCTCCACATGACTATCACTGACGCTAACCCTCCGAGACTTGAGCCACCATTAAATGCTTTCTTCTAAATGGTGCCTTGGTCATGGTGGTTAGTTGAGGCAATAGAAAAGTAAGACAAGCCAGAATAAGAAATAAAAGCATCATAGGCTTGTTCAAAGTGGATCTGACGCTATTCAACTTACATGTCTTGAAACTTCGTAACTTAGCTCAATTTTTTTTTTTTTGTTTTGTTTTCAAAGGCAGGGCTTCTCTGTAGTTTCTGAGCCTGTCCTGGAACTAGCTCTATCGACCAGGCTAGCCACAGAGATCTGCCTCCCTTCTTCCTCCTGACTGCTGGGATTAAAGGGTGTGTACCACCACTGCCCTGCATTAGCTCAAAATTTTGTATTATCATTGAATTCTTCTTCCTTTTATCTTTTACACATGTTCCAGTTAGCCTTAATTGTTGACTTTCTATAGCCTAGAGTCATCTGAGAAGGAGAAGCCTCAATTTAGCACTGTTTAGATCAGGTTGGTCTGTGGGCTTATCTGTAAAGATTGTCTTGACTATTAACTGATATAGGAGGGACCTTGCCCATAATGGGTAGCACCATTTTTTGGGCAGGTGGTCTTGGACTATATAAGCAAGTTAGGTGAATGCAAGCCTGTAAGCTAGCCAGTGGTGGACTCCGCTAGTTAACAGAATTGTCCATGGTGACCTTGGTTGTGAATTTCTTGTTGGAAGTCATGTGGCATGGAGTAGCAGGCAGTCCTGAATTAAGGTTCCTTCATTGAATTCATGCCTTGACTTACTGTAAGGTGAAATGAGTCCCTTCTTTTCTAAGTTGCTTTTTTAATGAGTGTTTTATCGCAACAGAGAAGCAAACTAAAGCAACATCTTTCTTCTGGGTGCTCTGACTGGTGCTCCCTTTCAGGAAATAATAATACTTCTTGAGTTTCTATCTTCATATGGACATCATTTTAGACATATTGACATCCATTCACATAAAGAAATATATGACTCATATTATCACTTTGAATTATTGAATATTTTCATCATTTTTGCATGGATTTTCACCAATTTGTTTACTTTCTTCTTGTTTTTCCCAAGTAGTAGCTTACTAATTCTCAGTTGCTCTGTCTGGTACTTCTGGCATCCCCATAGCATTAACTCATTACCCCAGCTCTCTCCATCTTTTTGGTGTCCGTATGTTTCTACTCCAGTGGTTGCTCCATAGCCTTACCTTTTCTGGTCTCTCCTATTAAGAATTTTTTATCTAGTTATTCCCACACATTTTTATCAACGTCATTCTCTAAGACCTACAATAAGTATAGAATCTCTACCTCTACACTGTGTATAACCTTAAACAGAGAATTTAGCTCTTTCCTCACTACTGATTTATAATGGGCAATCTCTATGTTTGCTAATTCAACTGCACTGCACACAATCAAGATCTCCTTCCTGTTCCAAACAAATAATAATACATCAGTAGCGCTTTGAGAATCAAGCACTAACAAGGAGAGTAGGCTTTTTCAACAGGAAAGCGTGAGATGTACTTTTTCTCAATGTTGGTCTACAGGAGCACCATAATCTTCACATCGGTTGCCAAAGACTTTGCTAGGCATTGAGCAGAGGCTCTTTAACCCCTTCCAGGTTTTCTGCCCCTAGTTTCTATGTGCTTTGTTTTCGGGACCTTTGTACCTTTTTCTTTTTGGAGAGTTTCTCTCTACAAGAGAAGGGTATATCTGGGAGCTTATATCCTTTCCGTTTAGTCTGTATTCCATAACTGATGGGTGCAAGAAGCTCAGCTCCTTCCCCTGAGTTGTGACAGTAGCATGTAGAGTATAGGATGTTCAGGATCTGACTCAGGTGTGGGCATCACCTGGATTTTCTTTGATTATGTCCTCTTCCTTGCTGCTGTTCTCATTCATACATCAGCTTCTCTTTGAATCATTTGTAGTGTATAATTTCTTCACATCTGCACTGGAGCACTCATCCACTTTCCAAGACAAGTTCAGAGGTGTGACTTCCACAGAACAAGCCTTTCCCAACTCATTTCTTCACACACATATTTACAGCCACATACTTTTAAGTATCTTATGCAAATCATCGCCTTCAGTTGTAAGTGCCAGGACTTGAACTGCTTATCTTACAGACAAATACAGTACTTTTTCCTCTGCCTTGCATATTTGGATATAATGTACTCGTGGATGTTCCCTGTTATGGTTAGAAACTTTAAGTTATTTGCAGCTGAAAGACTTTGCGAAGTCATGGTAAAGCAAAGTAAAGCTACTTTGTTCTCACACTGTAAGCCAAATGGCTTGATAAACATCTTATAGACACACAGTTTGCTTTTCTTTTCTGTTCCAGTTTCCTGGAAGAAACATGATGAATCTGAGCAGTCAACGCGTGCGTGATTCCTAATTTAATTGTATGGTTAGACAGGGTGTTTAGAAGATGCTGGGCCTCATAGCAGATGCCCCATTTTCCAGATGATTGACATTTTAGACAGTGGCAAACCCCTATTATGGGCCCTTTAATAGATCATTTTAAATCAAAAATGGTATCACACAGAGAGACAAAAGAGTGGAAGTGCTGAGCCCAAAGCTATGGGTAAAGTTGGCTGATATTATGAAGATGAAGTGCAGAGAGGAAGAGCAGATGGCTTCGGATTTTCCCATGATGACAGCATGCTCATTGAAACTGCTTCTTCATGAGGATAGGCAGGCAGAACAGACACATGTGGGGGTTGTGAGTGCTGAGCTGCCAACAAAATGTAGGTTTTCAGATTGTTTTAATAACGTATTCAGAACGGTAGTTTAATGTCAGGAAAGTATAGGAAGAAAACAGTACAGACGCAAAGTCCTCCACATTGATCTTAAAACACTCATGCCCTGTATAATTTATATTTGCACCAACCAATTTAGCACTCCTCTGGGATAAATCACTTAATTAGAAAGAATTAAGAAAGCTGTTGTTTGATGTATATGTCTTCATTATTTTCAAGTGGCAGAATTGATTCCTCCATCCCTCCTGTTATGAATTTGCCTCCATTTGTGAGACTAATGAAGCGCCATTAAAGGGAATGGAAGGTCAGAGGTCGGCTTTTCTTTACATTTAATGTCCTCTAGCTGGTAGATTATTTATGAGGGTTATTATGCCTTGGATAATGTTCCTGGCTTTTTCAGAAGGGTTCTATGGCTGTGTCGTGATGAGATAGTGCACATCTCCGCCTCATGCACTTCATCTCCAGATGTCATCTGGAAAGAAGCTGAGCAGCAATTTGAATAATGGCTGTGAGCATTGGCAGTAGTCACTGTGGTCTTTATGATCTCAGATAAAGAGATTTGACCAATGTCGGCTGTAAAGGTTGTTATTGCCCAATGATGATGATGATGAAGACACCATGGGAACTCTCACACACTGCATTCAAAGATTTTTTTAAAGGATATCATGTAAAATATCAACCCAAAGCCCAAAAGCTTATCTCTGGAGAAACAAAAGTACAGAGTACAGCCTTGCAAAAGACTTGAGTTTATGTTTCTAAAGTAAACTCTCTGGATTCAGACCCAAACCCGTTTCCTACAGTTCTTTAGCCCTGGGCTGGCTTCTGCATATCTTGCACTTCAGTTATCTCACCTGTAAAATGAGCCTTAGAGAGAGCAGAGAGTTCAACAATCAATTCCATGCACAATGGTAGAGCATCTTACAGATATACATTGTGTAGTCTCAGCACTTATGGATAGAGAATTGAAACTCTACTATGGAGTTCCTTCCCACTCTGTATCATTGCTCCTTTCCCAGACAGGGCCAGTGGGCTGACTGGTTTATCTGCTCGCCTTTCCATCAGCTCCACTCTCGGCTGCCTGCTCTCTCTTGGCCCAGCCAGGACTCCCATCACCTTTTGGGGAAGTGGTTTGTTGTAGGACAGTTCTCCAGAGGATGGACAGTGCAAAGCAGCGATGTATCTGGTGTCTATTCCACTGTTG
Source organism: Bramus lutescens (assembly GCA_001685075.1). Lineage (NCBI taxonomy): Eukaryota > Metazoa > Chordata > Mammalia > Rodentia > Cricetidae > Bramus > Bramus lutescens. The sequence continues at coordinate 511,553 of LOEQ01000456.1, read as the reverse complement.
GGAAATAGTGGGTAGACCACAGACTCTGCCCTCAGATCAACTAGGTTTTTAATTCTTACTAGTTATTCCTAGCTAGAGGACTTTGGCAAGATATATCCTCACTCAGAGTTACGAGTTGCAAGTCTTCACCTACAAAATGAGCAGAATCCATAAAGCTGTAGGAGAACTAAATGCATCAGTACTTAGCATGATTCCTGGCATGAGAAAAACTTTTCTCTAACTGTCAGTTAATCTTTCAGATCTACACATACATGAAGCATACAGCTGTTAGCTAATACCAAAGCCCCCACAAGGAGACAGAACAGTAGGTAATTTGTAAGAATCTGGATTCATGAATGGGGGTTCACATCTGTAATTTAAGCATTGTGTGAGGCCAGAGAAGTGCAAGTTTCTGGCTAGCTTGGATGGTGCAGAACCAAAACAAAACCAGCTGGAATTGTGCCACCTAGTCTCTAATCTGCACTTCATGGTCAGAGTTGCTCTTATTCCATGAGGACTCTCACTGCGCTATGCAAAAGCAATTGATATCTTTTGTCATTGCTAAAGCATGGGGTCTAAAAGGTCCTGCCCATCATTTGATCTTTCCCTTTTTCAGAAAACCCATGAGGACCTTTTCAAGTCTTACATGCAATGATGCTCGTCACAATCAATGATGGCCTGACACATTCCCTAGACAGATGGCAGGGGCTGAGCCCTCACACATTGTTATTGCTATAATTGAAGTTATATTTGGGCTTGAGAAAAAAGGTGGGTCTGAGCTCTTGCGGAAGGCTTGGTGTCTAGAACTTCATGCTTATGGTTGACCCTGAGTTAGGTGCTGGCTGATTCTTCATAGCTGTGAGAGATGGAGTAGGAGAGGCTCCAGATTTATTGTTGAAAAACAATCAAATGAGCAAACAACCAAACCACCTGACTGTGCCTAAAGGTACATTCTCCTATTATTCTATGACCCAGGAGCCGAAGCAGGCTTCCTCTAAGGTATACTATTCCTGAGGTCTTGCTGGCCAGTGATGGAGAGATCCATATTGAGAATTTCACTGAACATCCCATGATGTACAGTGGTGGACTGTAAGGGACTCATTTTGTAGTTATTGAGTATTTGTCTAAACCATCTTCAGAGTGAAAGATTTGGGATGATGAGGGTTCAATCTCAGGAGACAAGTTTCCTCCCTGATGACATATTTAAGCTACACTAGCAAAAATTTATTGAGGGCTTGCTATGTAGCAGAGGAAGTGCTTTATAATTAAACTTAATTTCCCAGCAACCTGAGAGACCATTGCTTCCATTGTTCCCACTTTACAGAGAGGAAGTAATGCTCAAAAGGAAGAAGTCTCACCAAGTGTCCTAGCTGAAAAAGAGTGGAATCACCCCTTGAGTGATGTATACCTGGAGTAATTCTATATTACCTATATAACTCTGAGTTGCCTACTATCTAAACCAGTGGTTCTCAACCTTCCTACTGTTGTGACCCTTTAATACAGTTTCTCATGTTGCAGTGACCCCCAACCATAAAGTTATTTTCATTGCTACATTATAACTGTAATTTTGCTACTGTTAGGAATCTAATGTAAATATTTTATGGAGACAGAGGTTTGCCAAGGGGATCATGACCCCCAGGTTGAGAACTGCTGGTCTGAGGCATTTTAGGGGATGAAGGGGGCTCTATTCATTATAATGCCAGGACAAGACTGCTACAGAGCCACCTATGCAAATGACCATGTAAATTTTCCACCACCTCCTTGGTTAGCTCCCTTTTAATGGCTAATCTCAATTGTTAGCTTGCTAGAACCTGGAATTACCGAGGATACAAGTCTCCAGACATACCAGTGTGGGATTATTTGGCCTCTGGACATACTTGGTAAGGGATTGTGCTAATTAAGTTGATCAAAATAGGAAAAGCCACATAGAATGGGGGCAGCGCATTTCCTTAAGTTTGGGTCTGGACTGTGGAAAATGAGAAAACTAGCTTAGCACAAGCGTTCATCTCTTGCTGCTTTCCAATGATGACTGGGATGAGCCGCTGCTTCCCGCTGTGTGGGACTGTACCCTGAACTTTGAGCTGAAAAAACTTTTCCCCCCCTTGAATTCCTTTTGTCTTGAAGGGAAAGGAATGAAGACATCCTCCACCAGAGCATCTCCTCATCTCCTTGTTCTTCTCCATGCAGCCCATGTCTTATACCAACATGTCTTTACCATTCTACAGCAAGAATCGTCCTCAAATTGGCATTGTTTCAATATAGGGGACAGAACTAGAAGCTTCTCCTTGTACTGGATTCCAAAATGACACATTTGTCACCAGCAGCCCTATCATAAGACACGTTAGATAAACCTCTGAAGTTCTGTAATGTACTCAGGGGTGGGATTACTTCAGATTCAGCTTTAAGGGAAGAAGATGTAGGGAGATTTAGCTGAATTTAAAATGGAAGAACAGAAACTCCAGGCCATGAAGGCAATGAAAGCCAGAACAGAAAACATTCTGGTCATCTTCACAGGGCCTGTTCCAAGACACCAGAAGACAGGATTAGACCAGTTGTGCCCAATGTTGATAAGCCGCTGTTCTAAGTCAAATATGGAAAGAATGTTTGCTTTGCCCAAGGGCTTGGCCCTTTAGGGAGGTGATGCCATTCATAGTCTTCTTGAATAAGCACAGATAACCCCAAAACGGGTCATCAAGAACTTGTGCACTTACGGCCTGTGTAAAGATTTTCGGTGCAGGGTCCATTTTTGAAGTTTTCTAATAGTGATGTGGCTCCCTAAGGACTGGCCTTAGGTTTATTTGCTGTCATCACTTGTGAAGACTACAAGTCATGCCTGAGTGCCAAAAAATAAAAAGACTAAAATTGTGATTTTGTGTTATGTTGTTCTTTTATCTAAACAATTCCAGCTTCAGTTATGTTTTCAGAGTGTTAGCATTCAGTAATCAGAATATTTTGCAGAATGATTGAAATGTTGACAACTTTGGAAATCCTGTAGCATTTCATGCTGGCAGGGAAGAGAACCACTCTTTGTCTAGCACATTTGAGCTCTATTTGCTTTCTGTCAGTTAGCTTCTCAGCAGCCATTTCACCTACTGGATGAACTGATGTAAAATTTCCTGACCTGTGTGTGTGTGTGCGTGTGTGTGTGTGTGTGTGTGTGTGTGCACATTCTCGTGTTTGGTGTGCACGTGTACACATTTGGGTTGAGGTTAGCGGTCAACCTTAGGTGTGATTCCTCAGGTGCCATCCACATCTCTGTGTGTGTGTGTGGATGTGTATGCCTGCACATGTGCATGTTTGAGTGCACAGGAGCAGAAGACTGTCTCTCATCAGGCCAGAATTTACAAAGTAGACTAGGCTAGCTGCTCTAGATCTCTGCCTGTCTCTGTCTTCCCAATGTGTTGAGATTACAAGCATGTAAGACCATACCTCCATATCTTTTAATACCATAATTCTTTTTTTTTTGAGATTTCACATCATCCCATTCACCTCAATCCTGCTCCCCTCCTCATCCCTCCATGTCTGTCTCTCACACTGCACTGTCCCTCTGCCAAAAGAAAACCCTCCCAAAATTAATTAAAAACAAAGCAAAGAAAATAAAAACCACCTTGTTCCTTCATCTTTCCCACCTCTCCAGCACCTCTTCATTTGTCCTAGTGGTATTTGAAGCTACAGTGTGTCAGGCATTATATCCTTTTGTCAAATTGGCCACATCTACAAATGTTCATTGCAATGAGTTCAAGGCCTCTGGCACACCATCATCACCAGAGCCTCACTGAATCTACTCTTTGATATCTTATTGTTAGCCCAAGTTATAGAGATCCTGTGACTACCATTCTGTGAGACCAGTCCCTTCATGCACTCTAGCAGGTCAAGATGGGGCTGATGTTAGAGTGGACCAGCCCAACGCCCAGGATTTGGTCTGGGTGGTAACTGAGCAGGTCAATCTGGGCTATTGGGATCACCTCCTTCAGGTAAGGTGTGAAGTCAGCTCTCTCCTAGGCTCATGTCATCAGGGTCATCTCTCCCATACCCATGGTGATGGGCAGAGCCAGCTCTCCTGATATGGGGGCCCAACTCTCCCATGAGGGGCAAGGCCAGCTCTCTTGCTACAGAAGCCAGCAAGGGGCAGCGCCAGATATCCCAGGGCCTGTGAAGGGTGGGGCTGACTTAGCATGACTCTCAATTTCAACCCCTGTGGTAACACGGGCCACGGAATTCTACACAGACTGTAACTGCAGCAGGACCACGGACCCAGACAAGGCCCTCGGCAGTAACTGGGGTCAGAAGTCACCATGGACCTCCATCAGGGCAGTGTGAAACATGCAAATCTGAGTCATCTTGCTCAACAAGTAAGGGACCTAGGGTATTAACTCCTGACAGTAGTAGCTGAGGGGTACCAGGTGTCAGGCATTAATGTAATGGAGCTTCAGTTTAGATCGTATATGTGCAAAATGGACTTTGGCATCCAGGGAAAGGCAAAACTCAGACAGGATTTCATGAAGAGGAACAAAGGTAAGCATAATATAGGTGGGGTGCAAATTCTGCTTCACAGACCTATGCAGGGGTTGGGGGACAAGAGTTGGTGAAGACAGGACTGGAATAATTGGATGAATGGAGAGTAAATCTCTTAAAAACAGTTCTTGCCAAAATCTGCCCAAGGCCATGAGACTCTCATGGCTATATTTTCACAGGACCCTGTCTCCACAATCTCCAATTTAGATTTTTTTCAGCACAAGTTATAAAGAAGAATATAAACTACATGCACATAGGCCTGAAACTGAACTCTTTAAAATTTTGAAGTTGAACTTTCTGATACTCCAGAAAATCCCTAAGTGCAAAGATCATAATTCAGATGTCCATGTTTATTTATACAGTCCTTTTACTCATAGGTTGTTTGCAGATAAGCAGAGTTACAAACTATTGCTCTGGAATGTACTAATCAAATTCAAAAGAGTTTATTTCATTTAGCCTTTTTGAAGTTTGAGATTATTTACTTTGGTCATTATTTTCCATATATTCCTTTTATTTATGCTCCCCTTATTCTAATTTATGTATAACTATTTCAACTAGATATATTTTAAATAGCCCAGGTTTAGCATGCAAGAATGAAGCACGTATTATTAAAATACTATTTTTGATTCATTTATTTTCTATCACAAGAAATTTCTGACCTGAGAATTTGGAAATAAATTTACTTTTCTTATTATATATTTAAACATGCTCGTTGTTGAAAATTTTATAAATATTACTAAAATAACTCCAGAATTAAGTAGAAAAACATCCTTCTCTCTGTGTGCATGCCCACCCTGCCCACATATCTATTAAATCCCATACAGAACATGCATAGCATGTATGGTCATTTATACTTAGACAACTTATATCACCATAAAGGTATAGACATTGTAAGTGGATACAATTGTAAGATAAATCAGTGGCTTGGCACTGGTTATACTGGTAAAGTTTACCAAATTCACTTGACTGATAAGAGACATGCTGATTTGGGAATGAAGAACATGAAATGTTCAATTCTATCCACAGATTCATGCTGTGTTTGTTACTCTCTCTCCTTATGGAGCCTTTGTATGCATTAAGCTCTACACCCGGTGCCAGCTCTGAGTAACTATCCCACCCTCTTAGTTTGCAATAACATGAAGGCCTTGAACCTCTGCTTCCTGCCTCTTCTCCTGACTTTCAGGTGGGCAGGCAGGTATGATCTTGTTAATCATTTGCCTGGGCCTTGAACTCTTAGGTGAAGCATTCAAAGTATGGGAAGAATTCCTCTAAGAATTGCCTTGCCTATTGATCATCTACTGCTAGGAACTGTTAAAGGGTCAGCTTAAATAAGCTGTCCATGATGTCCTCAAAGTGAGTCTTCTCACATAATTCATGAGAAACATTAAGTCCCTGTTTTGTTCCCGAAGCAAGTTATGAGTTTTAGCTGAGGGGGATTAATAAAGGACTCAGTTTCCATAGGGTGTAGTCAAACCCTAATTCAACCAGCTCTTGGACAGAAGTCAAGTTCTGTCCTCAGACATAGGCGATAGAGGTTCCTGCATTTGGTCCTGAGTTTTAGTAGGCTATGTCTTTGTTCTGCTTGATTGTATCTCTTCTCTGAGGCAAGAAGTCTACAGAGATGGAAGGACCTAGAAGGACCTACCCATGTGGAATGCACATTCTCCCTTTAAGATTATATGTCTGGGCAATAGACACTGCTGAAATTTCCCTGATACATTTGTAGGAGTTGCAGGGATATTTTCTTCTGGCTTATCTCCTAGGGGTGACTCCACTGGTCTATGTGCTTTTAGCCCAGGGAGGTAGATAAAGCAAAGGTATTTGTAGAGTGGCAAGATGTGAACGAAGCTCTGGCAGGTAGCCTGAAATGTCTGCAGTTTGCTCTGTCCCTCACAGCGATGGAAAACCATCGAGATGTAACCAAAAGGGTGGGAGCCCCTTTTGTTTTCTTGTCCTGGGCCCATAAATATTAGAAGCAGGTCTATATCTAATAACAGTCAAGTTATATAAATGCTAATCCTCATTTTCTTCAATTTATTAAGGGAAGTGATAGTTATACTGGTGCTGTTATAATTAAACACCATGCTTTGCCTTGCTACATAGTTAGCCCTTTAAAGGGTTGCCGCTCGAGTACTATAATGTGCTTTGAATAGACAGCCTGACTGTGGATGCAGTGTAACATATTACAAATCAAATTTAAACTTTTTAAAATAATAATTTGCTACCAAGAATTAGATGAGAAAGATTAGTATGGCAATTGCTCATATACGGAATCCTAGGATATGAAGTTTTCTCATCTGCAAAAAGGATATGAAAACACAACTTGCATGAGGTGATGGATTCAAAGAACTAGCAGACATTCTTGGAACACAGAGAACATTCTGTGAGTATCACCGCTGAGAGATAGCTATGACTAATATGGCAAAAATGCACCAACATCCTTAATGGCTATTCCTCTCCTTTCTACTTCTGGTGAAGAGAGGGGGAACAGGTTAGCCTAAAGTTGGGTCATGGTGCCTGTGTGCATATATTGTTTTCTGAGACAAGAGTTCTGCAAAGGGTTTAAACTGCAGCCATGCACCATGGGAGATGGTTTGATTATGTTGACATACAAAAGAGTTCCGCAAAAGCCCGGAATGAAGTATAACAAAGGTTTATTTATTTGAGGGTAAACTCACAGAAAGAGTAGTGATCCACACAGTCCTCTGTGTGTGCTGGGAACTGGAACTGAATCTAGCAGCCAAGAGGGCCACACACACTTTTTGTCTGCATTTATCGTACATGGGACCATGCTCGAAGCGGGCCAGTATCTTAAAGGCTATTGGCTGATGAAGTTTCCACAGCACCTCCGGATTTTGTCTAAATAAAAGCATTCTAATATAAAACTATATACAATAAGAACAAATATCAAGTATTGTCCAGGGAAAAGATGAGGCAAAAACATACCTAAAAGTGAGAATTGCAACCAGCATGAACAACATCAAACAAGAAACATGCTAAATGTTTCAATAATTATCCTATCCTAAGGAGCCTAAGTCTTAAATTAAAAACGGCTTGGATAAGTCATGAGGGGAAAGTAACTATGACTATCTAGTCTTCAACCCCATAAAAAGGCCTAAGAAAGGGAAATAATATTACTTGAGTAAACAGGAAGTACAATGTAAGCAACTTCCAAAACTCTAAAATTTACAGAAACATCTCACTTCCTGGACAGTCACCCAAAGTTCTTTTGTTATATTGGGGCATCCCTTTTCAGCCTACAGGTCCATAGTATCTGACAGACTTTTCCATGGAGCAGGAAATTTGAAGATCTGTTCTGCCTTGTAATGGCAAAATTCATCAGTTGCTTTCTTCTGTATCCTGGCACTTTTTTCATGAAGTAGGAACTCTGAAGGGCTATCTCACCTTCTTTAGGCAAGTTCATCAGTCATTTTTATATGGGTCCTGCATGTTCAGTTTATACAGTATACCATCAAGCAGTCCAGGAAAGATCAGTTCCTTGCCCAAATGGCTAGCAAACTCCATAAGGAACCTCTTCGATGCCCATCAACCTCTCTTAAGTATCCGGTATAGAAAAGTCTAAGTTCTTAAAACATTTTAAATGTCATTTTCTGTAAGTCTTTGGAAGGTTTGAAGAATACCTATACATCTGAAATATATCTCTGTATATATAGGAAACCTCACTAACATGACTATAAGTTTAACTATTGTAAATTTCTCCCTATTATTCTATAATTTAAAATTATACATTATATTTTTAAATGAATTGCACAAACAATACCTTAAGCAAGAGCAGAAATACATATACATAGTATAAAAATCGACTTTAAATTTTTATCATTAGACCAAGATCCATACCAATGCAAAGTATTCATCTCTATATCATATATAAACAATCATTTTGAGAATTTGGGCATAGTTTTCTCCAAACTGTTTCCTACTCTTTGTTGGGTAAAGTATTTTTAGGATTCACAGAGACCTTTCGGGGGGGAGGTCTTTTTCACCGAACCACATTAGCCTGAAAGGAGCTTGTAGGTTTCCATCCTCTATGGAAACAAAAGCAGAACCTCTTTTCCAAAGTAAAATATCCTTAGATTCAAATTCAAACTTTGAAGTAAAATATATATGTTGGTTTAACTTAGCAGTTCCCAGAATCAAATATCTCTCTGAAGTCAAAAATTAAAAAAACACAAAATATGCATAATCCAGACTCTCTGTGCATATTGCATCTTTATTTGGCTTATTTTTCTTTATTCCTTTAATCTATGACTGTCTGTACTCTTTTATATTACTTTTTCAGTGTCTTTAAAGATGTTGTTTTTTTGTATAGAATTCCTTCCCAAGCTCTCTCAGGTTTTATGGAGATGTAGTTGATCTACGTTGGTGACATTGTGTAACCAGAGAATGTGCTTTGGTTTCTCAACTGCCTAGACCCAAATAATCACACAGAAACTATATTAATTAAAAGACTGTTTGGCAAAATGTCCAGGTGTATTTCTAGCTAGCTCTTATATCATAAATTAACTCATTTCTATTAATCTATATATCACCATGAGGCTGTGGCCTACCAGTAATGTTCTGGCATCTGTCCCCTTCAGCAGCTTCATGGTGTCTCACTGACTCTGCCTACTCTCTCTCTATCTCTTCCAGCCTGGCTATATTCTGCCCTGCCACAGGCCAAAACAGTTCCTTTATTAACCAACGGTAATAAAATATATTCATGGCATACAGAGGGGAATTCTACATCATAATTACCCCTTACTTAAAAATAAAATCATGTGTATTATAGGCACACTGAAGGCAGAAACGTGTGAGGCAGGAGAAAAGATGTTGCGTGCTCTAAAAGTACTTAGAAGGAGAGCAAAGGGAGATGGTTGACATTCTCTCCCCATGGAGGCAGTAGATTCAACACTGGTTGGCTCCCTTGGTTTCACAAGATGGTCAAGTTATGGGGCATTTTCCAGGGCCAGGCAGCCTTATCGGAATGTTTGTGGGTTTAAAGTTAAAGAAAGATTACTGACTCCAAACAATCATTTTAAAAGACTTTTTAAAAAAGCAAGTGCTCTTTTGGTTCTTTTAGAAGTCTATCACACTGTTCTTGCAATGGAACCAAGTAAATAAAACATCTATTACAAAATTATGTCTAATATTTTATATAACAAATTATAATAATAAATTCCCTAACTATTTTTGTATGATAAATTATATAATAGATTAGTATAGTAAATTACACAATTACAGACACAAACATATACATTCTCTCTCTCTCTCTCACACACACACACACACACGCACACACACACACACACAATTACCTGAGTGACAGGGTGACTTGGAGTGGGAAGCAGAAATCTCATCAGGAGTATTATCAATAATAAATGTTCTTATGTGACAGACACTCTTTAGTTGTGACATTTTTAAGTTATGAGTTGGAGTTAGACCAAAAGCATCAGATTTTCATACCCCAGTTGCCTAAAAGACTGGGGATGAAGTGATGCCTTAGGCTGAATTTACTAGGAACAGAATCTGCGAGAGACAAGGATTAGGCACACGTGATTTATTGAGGAAGGTACTAGGAGAAAGTGCGTGAGAGAAGTAGGATGGGCCAGAGAAAGTACTAAGAAAATTTTAGCTGGTTATTCATCCCATGACCACACCTTGTCAGCAAAATTACTTTTTCTTTTTAAATTTGATGTCAAATATTAACTGTCTTTCCATAGCCACCAGGAGCTGAAAATACAGCCTTTCAGGCCAGACTTTTGTGATTTGGCCAAGGACAATTTTATACATAATGGATTAATTGTAAGATGCCTACAACACCTGAACAATGGGTAAAACAGCCCACTAAAGAGAACTGGAGTGAGGGACTGAGAATATCCACAGTGAGCATTGTGTTTCAAAACAAAGAAATACATTGCCATTGTGATAAGTGAGTCTGGTATCTGTATCTATATGTGAAGTCTTTATTTAGCTCAGAAACTTGGGAGTGCGTTGATATAAGCATGTTTCTGGGCATCATATGCTACAAACATGATTACATCTGTTTACATATGAACATATTTAGTCTCATGGTTAGTATTGCCAAGATTCCAGGCAGAGCAGGGGCCTTTCAAAATTGTCCAATGTCTACTTTGTTAAAAATTATGCACTCTGGAATGTCATTTGGCTACCTATGTAAACTATAGTACTAAACCAGAAACATTTTGCTTTACCTCCAGGATGTGGAACACATTGCCTGCTATGGTGTCTTTGCAGTGGAAAGGTGGGTGATGGTTTGCATTGAACCTTTGGGGACAGTGTGTGGAAGAGAAGCCTCCTTTGTTAGAATTCAACGGAAGGAGCAGAAATCTGTTGTATGATGTGCTGATGATGCAGGCAGCTCAGAACTTTTCTCACCTGTCTCTCCCTTGATATGAGATTCAGACATTCATACACATTCATCAATCAGAGGAACCCACCTTTGTTCTATGTAGGTAGAACAGAGCCAACATGAAGAGAATCCATATTTATGTTGTCAGGATTTCAAACTCAGGTCAGATGTGGTGGTGCATTCCTTTAATCCCAGCACTTGGTAAGCAGAGCAGGTGAATCTCTGAGTTCAAAGCCAAACTTGTCTACAAAGTAAGTCCCAGGATAGTCAGAGCTACATAGAAAAATCAAAATAGATAGATAGATAGATAGATAGATAGATAGATAGATAGATAGAT
>LOEQ01000456.1:489652-500136 GCA_001685075.1 Bramus lutescens | reverse complement strand
GATAGATAGATAGATAGATAGATAGATAGATAGATAGATAGATAGATAGACTTCAAACTCTACTGCTTAAAGAATAAGACACTCCCTGTTTTTGAGAAAAGTTCTAGATGTCTGCAGCATTTTAATTTGGTAACCAGTAGTGCATTTGTATGCTAGAGCCAAGTGAATTAGCAATGGTATTTCCAGTGGATGTGACAAGCTTTACGCCACGGATAAACAAAACTGGTACACAATCTACCTAGCATTGTGTACATTCTTCTCCTGCAATGAAACTGAAATTGTAAAGTCTTTTAGGGGAAATACCAAACCTATCTTTACTTCACTTTAGACAGAAAAATAAATTCAAGAAAAGAACTTAGACATGAGTTTTCTATTTTTAAAAATATCTTGTGTTTGTGTGTGTGTGGGTGAGGGGGGTGATGCTCAGGATCACACCGAGGCATTTCCATAGGTTAAGCTAGTACTTAACATTGAACTGCATTCCCAGACAGAATCCTTATTTAATTTCAGGGTATGTTTTAAATGGCCATCCACGGCAAAAGTAAAAGCATTATCTGTGTAATATTGTTGAAAGAATCAAGGACTCTTCATGTTGAAATGTTCTCTGTCATAAGTGTGTCTGACAGGCAGGAGACATAGAAACCACAGAACTGGATAGAGCAACACATCTCTGGTGTAGTAGCATCCTAATGGCATCCTCCATTCCATCATTTACTTGTGCTTTAAATTGTTCTAGTACTTAAAAAGTTAGATTAAGTTTTTGATTTTTGTTTATATGCTGTTGTTAGTTCTATTCAGATCCATATCATGGGTTTGTGAGCTACTCTTGACAATTACGTCCTAATGATCAAAATCACGTATAAGGTTTGATTATTTACTGCTGCTTCAGTCCCAGAATACTCTGGCCACCATTATATGATTTTAACTACTTTGCTGACAGTACTGCTCAGCTTAGGCTATTCAATTATCACATATTAATGAAGTAGGGAGACTACTGGGTTGGATTCATAGCCTACAATATTTTCTTGGACTCAAGTAAATTGAGCAAGTTTCTCTTGTTGAGACACAATATCAAGTCTGATGCAAGCTGAGGCAAGCATGGGGCTCGCTCTTGCTTCTCTCTGGGCCATTAACACTGCCAAAGGAAGAAAGCTGGACTCGTCTGCTTGACAGTCAGGTACTGGTCAGATCACCTACTATGGGAAGATGGCCTTCCATATTCAACCAGCTTGCAACACATGAGAGCACAACGATGTTGCCCAAGCTGGCCCTGGCTGGAACTCTCCAGCTGAGAAGTGGCTGAAATTTGTTGTTATTTGAAATGCAGTGAATTGAGTTGGTGGAAAAAACTGTTACAGCCTTGAAAATTCTGTGGTGTCTATTTCTGAGGCAATTTTTAAACATTGATTACTTAAAAGATATCTACACTTTTATTTCCTGCTTCAGTATTTGAGTGGTGCAGTTTCATTCAGGTAGGCTATTTCTTAGTGTTTAGCAAGACTGGTATCTGACTAGGAATGCAGGCTACCATGAAGCTGGCACCCTGTTCCTGCCCTGTTTTCCTGGATCTCCATTCCTTGCACTCCAAAGGAAGCCTAGCCTCCCTGGGCAGCACCATCCATACTCACAGTGGGGGTGGGGCTGGGGGTGGCTAGTAATATGGCCTAATGAACAGCAAAGGTCACTACAAAGTAAAAGCATGGCTGGTAGAATCCTGGGCTTCAGTGTGAGATTTGGGACTAGTACAAAGGAAAACAATTAGCTAAGGAATGACTGTGCTGCCTTGACTCACAGGAGGTGGGCCCTTACCTACCTGACAGGACAGCAGTGTTGACTTGTTAAAGGGCACATTCCACCTGCTAGAGTCAGCAGGGAAGCCCCGACCCTGCCCTGCTCCGCTCTTTCTCACACCAACTGGTGAACAGGGGAGAGAAACTTGCAAGCCCGGGGGAGATTTTGACTTTTAAGCCGCTGTTTCCAGTCATTTCCTTCTAAGATTTCCTTGCAATAGAAAATGGGCCTCAGGATATCAACATGGAGAAGAGAATTAGGAATCTGGACTTCTTCACTCCCAGGTTCTGCCAGCTCCACATATATGGATACGGCCAAAGCCCGCCATTTATTTTATCATGGATAAAAATGAGCTGAACCATGGCTTTTCTTAGGGAGTCTGAGACATATGAATTTTGTTCAAATAAATGCCTAAGTGAAAGATTCTTCCTCAGAGCAGCACTCTGGCTTACTGAAGTCCCAGGGAATATTGCTAAGGTGAAAATTCTCTTAGGAGCATTGAGGCAGTGCCTGAAAAATGGCATTCCTATTGAGTTCCCCAGTAATGTTGGTGCTGTGGATCTATGGGTCACACTTGGGAAGAAGAAGACCCTATAGCGTGTGTCTTGTATGGTAATTTGTGTTAATTTCATATAGAAAAATGTTTATTGTCAATCTAACGAGCAGAAGTTTGAAAGCTCGAATCGCTTCAGTTTGTTGCTTTTGAGAGCTTAGAGTGTAGATCCACAAGATGCCATTCTCACAGTTTAATAAGAGTTGATCTAAAGGCAGATGCCTCTCAGGCAGTTCCTCAGGTTTTGCTGAGTGATTGATTCTTAGGGAGAATCTTCTGCCATACTGCAGTCATCTGAATGTGCTTCTTAATATGGATGTCCTTAAACACTTTTAATGTCTCTCACATATAAAATTGCCTATGTTTTAGATGAAACTTATTTCAGGATCCCCCAAACAACGATCAACTGAAAGAAAACAGCTGGAGGATCAAGGAGCTGTGGCGAAAGATCCAGGGCCCAGTATTCAGGGTTCAGGATAATCTGTTACCTCTTAAAATTCAACAGTGATTGGTAACATAAAGACAAACAAACAAAAAACCAAAACACTCTTTATTACATAAGCATGCTTTGAATTTTAATTGAACAGTATGGCCAATGCTAGAAGTTTCGATGGTATGCTATTTTCTGTATATTTTCTGCCTTCGAGTGATTGCGGTGACGGTGGTAAGAAAGTCCATCAAGTTCCAAACACAATGGTTTAAAATAATTTATGTACAGTTTTTGTTGCTCTGGTCCAAATCACTCAACCGCGGGAGTTAGAGACATGAAAGACGGTGCTTTCCCATCTTTCCTGATGAAAAAGGAAAACCTGGGAAGATAGAATATTGCCTTATTTTCCAAGGGAAATTCTCCAAAGTTCTCTTGTTTCCCAAACACCCAAGAGTGGTAAGTTTTTCCCACCCTCATTAGCAAGCTCTAGAAAGAGGCCATCGATTGAAGTGGTTGAAGGGTTCAGCAGTTACATAATTGAGTTTAAAGCCTGGATTAAGTCAGTAAGGACTGGTGGGGCAGGTACCCAAATGGAGAACTGGGATCTTTTGTAAAGAGAGTAGTAGGCTTTATGCAGTACCCCTACCACACTTTTCTCTAAAGAAGGATGGCATTTCTTAAATGCTGCAACTTATTTTTGTGGTTTGAATATAAATATCTTCTTTGGGTCAAGTTTGAACACTTAGTCCTCAGTTGGTGGCACCAGGTTGGAAGCTTGGGGAGCCTTGACGAGGTAGAGCCTTGCTGGAGAAAGTAAGTCACTGGGGACAAATTTGTAATAGTCCAATCCCACTTCCTATCTATTCTTTGTGTTTCATATCAAGACACAATGTAGCCAGTTGCCTCCCACCCCCACACCTTGACCCCTTGCTGTGAAGGACTGTAGTGTCTAGTGCTGTAAGTCAAAATAAGCCTTCCCTCCTTCCTGTCAGGTGTTCAGTCACAGAGAAGAGGAAAGTAGCTTACGAAGTCAGCTTTTAAAGGAGAACATTTTATAGGCTCAGCACCCATGTGCATGGCTTATATGTCAGGAGAGATGACAGTGCTTAGTGGTCTAATGTCAGCGATAGTTCTAGTCTTTCGTAAGTCACCTTGTACTCTGAGAGTCTCTGTCTCAATCTATAATTTAAAAATTCAAGTTTTGCTTATTTAGGTTAACATGAATTATTTTTAATATAGAGAAATAAGATCAGTAAATTATAGTCATCATATCTCACACTGTTGGACTACTATCAAGGTTAAAACATAGTTTTCTTTAAAACTGACAAAAGAGAAGGAACTCAGAAGTTTTAGGCAAAATTATAGATCCTTTGAGGAAATATAATCAGTATGTACAAACCTTTGGGTTTTCCTATCAATGCACATTTAAATAGTTTCAAATGCTCACAAATAGGAAACTGAGGGCATAGTGTAAATGATTTGAAACAAATTGAGGCTTTGTTCAAAAAATGTACAAATAAGTGTTTTTTCTCATATTTACTTGTTTTGAGAACTTTGTACAGTGAATTTTGATAATATTTATCCCCCCAGTCCCCATTTACTCCCCTTTTTCATACTCACCCAACTTTGTGTCCTCCCTTTGGCTCTCTCTTGCATTCTCTATCTCTCTTAAAAACACTTCAAGTACAGCTTGTGCTACCCATAATACCTTTGGGTGTGTGGTGTTCATCCAAAGGTAGGGTGCTCAACCCACCAGGACCCCTCACTTTCAGGAAAACCAACTTTACCTCTCCAATGGCTACCAGCTGCCCATAATTCCTTAGCTGTGTCTGGCCTGAGCCTCCCAGGTCTTGAGCATGCTCTCTCAACTGCGGTGAATTGAGAGGTGCAACTGCCCTGATTTACTGGAGTCATTCACTGCTGAACTGAATTTTGAGTAGCTGTGCACAGGACATTGAAACATACCTCACTGGCTATTTTAGCCTCGTTGTCTTCAAGATGGTAGGTTCAATTGTCCTGTTTTAAAGGGGAATGAAGTTGAATGGACTTTGCTTTGAAACAACTGATTTCTTCTTGACCTCTATGCATAACACTTGTGAAGATTTCCTGTGGCCTTTCAAGATGTTTCCCTCTCCTAAATAAGGAGCAGCTTAAGGAGAGTTCAAACTGTTTTTCTGTCTATATTTCATTCTCCACCAAACTTGTTCTTCTGTAGCTTGGACTGGAAGCTTTGTGGAAATAACCCTCAGAGTTTGGGTTTTTTCCTCAATCTTTGATCCAAGTGTTGCCTTCATTACTCCTGTGACTGCTGTGCTTTCTCTAGCTGAAGGCCCAGCACCTTGCCCAGAATTGCTTTCCACAATGAGCAGACCTCACCAAAATGCTCTGATTACTTACAATCCTGGCTATCAATAGGCACCTCTCTCACTTATCAGCCAATGTCAATTAATGTGGTTTTTCTCTGTTTATTCCTTCTTCTCTTAAGGTCCTTTATGTCTGTTAAAGTCTTTAAATATTTCTCAAGGGCAAATACCTGCATTTATTTTAGTGGTTGAAGTATATCTGTATAGTATAGCACCAGGAAGTGAACCCCAGAGGAAGGCATATTTATACTCTGAGCCTGTCTTCCTCAGTGTTAAATAAATACCTATGTAAACTGAGAAGATAAAGGTGACCAAATGCTCTAAATTTTGATTGTTGATGATAGGAAATCAATAGCTTTCTTGGCTACACAGTTCTGCAGGTTTTGGCATCTTTTATATATTAATTTCATGCTATCTCCTCCATTTCCAAGACCCGTTGTCCTTCATCATCACCTCATCATCGTCGAAATACACTGAGGGATTTTCTACCTTCAGATTCTTTGTTCTGGTGCAATATTAGATTAACTAGCTATAGAATACTTCACATATTATTTTTACGTACATAAAAAGCTTTTTAATCATCTTCTATTTCTTCTGGATAAGGAAATATAGAAGCCAAAATATTTCATAAGATCATCAGTATGACTTTAGCAACAGTTATCTTCCGTGAGAAAAGCTCCATGTTATTTCAAACATCTGTATATGAAATGTATCCAGCCTGTCTGGTCTCCTCATCAGATAACTCACCTGGGCATCCTCACCAACCCTGACCCTGGATGCTCTCCCTGGGAGATCAGCATCTTCCTTTTTTTTTTCTAATTCTCCATCATCTAAATGAACTTTCTTCATTAAAGTTTTCTATGGTAACTCTCTCAGTATATCTCAGTAAATTCCAAGTAAGTAATAAAGCACCATTTCTGCCACATCTAATATGCAATTATTTCCAGCTATTATTTTGCTACCCAAAGCAACCCTCGGTTCTTGAATAAACACAATATGCTTTGCAAAAAATTATTCCTTATTATGAATTTTATTTTGATATAATTTCTCACTCATTAAAAATCTGGAAAACATGACAAAAACTATTGTATCCTTCACCTAGATACATCATCCTTTTACAATACATACACATGTGTGATTGTATGTAGACAGTATTTCTGACATATTTGCACATTAGTGCCTCTTTTATTTCTAGTCATTTCATAAGGCCAAAGAACTTTCTGTTCTATAACTCTAGCAGAATCATTGAAATCTATGTTCAGAGTAATGAAGTTCTGTTATCTAAACTGCAGACTATATTCCAAATTCACCTTACTTATCTTTATAACGAAGAGGAACTCTGGCTCAGATTGTGTCCAGTATGACTGGATGCATGTAGTTGCCATGTCTTTCTTGGCTCTTGTAGTCTAGAATGATCCTCTGTCTCTCTTGTCTCAAGAACACCTTGACATTTTGGAGAGTTCAAAAAGTTATGATGAATGCTGTCCAATCCGTGTTTGTCCTGGCTTCTTCACCATAGATTGCTTTATATTTTCCCTGTCAGTGGTAATTGTACTTTTGTTCATGATTAAGGTGGTAATGATTAGGATTCTTCAGTCTGCAGGTGCTGACCACTCATAGATGAGTGACTTGTAGGGAAACACTTGAAACTGTGTGAGTATGGTGTCCTTTTGTTTGGGTGGTGATTGTTTGTTTTAGAGACAGGGTCTCAAACCCAAGACCCTGCCAAAGCCTCCCAGGTGCTGGGATTATGGGTTTTCCTGTTGTTAAAGATGATTGGAAATATCTTTTGACTTTCAGAAAAACTGCAAAAAGAAATCATACTAACCTCCTGTCTGTCATGTATCCTGAGATCTTGTGTGACAACAGCTTATAGAAACTGAAATTATCAAAATTAGGAAATTAACAGTAGTGATACTCTCTTAAGTGCCTGTACTAGAATTTCATTGTTTCCTTACTGAGTTTTTTAAATTTCAATATAAAACCCAGGATCCCACACAGCTTTTATTTGCTGAGAACTCTTAATCTCTTCCAATCTATGGCTATTCCTCACTTAGTCTTTCCCTGTGCACCATGACTTAACAGCCTTTGTGAGCGGCAGCATATGGTTTCAGACTTTCTTTCAGTTAGAGACTAAATGCTCCACTCTCCTGATTAGATTGTGGCTCTGCGCTTGTGGCATAATCTCACAAAGTCACACAAGTCACCTTGTGTTTTTTCAGTGCACATTTTCATGTTATCCTTACTCACTTGCTTAAACGTGTCTACTGGGCACCTTTAAATGTCTCCGTCACAGTTTAAATTAATACCTTTTCCTTTGGAATTGATTTATAATTTAGGGGAGATACTTTTAGACTATTGAGTTGCGTTGATTTTCTTCAAATGTTTACCATTGATTATAGAGGTTATTAGAATTTTATCTGTAGGTTATTGATGATGCTTTCTTTTGCTATGGTGTATCTCTATCACCTTTTACCACTCATCCCAGCATGCACTGAAGCTTAACACAGTAGGTTTATTTTTTGCAGATAGACGGTACAATGTGTTTGTTCACAATCCAGGGGAGGTCTTCTAGGGATAACACTCTTTCCTTTGTAGCTTCTTATTGCCTGACTAAATTCTCACCATTTAGATATTGTCAGAGAAAAAAGAGAATCTGGACAATTCTTTGGGAGGCTCTTATGGGCGGGCATACCACCACCGGCACATTGTACCTTTGCTTACACTACATTGGCAGACACTTAGTTACATGACTAGTCTTCCTTATTGCAGGAGAGCATGGGATATGTAGTTTTTCTGTGTGTTCAGAAGGAACTATTGTCATAAAACAGTGCCTGTCAGCTGTGTTCTTGGAAGTTATAACATGCTATCTCAGAAGTAATTAATTTCTGTGCTATGACATGCATGTTGACTGCATGGTGTGCAAGGAATAAGCCTTGTTTATAGACACAGGGCTTCCTGACCCTGATTTTGTGTGATATGTAGCAATTTTTCTTATTCCCCTTAAAGCCCTTCTCCTTTTGTACATACTATCTCTATGATTTTTATGCAAATGAATTGTAGGTCCTACAGTGTGATGGGGACTAAGGGAATTTCCAGAAAGATGATTTAAAAGTCTCACTTGCAGTAGCAATGCTACCCCCCCATCACTACTCAGGACAGAAAGTGTCTCTTTGAATGATCACCTTCAAGGTAAACAGCCACTCCAACCATCCACATAGTAAAGGTGAACCACTCACTTCTGTAACTTACTGAAAGATCCCAACTCCTAGCAGTTAGGCAATGAGAGCCCTCATTCACCTTAGGGAACTCCATCACCTAACTTATTAAGAAGGGTGTAAAGTATCATGGTACAGTATAAAGTCACAAAGTATAAAGTCACAGAGGAATTGTGGCGAGAACTGCTGCTTTTTAAATATTTCTTCTGAGGCAGGCTCTTTCTTTGTAGCCCAGCTAGTTTGAAACTTGAGATCTTCCTGCCTCAGCATCCCAAGTGCTGGGATTCCAGATTACCATCTCATTTAGCTTACTTGTTTCTTATGACACTTTCTTCAAAAAAATATGATCCTCTTTGGAACTATGATTGCAGCTTAAAAATTTATGCATTTATTTTAGGAAGAAATATATATATATATACACACATATATATCAGTATAGATTATACAAAGGGTTATATATATATATATATGTATATATACTCACAAAGGAGTCATTTCAAATATATTGTCATTGATACTACTGTTCATCAATGAATCAGAAGGCTGCTAAGGTGATGGGTTTGTGACAATACATAATTACTTATGAATAACATTGGCTACAACATTTTCTGACAGTGAAAATCATGGTTATTCTGGCACTGCCAGTTACCTCCTCCCAGTCTATTTTATCCCCAGCACTGTAACTGACATGAGATTGGGAGTTTTATAGTTGGGGGTTAACTGCCATCTGATCCCCCTAACTTCCACTGAGTAACACCATCAAATTGTCCTTTTTATCATTAATATTTATTGTTCCTCCTTGAACTCTGCCAGCAAAAGTGGCTCATAGAACTCTGGTAGGATCAAAACAATTAGACATACACTAGCACCCCCAGCTTCCACGTGACACTGAGCAAAAGAACATGGTAGAGCAATGGAGAGTAGAGAATGTAGAGTGGGGGTTGTGAAGTAGGGGTGTGGAGTGGGGGTTGTGAAGTAGGGATGTGGAGTAGGGGTGTGGAGTGGGTGTTGTAAAGTAGGGATGTGGAGTAGGGGTGTGGAGTGGGGGTTGTGAAGTAGGGGTGTTGAGTAGGGATGTGGAGTAGGGGTGTTGAGTAGGGATGTGGAGTGGGGTGTAGAGTAGGGATGTGGAGTAGGGGTGTGGAGTAGGGATGTGGAGTAGGCCACACCTCACCCACAACATTTCATCCCTACACCTCATCCCCACACGAGTAGGGATGTGGAGTAGGGGTGTGGAGTAGGGATGTGGAGTAGGGGGTGTGGAGTGGGGGATGTGGAATATAGGGGATGTGGCTGTTTCTTCTGCTTCATTTCTTTTTCTAGTATCTATGACTCAATGAATACATTTTTTTACATGTACTATGGATGTATCTCCATTTTTAAAATTTATTTTTAAAATATTGCAAAATTTAATTTTTCCTATAACTTTTGCAAAGAAAATAACTGTTTAGTCCCAGGACTTATTTTTTTTTTAATTTTTAGTACAATTCAATTTAATTTGGGGACATTTCCTTAGAAAAGAGTGTTGTTAAATATTATTATTAAATCTATATATGGGAAGGGAATATAGATAAGATCAGCAAAACATTTCAGCAGGACCAAACAGGCAATGTATCAGAGCCTCTGTTTTTTTTATTCTTGTTAGACATCATTTTAACCTGAAACTCTGAATATTTTATGAGGAAGGATCTTACACCCTGTAGTCTAGGCTGGCTTGGAACCCACTGTACACCCTAGCGTGGTCTCAAAGACAGTCTTCTGCCTTAGGCTTCCCAGTCCTGAGATTTGAGGTTTGGGCCACAATACTGAGAACATCTTGAGTTTTATTCCATGCTGCTATGAGTTTGGAAACATCTCCTGGAGTTAGTGGAAAAGAGAGAGAATGTTGATGTATAATAAAAGAATCAAGTCTTGCTGCTGGGTCAAATAAATAAATATCTATCACATTGGTGAATGGAAGGTGGAACAAATGAATCAACAGTTTTTGGTTTTGCTTTCTACCTTGTTTGAAACAACACACCAGGTCATCTATTGAAACTTCATTCGTTTAAATCATTTTATTTTACCCATTCCCAGTCATTTGCTGCTATGCTGTCCAGTATCTTCTCTCTCTCTCTCTCTCTCTCTCT